>CAJQUW010004675.1:0-182458 GCA_907163375.1 Prostheceraeus crozeri | reverse complement strand
AACTCAACGTGGTCAAGCATAATTTACATACCCTTTACTATCATGTCATGTATGGTATGTTAGTTTATACTGACACAACTGCATATATTTTTCTTTTTGTTATAAACAACCGGAATGTGACAACCATGAAGATGTATTCCATGTTCAGACACATCTAAGTCATTCAATAAAGCCGATGACGTGTTTTTGTAAAATGAATCGCGTAATCGCTTTAACCATGAAAATAAAGACCACTAGGGTTGTCCGACGTTTCGAATATCTTTTACGAGGACGAATTACACAATGGCTAAAATTGCCTTATATATCGAACTTGGAACAAGTCAAAATTTGAAAAAAGGTACAAATTATACAGAAATGTGAAGATTATAGTGAAAATGCATAGAAGTCAAAATTATGTTGGGAAATCATGGATAGAAAAAATGTTCAGACAAGATATCTGATGCTGGCTACATCATGCGATGAAAATAGAAATCTTATGGGAATTTTGTTACCAGTAGGGATAAATGTCATCACAAATGCATGAGAATCCTGATTATTGTCAATGTTATAGGTTAATTATCTTGATCCCCTCACAGCCATTCATGAGATTGTTCGAGATTTTCATTAAATGGGCCTCTGCTGACAGTCGGGCATTTTTGTTCTTGATTGTTTTTAATATTTTCCATTTAAAATTTGTTGGCTTGACCTCTTTGTGTTCATCCACAAAATGTCTTTTTACATGCGAATCACAACAATTTTGATTTTGTAATTAATTACAATCACAACAACAACGATTTCCCAACATAATTTTGACTTCTATGCATTTTCACTATAATCTTCACACTTCTGTATAATTTGTACCTTTTTCAAATTTTGACTTGTTCCAAGTTCGATATATAAGGCAATGTTAGCCATTGTCTAATTCGTCCTCGTAAAAGATATTCGAAACGTCGGACAACCCTAGTGGTCTTTATTTTCCTGGTTAAAGCGATTACGCGATTCATTTTACAGAAACACATCATTACTCCAGGAATGGCCAAACACTTAAAATCAAAGACGATGACCTCTGACCTCAAGTAATCAGAAAATACTAAAATGTTTGCTCGATATTGCTGCCTGTTTTGTTGAGCAGTGGCGCTGGTCATTTATTCATAAATATCCGACGAAGACAATGAGTTATTGCATTGTCTTTGAGTATCAACCTCTATTCTGAAGCACCTACCTGGACTGTATGAGGTCAGAAACTTATTGTTCGAGATCAACACGAAAATCTTGCTGATAAATGAGAGTCAGTATTTAGTTGATGATCAAAAAGTTATGGACAAGCTAGGGGGACATTTTACTTATCTTGGCAATTCGACGGATGATGGAAATTGTATGAGTATTGAAATCATGCGCAAAGATATTGGGACTATACTATCATTTGAATTTTGAAAATAACGACGAAAGAAGTGAAAGATGTCATTAAGGACAAAATTAAGTGGGAGATCAAATGGAATTGATGATGTCCCAGCGAGAGCACCTAAGGTCTCAAGTATTCAGATATGTACTCACTTTTCTTTTCAAATGTATGATTCAATTATGTGAGTTTCCTACAGCTTTAAAACGTGGGGCATGGACTACACTTTTTGAAGGCGGTTCACGTGTTGATGTGACACGATATTGCCCGTTGATTGTCGTATGCCATGATGCAAGGATTATGGAAACTGTAATCACAAGGCAACTATCGACACATGTTCTACATAATCTATCGCCATATCAATTTTCCTAAAAAGAACTAAATCACTGAGAATGCTCGAAATCTGCAATAGAGCTACAAGAAAATGTTGGTATTATATCTCTCGATCTAACAGGTGCGTTTGACAGTATCCCTCATTCATTGATGTTAAGAAGATTGGAAGCCTGTGGATTGTCAACATCATCGCTATTGCTTATGAAATCGTATCTGTCATCAATAAAATATCGCATTCGATTACATGCAAAAGCATCGGATAATTTTTGAAAAACTACGGTTATTGACACTACGGTTGTCGGTTTGAAACACTACGAGGTATTCATTCATCAGGGATCTCAGCGGGGACTATTGCTATTGAATCTTTCCATTTATGCGATCTACAGGTGCTAATGGTATTGCTTATGCAGATGATGTTACAATTTGCGCAAGGGATAAATCTGCGAAAAAAGGTACAAGATCGTCTGAGTGATGCCATTCAAGGCATCCTTTGTTTGCTCAAATAAAATGGTCTCACACCAAATCCGCAGAAATTTCAGAGTATGGCTTTGGGATATGATAAGGAGAAATACGATTCAAAGCTCATGACATACGTGTATATATATATATATATACAGATGTATATCATAGTGCTGTGGCATCAGCATTGAATTAGATCAACGAGAAATTCAATGATGTTATCATGCAATTAGAAAAATGTTACTTCGTATACGATTTTTCTTGGACTATCTGCCGTCCCAAGGCAGACCGAAGTAACTACAAAATGTCGGTATTTAATTTTTTGCCATAAAAGAACTTAAATGAACTCAATCTACTTCATATTTAAGGATTTAACTGGGATTCTATTGATATATGTACTTTCCTGTATCAAGAAACGAAGTAGCTAAAGTTCAAAATCGATTGGGTCAAAGGCAGAGTGAAGTATCTACGAGATTTGTAGTCTTATCAACTATAGGCCGTAGTTACTTCTCTTTGGTAGGTACTTGGTTCATGAAAGACAACAGAAACTTTCAATTTTTCCCCTCTGCTTCGGTGATATAACTCCATCGACTAAATTTTGGCTTCAAATATGACGTCTGTCCTTAAAATAAGATAAAATAAAATTTTTGGAATTCCATCATTTCAAGGCCTGGATGGATGGTTCAAGCAAAGCTAGTTTGAATAGTCAGAATTTGAAGTTGTCGCACATGATCGAAGTCCAGTTTAGGAACGGAGAAAAACAATTATTCTGCAATAGGTTTGGAAAGGAATCATTCTCAACAGTGAGATTCTTGAAGAAGAAATTCGATATACATGTACACTTGCACATTCATTGACAGACTCGAGAGAAGCTCCACGTACCGAAGTTTCTGTCACCTGAAATGAAGGAGAACAGACTTCTGGCGGCAGTCAAATTTGGATCTCCTCGAAATGCACGGAGATCAGTTTCTGAACTGCATCCTTACAGAGGATGAAACACCTTTAAGTTTGTATCTGCCTCAAAGTAAGCGAGAATCTGCAGAGTGGCGAAAATCAGGCGAGTCTGCCCCTTTGAAAATGCGATCCGGAACATCACATCGCCGGTCGTTGATGCTGACGGTCTTTTGGAACGCTTCGGGAATCCAACTGGTTGACTTTGCGGATAAAGGAGTAAGAATCAATAGCGAATATTATTCCAATCTGTTATCTGAAGCGAGGAAGAAAATAAGAAAGCCACGAAACATTCCCCTCTACTTGCTTCATGACAATGCTCCGATTCACACCTCGCAGGAGACAACCAATGCCTTAACGAGAAACGGATTTCAACTATTGAGCCATCCTCCTTATTCACCTGACTTGGCCCCAAGTGACTTCTATCTGTTTAGATTCCTCAAAAAGCATCTTCGTGGACACCATTTTGAATCGCCAGTTGAACTGCGGGATGCAGTTACTGAGTTTTTTGATTCTTTGACACCGGAATTTTTTCATAAAGCTTTTTGTGAATTGAGAGTTCGTTGGCAAAAAGTGACGAATGCTAACGGCTCATACATTGAAAAGTAAACTGTTTTCTGGAACAAAACATTTGTTTTTCCGTTAATTATTAGTCAGGTTATTAGTGATAGCTTAACTGTCAAGTTAATCTAAATATATTAATTCTAAATCGCTAGAATTTATAGGAAAATCTTGAAATTCAGACAAAAATGTTTGAAAATTTTTTAAAAATAGAAAACTGACCGGAAAAATTTCGGCGACCATATTTCTCATGCCTTAAAGACCTAAATTTACATCTGAAGTAGTATTCGTTATCACAGGTTATCTGCAAGTAGGTTAGTCCGGGACATTTTGGATCACACCACGTATATCTATAAAACTTGAAGTGTATTAAATTATAGCGAGTGATTACAGATTCTGAAAGGGTGAGGAACTACAGACACAGTCCATGCTGTCTGGTTACTGATGGAAAAGCACCGTGAGGAGAGGCAGCTGTAATACGGACAACTATTTATTCTATGAAAGGAAATAAATGCATGCATAAAAATTACGTCACATTTGCATTACAAAAAAGTGAAAATCAGGAAAAGGGTAGTTATAAACCGATGCCAAGGGCTGTTCCGTCTTGCATCCTCATTCCGAAAATGCGCCGACGAGTGCCGCGAATTCGCATATTCACGGCGAAAGAAAGCAAATTGGGTTTGCACTTTGACCCATGCCATAACGACAGGAAAGGGTTTCTACCATTCGTTGGCAAGGTAGCAGACCAGTCGCCTTTGGTATGCCGAATATTCTCGATATAACGCGGCATTGGTTGAGCAGACTAGATGAGAAAATGATCCTCGAAGTTCTTCGGCGGCCAGACGGCATTTGACTTTCTTTACCGATTCAGCTCGAGTAGCGACGGCATTCCCGGAGAGGTTTTGTTTTACGTAGCTGGGTGCGTCAGCATCAACAATGCGGTTATCGAAAAACGCCACCTTCCAAAACACCTCTCGCCATCCAGTCTGCATAAAGCATTGGTCTTCCTCGCTTATAACTTGCTGGGATAACGATGGCTCTATTTTCACTCCACCCCATGCTGCATCTGCTAACTTGGCATCGTTTTCGCACAGATCATTGTGACCCCTCTTAACCCATCACCTGCCATTGTTACACTTCGGGAAGAAAATGTATTCTTTTTTATTTTCCTCTGCATACGTCGTGAACAATTAAATTTCTTGATTCTATGCCTTTAAAGGACTTAATACGTTTGGTTTGCTTTGGTTGTGTTTTAAAATAGCAGTCTCGGTTTTCGAATTTGTCATTTTGAGAGTCATCCGATTTTTTTGATAATTTTGCATGGTACATGAAGATTGACTATGGCGAGTAGCTCTTTCATTATTCTGAACTCTTTTTACTTGGAAGATTCTATTAAACATATTCATAAAGAAAAGCGCTTCTTTTATGTCAATTAAATGTGGTTTAGTAGTCGCTAGACATGTTTGTTCCCGAAGTGGAACATTGGCGTGTTGTGACTATACTGAGCTTGTAAATCGTCCATATACTGCAGAGTGTGAAACTATTTTTGCATAACAAGAATAAATGCGTAATCGCGTTGATAGTAATTTTCTCAGATACTTACATAAATAGTGATTGCAAAATAATAAAATAATTGATCGTAAGGATTTGAACCATTAGCCTCGAGAATTGAAGTCAGACTTTAAACCTCCTGACTAATTCAGCAGACAGTAATCCTCAGAACCACGTGATTTACAATGGATAGGGTTTTGCCTCAACGTCAGTGTTCAGAGAGTTGGTGACAGAGCATAATCTTCGATCTACGGGTACAGTTTCCGAAGAACGCATTGAAAAATGCCCCGTGCAGCAGAAATTGCAAATGAAAAAGAAAGATTGGGGCTCCTACGAATGTTTTGCAGACGGTTTAGTTGCTGTTTGCAATTGGGACGACAGCAAGCCGGTTCTTACAGCAAGCACTGACGAAGGAGTCGCCCCCACTGGTAAGGCCCCTCGGTTGAACAAAGCGTTGAAGAAATGTGATACTTTCCAGTTAAAAATGATCAAAAGTCACAATATACACATGGGCGGCGTCGAAATGCTAGACAGATTCCTGTCAGACCATCGTCCAAGAAAACGAAGAAAGAAGTGCTGGTGCCTCTTCATCCATTTTATCAGTATGTCTGTTGTAGCCACATGGAGATTACATCGAAAACTTGGAGGACAGATGAATCATTTGCAAATTCGCCCTTATGAGATGCTTATTCTTTATCATGTATACTTGTAGGCCTAACAGAAATCTAAGACAACAAAGCCGACCTGGACCTTCATAACAGCCGACTGATGCAATCAAAATGAGCAAGATTGAGCACATGTGCGTCTCAGAAGGCAAGCAGGCTCACCGAGTCCAATGTCGAAAGTTGTTCTTAACATGGCATGTTTTCGGCAACGCCACAATGGGCGACTGTTCCGATTTTTGAAAGAAATCATTCATATATACATGTACAACATTTGAATCAAGCTCATAGCTTGCACAGTGGAATATTCACAAAAATATTCACAATATTCTGAATAAAGCTTTTATCTCAGTTGTTTATTATTTCTCATATTTCATAGTCATAGTCCAATTAAAAAACTTGTTCCCCAAGTGGAACATTGGCAGATAGTATCAAAATGTATAGTCGGAAACCGCCAATATTCCACTTTGGGAACACGCATGTAGGCCTACATGGTGAACAAAAACTTGATATTGTGCAAGCACACTGTAGCGGTCCCTATGAAGCTTTCCTATCAATATGAACACAATTGGCAAAATACTTCTTGTAGCGGCAGGTAATGGGCTAATGAATACTCCTTCGTTACAGTCTAGAAAGTGTTGAAGACTCAACGGTTCTCCACATCCATCACACAGCATAGGAAGTCCCAGCGGTTCTTGATGGCAGCGAATTGACAACTGATCTCGGAATTCAGTAGCTGTCATATCGTATCCCTCTTCACCCAATGGAGGCACTGTCAGCACCCTGACGCTCTGCCATTTACAATGCGTTTCAATGTTCGACGTGTAGCAGGTAGATCTTCAATGATTTGGGAACTCAGTCGGTGTTGTTCGGTTTCTCTTTCTTTTGCTGCATTCTTTATAAAACTGTTGCAATCAGAGTTGGAAAAGTCGGAATTGGAATTAATTCCGATCCGGAATTAATTCCATTTTTCGTCGGAATTGGAATTGACGATATTTAAATCTACTGGAATTGGAATTGACCTTGATAAACCTCAATTCCACTTTTTCGATAGACCTGTGATAAATCTATTTGTACAAAAATTGAAATCACAGTATTCGGCCGTTGTGATAAGAGAGAGAGATAGATCGACAGAGCTAGTTTTATTCTATTGTTGAATAAAGGGTGCTAATTGTGACTTTGATGGGCCTACGGCCCCCGGACAATGTTAATTCAGCAATTAAGCAAACAATGAAAAGATAATCATCTTTGTTCAATCTGTTATTTAGTTATTTATAATGTAAGATAATTAATCAAAATAAAACAATTGTTGAATTTAGTTATTGATTGGATAAGCACAAAAATTGGAGATTGACTTAATTGTTGTACACACGAAAAACAATCGGTTTGGAAAGAGGAAAATTAACTCTGCATTAAAGGGCAGCCTGTCGGTTCAAATCACAATATAGACAGTGTCAACAAATTATTCTAATAATTAATGATTCAATTAAAATGGCAATGACATGAAATAGTATTCAACTTCCAATCACAACAATTGACAATATTAATTTTCAAGACTATAGTTATACAAATACGATACTCAACGATAAAAGAAAAACTTTAAACTTGCAGTTCACTTCTTGATGTTGAATTCACTTCAATTCGATCGGACTCACTTATACCAAAATAATATCATAAATATCATGAATATCAGTGTCACTTATACCGTCAATCTTCAATCGCGCTCGCTGATGTGTTGCCGCATACGCTACTGTGTTGTTGTTCGCTGGTAGGCAGTTGTAGTTGTTACTTCTGTAGTCAAGTTACACCGCGAGAGCACGGAGTTCTTCTAACAGCTATTGAAGATGTCGTATGTGCTGTTGTTGGTAGTTGTTGTTGCTTCAATTTCTCATCGTCTCTAATTTATGCAAATTTTTGACACTTGACGATAAATCCACTTTCTTTTGAAAATTGAAAGAGTTTCCTTTAATCTCTGCTCGTTAGTTTTCGACCCGACCACATTTCGTTCTTATCACGGAATTTTTAATCTCCTTTTTTAACATGGACCATTAATCAGTTTTCATGATATCATTTTTATCGTCGTTTTTTCTTTCATCAACAATCACGTTATTCGCACATTGAATTTCTTTCTTCTGTCAGTTTATTAATAGATTTATTCGCATCTCTCTCTATCTCTCTCATAGAAGTAGTTAATAGTACACTAGAATGAAAGTTTGATATCTTGCCTATGTACAATGATGGCCACATGGAAAAATCTATGGTTTGTAGATCAGATTCGATCTAAAACATTGTATCATAGTCAAACTATTTGCCAAGTTGGTTGTGGAAGTTGTTGGCAGCAAATTAATGCAGGATTTTTATGAAGATAATATTAAGTGAGATGGTGGCATTGTTTCATGTGGTATAGTCTACTGGTGTAGTCTACTGGTCTATGTATATATTCCCGGGGTTAGTATATATTTTGTCGATTTGCAGCAGTCATTAACAACTATTTTTCAAAATTCGAATTAAAAATTGGTCCACAAAGTCATAATTGAAAGTGGGCGGTGCACTGGTTGTAAGAATATCTCAAGAATTCAATAGAAAAAATTCTAATTATAGGATGATTTCTCCTTCATACGGTTAAGAAACCTAGCGCTTTTGTCGAATAAACACATTGAAAGCTTCTTCACCGACAATAATTTCTCAGATAAGTGAATGATCGCTGGAACTTTTCAATTAATCATTAAATGACACATGTGATATAGTGTAATGATTTTTTGGAAGCTGATATTCGAAAGCATGTAAAGATTTTGGAAATTGTTCAAATAAAGTGAACAGGGGAGCCCTTTCAAGTAAAATGAATACTCTGAGATTTCTTGACCTCTGATTTCAAGCTGGAGCAATGTATGTTCTGTAAATCGACATTGCAAGTTGCATATGTGACTGATAATACTCTTGATAGATTATAGGAGCGGATATTTCAAAATGATGAACGTACAGAACGTTTTAAAGGATTTCTTTCTTTGTCATCCTGTCGCCGCAGTATTTTGTACATTCACTATTGCTTTTGTGTATGATCTTTGGACAAGGGGCAGCAATCCAGATCACAATTTGGCCTGATAAATATAAATACAAATAAGAAAACATGGAAACCAGCTCGCACAATTTGCGTTTTGCCCCAACTACGTTCCCCCGGCGTGTGCCATAATTTTCATGCAAATTTCTATTCTAGGACTTTCTATGGTACTGTTAATTTCTATGCTCTCTCTCTCTCTCAGCGTTTGATTCTTCGCTGCCCGTTAATTTTCTTTTCTCTTTTTCACAAGATGTTGAATATTTCGTTTACGAAACGAAAATGGCGTAGGCTGACCGGCTACATATATACATGTACATGTACACAAGAAATATGAACTATGAACATGAGAACGCACATAGAAACGACGCAGGGAACGGCACACAGGAATAACGAGGATAGGATGCGGGCATGGGTTAGATTGAAGCGAGGAAACTCTAGATACATTAACATATGCGCGTCATGCAATTATCGGAATTGAATCTCATTATGGAATTGGAATTGGAATTGAATTGAACTGTTTCGACTGGAATTGGAATTGAAAATTCTGCTCTGGAATTGGAATTGGAATTAAAAAATTTCAGTGGAATTTTTCCAGCTCTGGTTGCAATGCATGGAGTGTTCATCTATATCGATATTGCCATCTGTCATTATTGCCGTCTTTGATGTTTGGAAAAATATAGTTGCTGTTTTTGCAGGATCACCTAAAGGAAGGGTCAGCTGAGAAGAGGCAGCCGCTCCACCTCGCTTTCCTCGACTTGGAGAAAGCATTTGATGCAGTTCCGCACGGGCTCATATGGCATGGTTTGTGGGATCATGGTGTACTCGAAGCGTACGTAGGATGGGAGATGATTCACTGATGAGGGATACAGATGATGGACCGAGACGTCACAAGCCGTGTACGGTACCCTGCAAGACTGTCCCCCACGTTCTCAATCCGAGTTGGCGTCCACCAGGGTTCAGCAATGTCAGCTTCTCTTCATATTTTGCATGGACACGGTGATAAGGAACTTCCAAGCCCCACATCCGTGGTCGATGCTGTACGCGGATGACGTTTGTCTGGCTGCCACGAACAGAGAAGAACTCAATGTGCAGGTGAAGCTGTGGAAGAACAAGCTTGGCGAGCATGGTCTACGGCGAAACCTCGGCAAAACAGAGTACATGTTATGTAAAGAACAAACCGATGGAAAACTGGAAGTTGACGGAACGAACCTTCCTAGGACCACCAGCATCAGGTACCTGGGATCAGTCCTAACTGCGGATGGTGATAGCCTCCCAGATGCGCGTGCCTGTGTCACCACAGCTTGGCTGCAGTGGAGGAGGGTCAGCGGCGCGCTCTGCGTCAAGCGAATACACACGAGGCTTAAATCAAAGGTCTACAAAACGGTGTTGCGACCAACAGCGATGTATGCAAGCGAATGCTAGGCGAACACAACATCTCATAACCGTGCGCTGCACGTAATGGAAACGCGCATGCTACGATTCTCGCTGGCACAGACGCCACTGTCCACGTACAGACCGAGGAGGTGAGGAGCTGTCTTGGTGTGGCGGCCATCCAAGAGAAATTACGCGAGAACAGGAGCTGGTTTGGACACGTCGCCCGTGCTCCGGCAGGCTCCGTTTTGAAAGCCACAATGCAGCTGGAGGCACCAGTCACGCGGCCACGCGGGAGGCCCAAGAAACGATGGAAGGACATCATTAATGAAGATCTACATGGATCTTAAAGTGAATGAGGAGGACACCAGTGATCAAAATGTCAAAATGGAGACATGCCTACCGCCACGCCGACTCCGTGCCCTGTGGGAGAAGGCGAAGATGATGCTTACAGATTCTGAATTCAAGTTTGATAACCAAGTGACAGAAATCTCAAGGAAAGTGGCGTGGAAGTCATCTGGCATGAATCGCCCTAAAAATTGCACTAACCCTGAGCAGACCTGAATAGCTGCCATTTCATCCAATATCCGGGATCATCAGCAGGCCTAGTTCACACTTCTCAACATCGACACAACTCCATATTTAAAGTTGCAGCCATGGCCGGGTAAATTTCAGATTCAGGTCTGTTCCCATTTTTAAACTGAGGATGCAACTCAATATTTAATTTTTCTATTTACATTGTGTTTGCAAAAAAGCAGCATTTATTAATTATTGCAGGAGCACTAACAGTAGGCGATTTTCCAGTGGCGTGTTTAAAGTGATATTTAATAAATCCCCGTCGAAATTTCACTAACTTGCTCATTGTAAATTTAAAAAGTCAGTTTGTGAATTGACTTCCGTCAAACAATTTACTCTCAAAGACATTGAATTCTATCAACATTCCATCAATTCTTGAGCCTTCAGGCCTTACATAATCTGATAGCAAACGGCCTGATGGCATGTTGAATATTTCATAAAGGAAAACCTCTTGGATGGGATTTCACATGTTGCGACTCTTTGGCAGCCTCTCATCCATATGTTGCCAATGGAATGGCTGGTTCAGTCGTAAAAGAGGCAGACACGAAGAAGACTTTGAAGAATGAAACTTTCATGGACTCATACGACTTCAAGAGAGTTTCAATTGAGACTCTAAGTGCGTTCGGACCAGGTGCCACCCTTCTTGCACGACAGATCTGAAGCAAGTCAGGTGACTCTCTAACAACGACGGTCCAACTGACTCAATGATTGAGTTTTCCTGTGCAGCGTTGTAATGCTGCTTCAGTCAGACGAGGACTCCATCGACGGCTCAGTTTTTGCTTCCTCGAGGTGGTGTACTGGCTGAATGGCCACTTTTTGTATCGATGACAAAAATAACATACAATTAACAATAATATGAAAAAAGACTTTCAATGCACAAAATGATCATACAAAAATTGATGTCCGGCCTTATCACTTAGTGCACAAACACTGAAACAAATCCTATCATCTATACGTATATATACAGAAATCAAATGTTTAATCATTTAAAATCGTAGTTGTTCACGCACAGACATCACAAAAATCAAAGAAGCAGAAATTCGATCTAAACAAAGTTCGGATTTGCAGTGTTGAAAATTCATGGTTGCAACAGTACACTCGATTGATTCCATTCTGTTTTTGTATTCATACACAATAGATGTTGAGTTTTCTGAACTCTTCATGATGTTAAACGAATGTCTACTATCTGTCTTTCCATGGCGTTGCTGCGATGCACACTCCTCACATTAATTGTAAATTTCTGCTCTTCTTTATCATTCCTTTCCTTGCAATGTCTCCATAATAATGAACTATCTTTTCGCTCATGTAGTCCTTTCCAGTGTTCATTTCCTCTTAGCTTTGCTGTTCTTGCCGTCTCTCCGATGTAAACTCCTTTGCAACTTTCACACACTATCCTATTTGCTATTCCTTAGTCATCAGATCTTCCTTTGCCATTACTGTCGTAAAAGAAGCGCTCATTTTCTTTGCATTTTGTTTTTTAATGGATAGGATTTTTGCTATTTTCGTTTCAATGTTTCTCCCGATTTCTCTATCACTTTAATTTTATTCCATTGTATTTCATTGTTTTTTAACAATCTCTTCTTCAATGCCCAATTAGGTGTTGCCTGGATGAATAGAACGCTATCATACTCATCTGTCACAACAAATTTTATTTTTCTTCTTTTTCGCCTTCCTTCTTTCTTTTGGTTTCCATTCTTTTGGTCGGTATAACTGTCTGACTCCATTTTTGTCATGCTCGAGCAGTTTGTAAAATGCATTTAACGCTGATTTTGTTACTTGTGTTCAGAATTTTTAGTTTCATCCTGAATATTGCATCCTTTTGTTCATTTCTTCTGTTATATGCTTTGTAGTTTCTTTCCACGGTAACTGTTGACTGCAGTTAGCATCATTCTCAGCATTTGCTGTGTAAGTATTGTTCTTTTTATGCTCGTTGACATGGCTGTTCTCGCATCTGCAACCATTTTCGATATTAGCTGATCGAAGATGGTTGTACAAGCAAGAATAGCCATGTCAACGATCACAAAAAGAAGTGAAGAACGATGTATGCCCCTGCGTCACTCCAACAAGCATTAACGAAGTGCAGCAGGACATCATGATGGTTGGAATATCACATCGTTATTGGTTAATCGGAATATCATTTTGTTTAAATGTACTGTTTGCTTAGATAACATGCACAAAAAGCCATTGATTCAATTTGCACATGATTATATCTCAAATGAAGCTAAGTCTGCAATAAAACAAATATGCCACATCAGACTCCCCAGCTTGAGATACACTTCAAAAAACAGTTGATTTTAAAAGACACGAAGAAATCACAAATGATTGATTTGATGTGAGTGAAAGGCTTTAAAAGTTTTGGGCGACTGTTCAGACATTTTCACACGCAGTTACGAGTTCTGATACTACACAAGTCGTGGGTACTTCCGATATTCTTCAATGGATTCTTTAACGCATTCCTTCCCACAGGAAGAAGGTGAGACTGACGAGAGGAGTGAATAGCACGTTCCATAGCAATTCCGCACAACATCACATGACGTCAGCACGTCTGCTAATCAGCGGTCATGTGGACATTGCAGGACAGACAGGTCTGCCTAGACATCGGATGATGAACAGATATCGAACCGCATCATGGCTGAAAGGATGGAAGTGAATCGATGAACACAAATATCATGACATTCTCGAAGCCAAAAACACACGAGGACGCCGAGATAGAATCCGTTTAGAGCTGAGAGGCATTGCATTGTTTTCACTTCTATGCACATAAGCAATGGGAGAAATCCAATTGGTGAAATGTAGATCACAGTGCGCCGGTACAAGACAGCATCTTTTTTGATTACAAGTTCTGCATCTTGATTACCCCTGCGAAATAGGTAACTGCAACTTTTAGAATTTTTTAGCGCCTATGTATCAGGTCCCGACTCCGGTAGTAGGCCAAGTCAGTGGTACAAAAAGGTGAAACTGTACTTAGCCAACTCTACACGTTAAGAGCTAATGTCAATTTATTTTTGATAAAGTATGTCAAATACATGTAGTACGTAATGAATGTAAGCGTGCAAAGTGTTGATCATCAGTCACCGTTGAAGATGAGCATGCACACGTACACTTCACAACTACGAAGAAAATTAGCGGTTGTAGATTGCATGGTATACGAGCATGCAGCCATGCAGTAAGTATATGAGAAACAACTCACCATTAATTACATCGCCAACGCGATAGGTTTATCATTATCATGAACTCTTTTTGATATCTAGTACCACATGGGAAATGCGCATTTCTTGTGTTTTGGAGAAATTACAGAAGAATTGACGATCAACATAACAACAAAGAAGAAAGAATGGTGTTTCTTTCGAGTCATTGATAACGCTGATTGATTAAGTTTATGTAATATAATAACACCGAAGAAAATATAACTAATCCAAATAAGCTGAATTATAACCTTATGCTATTACTCGGACCATTTATAGCTCAATTCTACACTGACTTTTAGAGACCCTGGAATGAATTATTTTAGTTAATAATCCAGAAAAATTGGCAGGTCCATAGGAGTCGCTACGAAAAATATGTTGCTACCTAAATTTGTTATGTTAAGAAACTCGAAAATTAATCCAGGAGGCAGAATAGGTTTTTAAGACCTAAATCACAATTATATTGATGCTCATGAAATGTTCTTGGTAATCAATTCAATTTCCTTTTAAGTAAAATGTTTTAGGATTCCTATCACAAAATTTCATTTTGATATTAAATATGTTTCATAATACTTAGTTAGTAAAATCTCCAGTATTAAATGCATAATATTAAACACAGAAATAATTTTCAAAAATTTGCTTTTTTTAAATTGATCAAATATTACCTTGGACCGCAGGAATATGATCTTGAAGAAAAGCTGAATCTTTGGCACAAAAATGCTCATTGTATGCTAGCATTTTCTTAAATTGATACTTTACTTACTATATCCCCACTCTAAGAATGCGTGAAAGAATGGAATCACTAACAGTCTTGTCCTTGTGGAAGTATAGACATGTCCATCTTGATGTGGAATGCAGTGACGGCCGGTAATCGCAGTGACGGCCCATCCTAGCCTACAGTGTATGCAGCATCTCATCAATATAAAGGCAGTTCTTTCAAATGAGAAAAAATCGACTTTTGGAAGCTGATTTTTTTGACAAAGTCAGACCAAAACTCAATCCGGCTTCAAACTGTTAGAATTTCAATAAGCTCACTTAGTTACCGCATCCGGCAGAATCTCAGGGATGGTACGATCTGATTAACAATTTCTCACATCACAATATAGTGAACTTCTCACATTTATTAATCGCTTTTAACCAACCTCCTGTGTTTTTCTCACTTTTAATTAACCTTTTGATAAACTGCAGAAGGCCGTCATATTTCTGCTGGTTGTATATTCCTTTCGCAGCTTTTTTCTCCATGACATGTCAATCTGGATTCCGCATGTAAAATATTTTATAACTGTTGTCAAAGTGATTGCAATGCGCAATGCGTTTGAAACAGCAGAGAAACATCTGCATATTATGCGACCATAGACGCATCAGTGTTATTTCCCTGGGGTGCAGATGCATTTAAGATGTAGTCTGTGGATCATGCGAAGAAGTACCATCAAGTTCCAGATTAAAGAGATGCTAGACCATTGAAAATAGTAGTCACCGTCACAGTTAGTAATTCATATGAAACAGAAACAAAAAGGCATATGTGACTATGACTTAATTGGTGGTAAACGGGTAGTCCTACTCTTAAAATAGGTCTATGTCAAATGAATCCTGTAGTGTGCACAGATGTTATATTTCATTGCTGATGTCGTGAGATCCTTTACAGAAAATCGGAACGTAGTGTCACAATTAACGCTGTAATTAATATACTGACGTTATGAAAATGACCTAGCAAAGTAGACTGCTTACACCCGTGGTAACAGCTTCGAGATCTGGTAACAAGATTTGAATTAAATGAAAACTTTTTACCCTTATATGCTACAGTCATTGCTATAGCTTGGTATGCATTATAACGGAGAGTTACTAAGACGTATATAAATCCACATCTAAGCTACAATCTTGTAAAAATAATAAACCAACAAAACATGGTTACTACAGTTTGGCTATGCGTACATTATGTCTCTGTATCGAATAACTGACAAAAAGCTGTAGACGGTATGTGATTGAATGAAGTAAATACAACTCGTGCATCTTGCTGATCATCAACCTTCACGATCAAGGAATTTATATGGGTTGCAAAAAAACAGAAACATTGAAATACAAGCAAATTAAAGGACACATCAACGTGGCGTGTAATCAGATGGAACTCCAGCCATTCTATCTCAATAATATACATTTCTCACACATGTCACCCACAATATCAACTGCTCTCATGTTTTCTCACTATGAGTCAAACTTCTCACACACGGACCATTCCTGTGAATTTCATATGAATGAACCCATCGAGGTTTTGAGAGTTCTTAGTGAAAAGTGAGGTGAAGTCGACAACACATGGAATAGAAGAGGGTGTAGCAGCTGTTGCAAAATACTGTTGCACTCGAGGAAGGTCTTGGACCAAAAGCTCGTGCAAATAAATCGAGCCCGGCAGCATACATTCAAGTACATATGCCAATTATTTACGATAGACAGTATTATGCAATTATGAATAAGGCTGCATAAATAAAACTCAGAACGTTTAGTTTCAGAAATTGAAGGACCAGTCATTCCATTGATGATGTGAGAGGGATATTCTTGAATTTACATGCAAGCACAAGTTACAGTTACAAGCTCAGTTATATTGGTTACATTGAAATATAGGAAATTGCACTGTTGCTGCAGAAAGAGAGAAAAAGACAAATTCAGACAAAGTTTAAGTAAGTGAAGCTATAAAGTCACTACTCCCCCATATTAGGGACTTGGATGGTGCTGACTTTTCTGGAGCGCTGTAGTACTTTAAGTCCGGATGCCCTTCCTGCCGACCTCCAATGAAATTTACGGGGCTCGACCTCTGGACCGAAAGATCGCTAGACCAAGCACTTTACCACTGTGCCACGGAGACCACAAAGTTTGAGTAAGTCTAAGTGTAAAAAAGCAAGACAAGTAATAAAGTAAGAAAATAGAGTAATGACTGAGGCAAAATCTTTTTCATGAAAATAAAGAACGTCTTTTCAACAGATACTATTCTAATAACTTCAACCGGTTTCGATTGGAGGATACATAAGAATACAGACAAAGATGTTTCATTTCACTGCACTGAACACAAGCATAATGAATCTGATATGAAAATATCTATATTGAAGGAACTAAACGAAAGAGACAAACAAAGGAAAACGGAAGAACTCAAGTTCATTAGTCAACTGATGACAGATTGGTCTCATGGGATAAACATGCTGCATGTTTATCCCATTTGCAGTATGTTTCCCATTGTTGAGCCCAAATCTCCTATCACTACGTCCTAATTCTATAAGTGATTTTGTATATGACTTTTCTCTGACTTATGCACTATGGCTTAATCTTCAATGATATATGATGACCCAAATTTCAAAATTGCTAAATAATGTTGACATGTACATAATTACAGCCTTTTCAACTTCTTGACGAAGATTGTGGCCAGTAGCCCATCTCACTGTTCTCCAATCGAAACCGGTTGAAGTTATTAGAATAGTATTTGATTTGAAAAGACGTTCTTTATTTTCATATAAAAGCATACTGAAGTATCGTCGAACGATCCGTCTCTTCAGCTGTTACTTATTTAAGAAATTAAGGTAAAATCTTATCAGTGACATACTCTTTTTGGTCGAACAAATCTGGGATTTGAAATACCCTAACGGCAGAAGCTCGATGAGCGAAAGGTGAGTGAAAAGGTTGACGACATACCCACATGGAAGAAAAAAATCTGGCAAAATTTCAGTGACGCAGGTTTGTTGCAAGATATCATCGAATTCATGATTGTAGAATGAGAGAAGTAAATGGATCACGCTCACTCATCCTAACTAGTGAGGAATATTGAGAAGACCTAAGAATCTCTATAAGCGTATAGATAAATCATTGGAAGACAGAAAATGCGATGTTTTCCATCAAACATGAATGAATGACACCACATTCTTAAAACACTCCTTCAATTTATTAAATATTCACATAAGTCGACAAAATGATGTAGTGAATAATAGCTAGATATCGAATGAAGATGATTAAGAAGTGATTATAAAAAATCATTTTCAGTGCTTTGAGACGATGAAAAATCTACCAGTTACTGCTTTAGTGACAAAATAAACAATATCTGAAATTTCCCAGCTGTGAAAGCTTTTATTCACTTCCGGAATCACAATAAGAATTTAAGTCAATATTTGGACTACTTATTTGGCGAAAATTCTTTTTTCTTTCCACACGCCTAGAAGAATCAGAACATCTATCAAATGAATTCAACCATAGAGAATTCAATGCTCTCGTCAGTCTATTGTACCTAATGTGTACACCTGTGACTGGTTTACTATCACAGTATAGTTCACAACTTGTTGACATTGCAAGCTCAAATTCGAATTGTTATAGAGCGGTCAGTATGCATGCCCGGAAAGTGTCAAATAACCAGGTTCGAGTCAGAAGAATAGCAGTCCCAACACTATTATCTGAGAGATTGCGCCCTAACATAACAGGTGCCCTACGAAAATGGGCTCGGGAAACATGGATATTTTATTGATATGAGACATTACCATTTATAAATTTTGTAAGTACTTGTACAAATATGGCATCAAGGGCAAGCTATTCAAACTAATGTAGTTATCTGTACTTTCCGTGATCATTCATGGTAATGAAAAACATCACTGCAGAGAAAAATGCATCATATAAAGCTAGATGGATGGAGCATACAGGTGCTTCTACGACGTCAGTATAGACCGTGTTGGTTTGGACAAGTTTAGAGAAGTCGGACGGACTGAATTTGAAAACTGTTTTTTTGTTTGAGTAAAAGATGGAGGTTTGTCGACAGACCTCACAAAACGTGAAAGATACGACTTGGTAGGATCTCAGAGGTCCGTGAAATGGTGCAGTCATCACTATCAACTACAAGAGGGATATTTTGTGCACGAATAGAGGATGAAAAAAAATAAGTGGAGAAAATACATCTGGAATCAATCGCCTTACATAATAGGAAAGTGTGAGTGCATAGTAGTTAGAATAAAGCTAGATTTTTGCATTAGCTCGACTGAAAATCAAAGCAGAGCTTTGCCAAAAGTTCATCGCATCAATTCGGCAATGCATAGGACATAACAATAAGTGAGTTACATTTCATTAGAAGTCTTGTGAAAAATTGTAGAAGTCAAATGACCCTTATTACTTATCATTTGGATATTCGGACATGGCATTCGAATTTGGAAACTGAACACAAATAATGGCACATCATTTCAAGAATAGTACTGCACGAAAGGGGGAGAAAATTGTATGATATAAACTGATTTTTTCAAGGTGGGAAATTGAAGTAATGCTGTTGTTATATTATTATGTATATATTCCGCCAATATATTTCAACGACTAAGCGTCGTTATCATCAGGGCACATATTATGAAAAGAAACTATTCAACAACATGAGATCAAAATTTGAAAAGGTGAAGATGCAAAAATAGATATTTGTAGCACTGGGCTGTGTCTCTGAGAAATTATAGTTATGCGAATATACGGCAATAGCATGTGAGTGTTTCTAAAACTAAAAATAAAAAGATATAGAATCAGATTTACCAGGTCATGAAACAGATAGAACCCGGTTACATGGTACCGATTGCAAAAAACATTGATCTGACTAAATAATTAATTGCAAAATTATAAACATGATCATGAGACTTATGAAAAGTATAAAACATTTATAAAATCTAAAATCACGACATAATCAAAGAGTATAAAAGGTGAAATAAATGAATGAAGGGTTCTAGTCAATCAAGAAGTTAAAATCAATCAACTATAATATAACAACAGCATTACTTCAATTTCCCACCTTGAAAAATGAATTTTAATGATGAATCTGAACCTACTTTATAGAATGATACTTAATGCTACAACTAGTCTAGTACTTCAATTTACGAAAAGGTATTTATCGCTCCTACTTTTATAAGTGCAGCATCTTCACAATATTAAGCGATAATCTACTTCTCGTCAAGGCTATCGTTCGGCAGCAGAAGAACCTTTCACAGGAGAGCACAGCATTGCCAAAAACTATCTAGAGGTTTGAAATACATGTTTTTTCTATTTTCTCAAAAGACCAAATGTTGTCAGAGGTAGGCTATGGTGGTTCATGCAAATATGCTAAAAGTAAAGTTGTGGGAGCTGAAGAATATGCAGGATAATGACGAGGTTCTGAACAGAGAGACCGATGTTAACTTGGTGACAGGGTGAAGAGAAAGTGGAGAGCAATTAAGAGGATTTGGTTGCAAGCGGCAGGGGATGCATGCGGCAAAACGAAAGGTACACCCAGAAAGACTGACACATGGTAGTGGTGTGAAAAAGTAGCCGCAGCAGTGGAAGAGAAAGAGAATCTCGATATGGAAAAGGACTAAAGACGCAAATGATAAAGAAGAATATGCAAAGAGGAATGCCCATAAATGATTTGGCAATCTCAATAGAGAAGGAAAGAATTGGTGCAATTACTGGCAAGAAGTCGTGCTTCGGAACTGCGAAAAAGATGGCATCAATGATTAATCAGACAATCTAGTCACTCAGAGTGACCCAAGTCCTGAATATTTGGGAACGGCACATGAGCGACGAGATGTATGTAGAATCCGAATACAATAGGATGACGACGATCCGACGACGGTGACCTTGTTGAAGGTCTGATGTGTTTGCTGGCGTCTGAAGAAGCACAGTTGTCCTTAACACAACGCAAGTTATCTAATGCACCGGGTCCATCTGGAGTAATTGGAGTAATGCTGAAGGCTTCTGATTTAAAGCCGCATCCCTGATGATTGGAAACTGAGGAAACTCACGGAGAGGCGGATTAGAGTGCGACTGAGATCCATGACGAGATGTAACTTGGCCTCATGCCTCGCAAGGGCACAACAAATGGAATCTTCATTGTGCGCCAAAAGCAGGAGTAATATCTGGCCAAGATGAACATTTTCAAATACATCCATGCATCCAGTATACTCCATTTTCAAATCCATTGGAAAGCCAAAAATGTAATGATCGATGCTGTCCTATATGCCAATGAGGAGATTAAGGGTCCTTGTTACTTATGAAATTAAAAGTGATGAATGTGACTCATTACACATCCGTGAAGCTTCAAGAAATGACAAGATCAGAGGTAAAGAACATATGCAGCAATCACAACAGAAAAATGATAAGTCAGTTTTGTGGAAACATTGTAAGGGGAGACAATTTCAATTAATATAATAATTTCGATTTAATAATATAATTTCCAAACAATTCTTTGAGAAGATTACTTATTCAACACGTAATATTTTATTACTATAGATGGATATTAGGGTAATATTCATCGTCGCACGTGAGAATGCTTAATTTTTACATCGTTAAATCAAATGAGATTCTTCATGCACTCCAATAAAACATTTGGATGCAGGATGTACGCTTGCAAACACGCCGGTGCTATTCTGATGATTTGCGAGGAGTATATTGTATGATCATCGGACAGATCACTTGCTGCCATTATGCCTGTGAGGGTCAAATAGGGTTAATAGCGCAACAAAATGTTGACTATTTAGAATGTCTGAATTCAGTAGATATCTACATTATCGCCCATTTCAGTTAATATCAATTGATTCATGTGCGCACTGCCAAACCGATATAACCTTCCCAAGTTGCCTATACACTTGTCTTGTTATCTATGATGAACAGCATAATGTTTAGCAACTTCGAACTATCATTCTGTAATTCAATATCAATGCCTACCCTACTGTTCATCCCCATAGCATGAGCTCCCGTCTATATATAATTGTTTTACTGTCGATTATCACAAAATTAGTTGAGTAGTATATTTTATTGATGCTCAAACAAAAATGAAACGGAATGGAAACTGTCACCGTCCAGTCAATACTGGGGGGAAAATGACGTTAAAGCGTAATCTTAGTATATTTCGACAATATTATTTAAGTAGAAATGAAGTAATATGGCAAATTTGAATAAGTCATACATGTAGATTGTCACAGTATAGATCCATATGGCTTAAACCGCTGCGAGCCGTACTGACGGAAACTATGAAAGAAATAAAGAGTTATGCTGCTACCGCTTATCTGTGAACAGTTTTCTCATGAAAGTTGAGTTCGCTTCCTATGCACAATCTGTAAGTTAAATGATGGTATATATTATGTATTATGGCACATATTTAGTGATTCATCTTGAATGATTTCTCACTGTCTTAATCGATTACTAGCATCCAGCTTTCTATATACACCTACATGTGCATGTACTATCATCAGGTATTTTGCTTCCGTGTTTGTTCTATAACAATTAACAAGCAGAAGCAAGAAGCGAAATTCCTTAAAGGGATTAAGGAAATAGATGAAAGAGACTTCTACACTGGATCGACATCCTCCCAATGTTATCAATAATGAAGATCAGTGTGATGGCTATCGATACTAGATTTTTGTAATGACATTTGGCATCGAAAGGTGCTATCCCTCATGCACACTTCCATTCTATCATTTTGCCATTGTTCTATAAAGAAACCAGGAGGATGATGTCATAATGATATCAGCGATAGAGCGATGCCTGTTCCTGACACGATTGTGAAGAGCGTGCTTCGTCTTAGAGTTAGTATTTCGAGGACTGCGTTCGATGCCCAACTGGTAAGCCAATTTTCATGGTGATGCCAGTACCAGGGCGCATAGAAGTATCTTTTCGGCCTCGTGAAAGTCAGAGGTACTGAATTGTGCATTTATGCAAGCTTGGCGATTTGACCACCATGAAATAATCCAATCACTTTCATAGAAACGACAATTATTTCCGAAGAGACAATTTCATTGCTTCAAGAGGAAAAGTTAGGCTTCTGTTTAAAAAGATGACTATCAAATAAAAAACTGTTTCATAAAATGTTAAATGAAGACAGAAACAGCATGATGAAGAGCGGCGGGCTTTTCAAGGTAAGGAGGAAGACAGACGGGGCAGATGTTATAAGGAAAGTGCAGTTTCTGGCTGGCGTGAGAAATAGATAGACTAGAGGAGGTCTAAAACCTGTCAACAGAATGTGAAGAGAAAGACATCTTTTAACTTCCCGTCAAAAGAACATATGTGATGGAAAGGTTTATGATTGGAATTTTGAAGCAAAATGGGAATGTAAATAACATTAACAGAATAAAGTATAAAAGCAGGCGTTCCTTAATTACATTAATAACCCACTAGAAAGTGAAAGAGTTGTAAAATAATTGTTCAGTTCTTAATAGGCTGAAATGAATAGTGCAGTGGTCCGGTCATATCCACTAGGGTGCGCCGATTGAAGTCGAAAATTGACTAAAGCAAACACTTAGATCGACCAAGAAACTTTCGACTGTATTTTTTGTGACTGCAACCGCTAGAAGGAACCTCTTAAAAAATGGTCAAATTGAGGAAAAGTAGTCACCTGCAGTAATTCAACTAAACCCGCTGAATTACAAATTGAGGTCAGACATTAGTAATTATCTGCGATCATAAAAGGTATATTTAAAGGAATATTTTGAATCATCATAATCTTACTTTATCTAGCGTGATGCACTTAGAAGTCACTGCACAGACACAATAGAATTAAGAAAACTATCTCAGCAGATAAGCATTCTGGTATCACTGGGTGAGGTAGGCAAAGATTTTGAAGCGAACGTCAATCATGTGGGAGAATCAGGCAACTTGTAACATCGTGCTAAGAGTTTGCGAAGTGCAAAATATCTTCAGCTTAGCGTTTACCAATTGCCGTGCTACCAAGAAAGTAAAAACATGCCTATGCAAATCACGAGAGAAATTTGACCCCTTACTTACTTTGTAAATAAACAAAAGCACCAAATTCATCAACATGCGCTTTCGTCCGTTCTACAGAGCTGATCATAAAACACGTGTCATAGATCATTCGAGAACATGCATTCTAAGCTTGAAATTAACTGTGGTTGACTTGCATTCAATATTGTTTTTGCTGAGCAGCACTCAAAAAATGAAAATCACTCAATTTACAAATTGCAATTTTTCAATTAGAAAACATGTGAGTCTGATATTTTTCAGACACTGGGAGAACGAGCATTTTCTCAGCTCTCCTTTGATATGCTGGTGATCAAAATCAGTGAGCTAGGAAAATTGTGATATCGTGAAGATCTATCACAGATCTATGACTTTTCAATGAAAATGTTATATTCTCACTTTCTCATCGAAAATGTTCATGTTTGGTCTCTTCAGAATCCTTGCGATGTAAGGGGTGCGAATATGATTTCTTTTTCAAACTTTTTCAGCAGTTTTTCTCATTGCCGCATAAGTGCACAAACATCATGTATGGTGAACGAAGGTTCAAAACAAAATAGTTAGCGAAGGCATGTCTTTGTTCTCGCACAGCGACTGCAGATTCATTACCTTGTACTGTATGTCTGTGTTCTTTAGCGGTTATGAGAAAAAAAATTGAAGAAGTTTGAAAAAGAACAATTGAACTTGTTTGAATTACACATTCGCACTCCTTGCATCACAAGGGTTCTGAAGATACCAAGCATGAACATTTTTTGATGAAAAAAATGAGAATATGACATTTTCAGGCTAACTTTACAAAATCAGTATTTCTTTCCTAGCTCACCGATTTTGATGACCAGTATACCAAAAGAGAGCTCAGAAAATGCTCGTTCTCCCGGTGCCTGAATAATTATCATACTCACATGTTTTTCTTATTGAATTATTGCAATTTGTAAATTTAATAATCTACATTTTTTAGCACTGCTCAGCAAATACAATTACGGATACACGTCCATCATCATAGCTCATTTTAAAGCTGAGAATGTGAGCTCTCGAAAGATGTATGGTACGTTGATGCGCGTTTCGATTGGAAGGCATGAGAATCGATAGAACTTAAGCGAAATTTAGGTGGTCCGTTTCTTGTGATCAGCCCTGTATTTCATGGTGAACACGGAGCTGAGTGACAATTATCATGCAACATGAAGGCGTTAGCACAGAAGATCAATAGTCAACAAGGCAGACGTAAAGGGAACAAAAATTTGCGTCTGCTTGAGTAACAATTAATATATATTAATAATATAATATTGATGTTATAATATGTATTATACATATTTTTTATCTTCGTTTTTAGTCAATTTTCAGACATCAATTTTCAAGCATGCAGAATAGCATAAGCAAAATGACAAAAAACTGTGCAGTCTCAAACAATCGCATAACCATGTATTTTGATATCATGGTACATGCTATACTGATTGCAGGGAACCCTAGATGGCCATGCCTAGGAAGTGACATGCCTTTTTCATATACACGTATTCATGTATGTTCTTTTATTTCCGATATCATAGCATAATCATGTTATCTTTCAATATTTCTTTGTCGGAGTTGTGAAGTTTTTTCATTGTCCAATGTCCATGTGCATGTACCGTTGTAGCAACTGTCAGTCATGAATAAGACGTGCAGCCCGGCAATCGATAGCTCGAGTGAAGAAACAAAAATGAAATTAAATAAACGATTCATCAAATTGCCATGCAAAAGATGTGCGGCTAGTGGGATTCGAACCTACGACCAAGGTTAACTAGACCTGTGTTCTAACCAACTGAGCTACGAGCCACTTAAGCGGCTGTGTCAATTGGCAGGATCAAACCCTCACCACCACACATCAGTTGCCAAGGCAATAATAATCAATGAATAAATACCACGTCACAATTCGCGATGCCGCTCGCTATCGGTTTTCCCTAATTCCCTAAGACAGCATGAGTGGCGTAAACAAAGTCACCCGGCCAAGTCAGTGAGAATCACTTACCTTTGAGACTGTGATAATCTTACATGAACAAATTTTCTGTATACTCCATTGCGTCACCAACTCCATGGCTACACCAAAGTTATCAAACGAGGTGAATTGTCATACGAAGCAGGAAACATTATTGACTTTAAAATAGTTGACTATGACATCATTGGACACGAACAGGCGTCAATGAAAGATCGGACCTACCGGGTGACGTTGGACTTGATGAGCAGGGGTCCCCAAATTCCTCTACATGTGAATGTCCCAATGGCATGTATAAATACAGACACATGGCTGCCGTCTTCATCTACGCTATAAAAAAGGAGTCTTCTATCATAAAGGCCTTGGCGACAACTTAATGGACGAAGAATTCTTCTTCTCTGCGATTAAGGTGTCACCTGTGGATATTCAATGAACAGATTTGTTTACGATTGAACAGCGTAATTGTCGATATTGGCATCTCTTTTTTTCGAGGTCGAATTACTGCAAGTAATTTCGGCCTTGTATTACAGGAAATCCACCGGTCACGAACTGAACTTCCTCCGTCTTTCATGAAGACAGTGCTCGGTGACTACAATCTCTCGCAGAAGGAAGCCACCTCATGGGGTGCCTTATACCCCAGCTTTAATTTTCCGAGATGCAAGAAATAAAATAAAACTCTCCCTCAAAAATATCTGATTTGACCCAACTTTACTAAAAGAATGGGTGCACAGAACAAGTTCAAAGTATGGGACATTTACACCATCGCACCTAACATTCGACACTCAATTATTCAAAAGCGGAGACATCTCGATCGGTTTCGCGTTTGTATGAGTATACAGCTTCATTCTCATGATTAGCACCCCATGAGGTGGCTTCCTTCTGCGAGAGATTGTAGTCACCGAGCACTGTCTTCATGAAAGACGGAGGAAGTTCAGTTCGTGACCGGTGGATTTCCTGTAATACAAGGCCGAAATTACTTGCAGTAATTCGACCTCGAAAAAAAGAGATGCCAATATCGACAATTACGCTGTTCAATCGTAAACAAATCTGTTCATTGAATATCCACAGGTGACACCTTAATCGCAGAGAAGAAGAATTCTTCGTCCATTAAGTTGTCGCCAAGGCCTTTATGATAGAAGACTCCTTTTTTATAGCGCAGATGAAGACGGCAGCCATGTGTCTGTATTTATACATGCCATTGGGACATTCACATGTAGAGGAATTTGGGGACCCCTGCTCATCAAGTCCAACGTCACCCGGTAGGTCCGATCTTTCATTGACGCCTGTTCGTGTCCAATGATGTCATAGTCAACTATTTTAAAGTCAATAATGTTTCCTGCTTCGTATGACAATTCACCTCGTTTGATAACTTTGGTGTAGCCATGGAGTTGGTGACGCAATGGAGTATACAGAAAATTTGTTCATGTAAGATTATCACAGTCTCAAAGGTAAGTGATTCTCACTGACTTGGCCGGGTGACTTTGTTTACGCCACTCATGCTGTCTTAGGGAATTAGGGAAAAACCGATAGCGAGCGGCATCGCGAAATGCAAGTAGCGGGGATCGCTTGTCCACCAAAGCATCTTAAACCATGTCGTGAGTAATACATAAGAGTAATATGTGCTAATTGATTTTTAAGTGAAGTTCTCCTAAAAAGAACAGACATGATTATCACACCTGAGAGTACATTTTCATTAATAAAGCATTCATCGTTTATTGTAATACTGAATATGATTCAATACTTCCACTTTTTTATAAAAAGCGAAAAGACAACGAGCCGTGACGGACACGTCGATCTTCCGGAAATCTATAATTAATGAACACTGTAAATGACCAATATGAGCAATGGGCCCTGTCTCGAGTCACAGAAACAAGATTTGGAAGTTTTGTGCTTTCTTTCTTTTTCAGTAGAATGCTACAAGCTGGGACGAAAACACTCAAAACAACTTCTTCTTTATGGTTATGCTTCAAATGACTGCCTTGCATTTTATATTCGCTGTTAAAGATTAGCAGCATGTGTCAAATATTTTTAGCAAAATTCGAACGGGAAATGCCTCCAATTTCAAGTTAAGAAAAGAGATTAAGAAAATCCGTAATTTATTTAGTACTTCAGTACTTCATGTTCATTGCATGAATGCTTCCGGGGATCTATTGAAGGTATTCCAAATTTGAGCAACTACAGGGACTTTCTGATTCCGCTGAAAGCCTATTATTTATTCACATTCTCCCGGAATGGTCACAAAATCGCTTGAATAATATACAACATAGATTGAGACAATATGCGCTGAAAATTGTCGTTCGGATACTGGTAACAATGACATGCAAACCATAGCTATTAAGGGTATCCAGTGATATCCCAGCAGAATGAATGATTTCATAAGTTCATGTGTCAGGAAAACACAGAATAACGCTACTTACAAAAACGTCAGTTGATACTGATCCATAATTGTCGAGCCACTTCACTTTATCGAGGAACATGTATTCCACTGCATCAGGTTGTCGACCTCTGTAAGAGAAATTAGAAAAGCTGTAATCCCTATACTAACTCTGTGACAGTCACATTGACAGAAGATTGCAAACACTGAGGGACCCGAATCCCGAATATTTGATAACTGCTTCGTGCTTCTTATAAACGTGCGAAATAATAGGCTGACACAAAATACAAGATTCAAGAGAAAATCTAGTGAGATTGAAAAGGACATCTATTTAATCAATAAAGACCCAAACACCCTTGATTCCCCGGCCGCACTCGCTGGCAGTGGAGATGAGCTCGCACCTTCTTCACTAGGTCATACTACCGGCACAAGATAAACGCGAGTGAAGTCATGTACAGCTCCAAGTGACATCGACAACTTATTGTCCTACATCAATTGTCCACCTTATTTTCCATAATCCACGTGGACAAAAAATGGGATTTTTTACCACCTCCTCCCCCTAATGGACACTGGCCCACACCCCCCTCCTCCAACATCGTGGAAAGTGGACAGTGGACAATGACTGATGTCAATTGTGGATATGCATTCAACTTTACTAATTTACATTTACGGGCCTACAGTGTGGATGCAGTGCTAAACTATATTCTTCGTGATTATTCGATAATCCGGCTTACAGTGTTGGGCTGTCCTTCGACCTCTATTCATGAATATGGGCCGGTTGTTTAAGATTGGTATCTTCTAAACTAAATGCACAGGACACAAGAAAAAGGTGAGCCTATTTTGACAAAATATGTATGTATCTTGTGAATTTGTCCATGTATCTAAGTAGGCATATACCAGTATATGAAGTCATGAATGAATTTTGTCTCTGTGTTTCATTTTGAAAGAGATGAAGGATCGACGTAAAGGATCTATTATTATGTCTGACTTTGCGTTCCCTGTCTGACTATGTATGTTTTTGCGTTATGTCTGACTATGATACTTTGCGTTCCCTTTTAGTCAAGAAACGTCCTTCGCCTGCAATCACTCTGGGCTCGGTATACCATATCCCATGCTTCTCCTATGTCGGTGAGTGGTCGACCATTGAACGAAAGGAAGAAAGAACATAGAAGAGCTCTACAAACCCTCGACATCGACCGGTCGGAGCTGGCCAAACATCCTTGCGAACTGGTCACATGGTTGCTCTAGATCGGATGGAGTGTGTTGACAGGGAGGAGAACTGGCGGCGTCGAGTCACCAAAGAGGCGTTGTGGACTCGAAAGCTGAGATCATCCAATAAGACTAAGGCAGACATTGGAACTCTCTATGATTCTGTTTTGTGACTGTAGATGATTTTTACTTATTTTGACTTTACTAACTTCTTATTTTATTAGTAGTCTTGAATTTCTTAATTTTCTATTCTTGTAAATGAATAAGTCTTCTTGAATTGTTATCATTTCGTTCCGTCTGCAATAATGATGAATAAATTCACTTGCGCATGATTATGGTGGCCGACGGTCGTCAAAAGCGCTCGCGCGAGACTAACTAATTTTGCTTTGTACTAATGTGTCAAATATCTGACATGGGGAGCTTCCAAACAGATAAAGCATGTTTTGCAGTCTGTAAAAGATGATCTGATGGCAGCTTATGGATCCAATCAATTCGGTTTTCGTAGTGGATCCTCTACTTTAATAGCCAACATTACAACCCAAGAGTTTACAACTCATCATCTTGATTTTACCGAGTATTCGTGGAGTAGCTCTGTTATCGATTTTTATCCAAGCAAAGCTTTCGACTGTCTATGTCATTCCGAACTATTATCTTCCTTGTCGAATATATCCATTTCGTCAGGTTTTCTCCATAAGTTGGTTGACAATTTTCGAAATCGCTATCAACGTGTATGCCTATATTGCTCAATCTTCAGCGAACTTCATCAAGTAACATTTGGAGTCCCCCAATGTGACTCCAAGGTTCACCACATCTTTTTGCGGCTCATCTAGTTACGATGACTCCATCATTGTCGAACTCAAAAATGGAGAAATACGCGAATGATATTGTTATTATGATGCCTTACATGAACACAGATGATGTACAGGCATGATGAGGAAATTCAAAATGTAGTGTTAGGTGTTATTCACATGGACACGTAGTCATGAAAAACGAGAGTCATGTTGGTAGACAAGAACAAAGACAAGCCAAATATAAAGAACGTAAGACAGGTTGAAGAACTTAAAATTCTTGGCGTAACATTCCAGAATGATCTCCAATGGGATGGCCACATTGATAGAATATGTAAAGTTTCTTTCCGTCGAATATATCCCCTCAAAATATTGAAATCATTTCATATGTTAAGTAAAAATCATTTCGTAGAAGTATACAATACATTCATCCTTGGTATTTTGGAACACAATTCGCCTCTTTTCGTCGGTCTCAATAAATTGAATGCTGAAAAGATGGAAAAGATAAATCGAAGATGTCACTAAATAATCTGTGGTAGTTCATGTGGCCGTGACGACTTCACTCCATTGTTTATTAGGCGTCAATACAAAGCAATCTAAGTTTTTAAGAACATCATGAAAGCTGATTATATTCTTCACCATCCATGCCTAATCAGCATAAACCAATTCCCAGAAATTAATGCAGCCGTTGTGCAGAACTACAAGTTGCTCAAGGTCCTTCATGCCTTATTGCAAATTTATTTGTGACCAGGCTCTGTATACTGTACGTAGTTCAGCATTGATTTGTAGTTTGTTCTCTTTTGCATTGTCAATAACCGTTTATTACTGCACAACTTTTTTTCTACCGCACAGCATTATATTCCTTGTATTTTGACACCACTGATTTTTTTCCTCTATATTATTGGGAAATATTCTGAATTTGTCTGCAAAGTTTCATCTTCATTCACAAACATATATACTTTCTGTTGTATTCTATTTTAACATCGTAAACCTACAATCTTAAGATTTGCTATCTCAGTGAACATTTGTTTCAGTTACTTGTACACAACAATTGCTATTTTCTAACAAGGAAAATAGCAATTATTCTTTAATTCTTTTATTATACAAAAAATGGTAAAAAATATAAAAATGGTAAAAGGTAGGTAAGAAACCGTAAAAAATAGACAAATCAATCCCCCACATACGACGGCAGCGTTAGGCAACGTGGTATGCACCAAAGGAAGGACACAGCTGGCATTGCCTACTTGGATGCAGACATTGATTCGCTGGTGCAGATATGAGACTGCTCTTGTATCGCCAGCAGCTCTTTCCATTAGTCGGCTGCTTAAATTCTTCACAAATCTGGCCGCTGACGTGACGTATGCGCCAAATGTTTCTACAAGGATTGGCACGAAAGCATGAGTTCGCTGAACCTCCTCATCCTCCTCGCTGAACCTTTCTTGGATTCAGCTTAGTCGGCCACTGTTCCCGCTCTAGTATGGGCGATATTTCTGTAGGATGCTGCAAAGGTGTGACAGCAGGCAAACTCCCACACCAGGCTTCGACCACGCTCCTAATTCAAGAGGATAAGGAGGGCTAGCCCATTGGATCGTTTATAATCTGAACGGAACAAACTCAGTGGCTCGATTGTGTTGGGTATTCCCGCTGACACAAGAGCACGAGACAAAATGTCGTTGGCTGAAGCAAGTCGATGATATCGGCCTGGTGTCTTCCTGCACACTAGTGAATGTTGTCCTTGTACATTCCTGTGGACTTGCGAATGAAAGCTGAGAAGTGTTCGGGAGATTTTGTCGATGTACGTTTGTAGACCTCCGCGATGTATCACCATACAGCATTCACCTTTCAGGTTTGAACTTTCCGTTGTCACCATTATGTCATGTGTCAGCAACATACGTGTACCTCATCAATTCATCTACCCGAGAATCTGGGATATGCAATTAGCAAGTTAGTGAAATTAAGACGGGCAATCATTGAATATCACTTTAAACACACTACTGTTTACTACTCAAGTCTGTTCCTATTTTTCTGATGCCCTATTTGTTTGCTCCTATATTTACTGAAGATGCGGGGTCTGGTGCTCTAGAACCTGCCCGTGGTGACCCTGCTTTAACTAATCTTACTAGAGCAACGACAAAGTCATTTCTGTTATGCGCATTTCTAACCGGATTATTTGGTTAAGGATTTCAAACCAACGCGAAATCATGAATGTGATCAGCGTTTACGCTCCTCAAGTTGGAAGGACACAAGAAGAAAAGGATGCGTTTTATGATGCACTCATCAGTAACCTTGCTGCTGTTCCCGACAACGAATTTCTTATAGTTGGAGGGGACTTCAATGGCCACGTAAGTAACTCTACAGATGGTTTCGTGGGTGTTCATGGTGATCATGGTTTCGGCACTAGAAATAGTGAAGGTACCCGTCTGCTGGACCTGTGTGTTGCTCTTGATCTATCTGTGACCAATACTTTCTTTGAGAAGACAGATTCGCGGTTAATAACCTACAAGTCTGGCCCTTCATCTACACAGGTTGATTTTTATCCTGGTCAGGAAATCTAATATGAAGTCAGTAAGAAATGCAAAAGTCATTGGAGGTGAAGAATGCGTTTCTCAACACAAATTACTGGTGTGCGATATGAACATCAACATCGATGTCGAGAGGAAAAGAAAAGTTGCGCCTAAACTACGGTTATGGAAACCTGCGAATCGCGCTGCCTTTGAAGAAAGTGTTTCTAACGAATTGCTACGAGCTGGTAAATGTGATCAAGTTGGTGATCTATGGACTGCTTTGCGATCGGGTCTAAGGAAGGCGTGTGAGGATGTTTGTGGTTATACGAAGGGCGGTCCTGTGAAGCGAAAAGAAACCTGGTGGTGGAATGATGAGGTAAATGCTGCGGTTACTAAGAAACGTAAACTTTGGAAAGAATGGAAAAAAAGTGGAAGTAAAGAAGCGTATGTTGCGGTTAAACGCGATGCAAAATCAACGATATACTTCGCTAAAAAGAAAGCTCAGAAGGAAAGGTTCAGTGAGCTTAACTGTGCCAATAAGAGGAATCAAGTTTTTCGGCTTGCACGTAAGATGAAGAGCGAAAATATGGACGTTGTCGGTGAGAAGTGCATTAGATGTGATGACAACACCATTGCTTTCTCTGACGCGGACAAGATGTGTGCCTGGGTCAGTCATTATGACAGACTGCTCAACACAGAGTTCCCCTGGAACCCGGTTACCTTGCGTGAAGTGGATTTGAAGGTTGGTCCTTCTTTGTATATAGATAAAACAAAGATTGAAGAAGCACTAAAGTACATGAGGAATGGAAAAGCAGCTGGTCCTTCAGGAATAGTTGTTGAGATGATCAGAGCAGGTGGTGATCGTGCAGTTGAATGGATAGCTGAGCTTGCGAATGCCATTATCAGAGAAGGTCGGGTACCTGAAGATTGGAATTTATCTTTCTTGGTCAAGTGCTATAAAGGAAAGGGTGATGCTCTTGACAGAGACAACTACAGAGGTCTTAAGTTACAAGATCAAGTCCTCAAAGTCATTGAGAGGGTGTTCGAACCTATTATCAGAGAGCAGGCTGATATAGACCCCATGCAATTTGGTTTTATGCCTGGACGTGGTACCACTGATGCTATTTTTGTCCTAAGGCAGCTACAAGAAAAGTTTCTCTGTAAGCGGAAGGAATAATTTTTCCTCTTTCTCGACCTTGAAAAGGCCTTTGATCGAGTGCCTCGCAAAGTGTTATGGTGGTCAATGAGGAGAATCGGTATTGAAGAGTGGGTAATCAGAGTTGTTCAGTCCATGTATGAGTGTCCTAGATCGAGTGTCCGTATAAATGGGAAATGTAGTCCTGAGTTTAATGTTACCGTTGGAGTCCATCAAGGATCCGTTTTGAGCCTTTTGTTATTTGTTATTGTTATGGAGGCGCTCTCACGTGATTTTCGTACAGGATGCCCCTGGGAAATGCTCTACGCGGATGAACTGGTCATTGCTGCCGACAATCTGGCTGAGCTAGAACAGAAAGTTGCCCACTGGAAAGGTGGTCTAGAGTCGTATGGACTACGTGTCAACGTAAAGAAATCGAAGATCCTGCATAGCACGAGTTCCGAAAACCGAGTGCTGAAAGAATCGGGCAAATTTCCATGTGGTGTATGACATCGTGGGGTTGGTAGTAATTCAATCTACTGCGCACGATGCAAGAGATGGATACATCATAAATGCTCTGGAGTTAAAGGTTCTTTGAAGACAGATCCTAGTTTTTCTTGTAAAAAGTGCCGTGGTGTTGCTGCACAAGCTACTAAACCGACCGCTAGTAAGCTTCGTATTGGTGATGCTGATTATGAAGTTGTGCCTGCATTTTGTTACCTGGGTGATGTGTTAGGACAATCAGGTGCCTGCAGTGAGGCTGCTAGACTGAGAATTCAGCTGGAATGGAAGAACTTTCGTGAGCTTATTCACATACTTACGAACAGAGACATCCCCTTCAGCAGCCGAGGTCATGTCTACTCCATGTGTGTGAGAAGTGCTCTGTTGTATGCAGCCGAGACATGGCCAATCAACATCGAGGAGCAAAACCGATTGTGCCGTAATGATAACGCAATGGTGCGGTGGATCTGCTCCAAGCGCCTATCTGATCGAGTTCCTATGGATGAGCTAAGGTCTAGGCTTGGTATTCATCGACTACCAAAGTAGATAGTGTGCGCTGGAGAAGACTACGTTGGTATGGACATGTACAACGCATGGATGAAGCCGACTGGCCTAAGAAAGTTCAGACCATCGAACTCTCAGGAAAGAATCCACGAGGCCGACCAAAGAAACGTTGGCTTGACAACATCAAAGAAGATCTTCGAAAATGGAATTTATCCTCCGTCGACCCTTCGGATCGGACGGTGTGGAGAAATGCCATCAAGCCAAATCGACATTTGCGGACGTCCAACCCTTGCAACACGAGGAAAAGAAGACGGAAAACCGTGGAGTGAGTGAGTGATGCAGCTCAATATTTGGTTATTCTATTTAGCCAGAATCATTTGGAATATCGCTTGTGATAATTAACCAAGCAACTGTTTGTTGATGGATTGGTGCGAAAGAAAAATAGAGTATTCGATTAACTGTCTTTCAAATACCTCGAACATCGTCATAAGACTGTTTCAGTTACAAGGCAACAAATTTTGTCCAAATGGTATGCTCGTAGTGAAGCAAACATCTATTTGTTTCCATACTGTGGTCAAATTAGATACAGTGAATTGGAAAGAACTAATTCATAATTCGTGATGCATCTCTCGAACTGAGGAACGGTGTTGAGTCGGTTACGGGGTGACCTGAACAATTTTCTTACGTCTTACGAAAGAACAGGTACGAGAGGGCATCATCACATTAGGATGTTGTCCATGCATGACGACTAGCTGATGAAACTGTCGTGGAACACAACGGAGGGTGTCATCACAAACAACAGTTTTGACTGATGATAGCTCTTTTTAACAGTTTGTCACTTGAAAAGATCATTACTCGTTCCTCTACACCGGCATCTTTCTCCACATAGCGCTTCACTTCTTCCCATAACTCACGATCCTTTCTTTCAACTATAAATGGTTGCACGGCTTGAATAGTTCTACTGATCGCTGATTTGCAGTTGCTGAAAGTCGGGAATATTTTATGTCCATCTTCTTGGGCAGCAGAAACGAACGCTTTTCAATGAACTTGGGTTTCCAGGGTTGCGCTCTTTATTGCACTGTCCTTCATTTGGTCGATAACATTTCTTCTTTCTGCTTTCGGTAAGTCGGATGCATGATCAATATGAGCCTCTGATACGATGATTTGGCCGCATTCTCACACAATTGCCCTTCGAGGACACGACTCATATGTACACCGGTAGTAGCGTGATCCCTTCTTCTCATTTTCCATGGGGTCTGATGGTGACACAGATCGGATGGTGAAGAATCTGATTAAAAGCATAATAAAACAACAAAGGATTACCGCAACGATCTCGGAGATTTGGACAAATTCAAAATTTTTTGGCATAATGTATAGTTAAATATGTCCACTATTAAAACAAAATTCAGGATGAGCGAAATATTCAAGACATTTATTTTGTGTGTATCATAAAGTCTTGTCAATCCACCACGAGACATGTTTCGGCCTCTCTTGGGGTCATCAGTCGTGGATAGGTTTGAACCAGCGACGTTGGAGCTAGAGGACGTGCATTCATACCTATATCATTTCTGTTGAGATTTGATAAATTTATCAATTGCCAGGTTACTTGTCTTAACATGTGATGAGTAGCGCCTGCGTGAAGCGCCTCAATCTCGAACGCGTTATTAAGTGATTGCAGAATGTAGTACGCCCTCAACGTGGCTGGGTTAAAACATTGCCTTCCTGGCTAATTCATGCTCTCAACAGATGGTCCGGTGGCTTTGTAGTTAGAGGGCATGCTTGCACATCCTCTAGCTCCAACGTCGCTGGTTCAGACCGACCCACGACTGTTTCGGCCCAACAGGCCGAAACATGTCTCGTGGTGGTTACATCTGTTGAGATTTGATAAATATTCTATAAATATATATTTTATAAATATTATTTCTCATAACGGATAATACAAGAAGAAGGTAGAGAAAAAAATAGATGAAACTTTCTAATTTGAATACAAAAGTAGCACGAACCTAAGCTCGCTTCTCAGATTTAACTATCCGTTATATATTCCAGTAAAATATCACAGCAGGATCCAGCTTTCTGCCAGCGGAGCTCATCGTGCTCGTTATACGAAATGTTTATGAATGACACGTCAAACCACCAAAACACGATTATATGATGTGTGTATCATCTGTCTACATGAAATTTGACTATGCCATGAAGCTAAACACGAAAATGTCAACAGTCAACAAAATGGTTATATGATTTCTGCTTATTCACTTCAGTTTGCATACTCAAATTCATTGAATTATTTAAACTAGGCCCGTAGTTTTGGATATCCATCCAACTAAGGCCACAAAATATTGGGTATGTTCAACTATTGGGCATGTCCGACAAAGTTTTCACATTGTCTCAGGTAAATCTGTGTTCTTGACATTTTATAATGAACTTATTCTGGTTGTTTTTGTATTATTATTTTTGACAACTTGCGTTGATGATGAACATATGCTGTGCGCAGCTAAAGGGCAACACATCCTCTTGAGAAAGATGTTGACTTTGTCGCCAGTAAAACGGTAGGTAAACATACCTTTCGCTTACATTTGAGGAATTCTTGACAAAAACGATCACGCGAGCTGATAGCAACTAGTACAGTAAATTGGAGAGGAAATCAAGGAAGTGGAGCTGGCAATAAGTCACTGAATCTCGATGCTAGTTGAAGACCGGAAGTTGAAGCAAGTCATGTCCTCATCACGAAAGGTTCTCATTTCGCCGAGCTGAGGACGGAACTTGTCAATTGAAGAGATTAATAATTCGTTCACTTTCTGTTCTGTACAGTATTTCGATTATTCATCATGGCTCATCAGATAGCATTTGACCGGTTCGGCTGTGATTTATTTCCATGATGACTTAGATTATTCCAACTTACAGAGAATGATTACACTTAAACTCAGCAAATTGATAATGTTAGTATGACAGAAGGTCATCGAGGAAAGCAGAAACTGCAGACAAGTTGAATCAAAGTATCGTTCGCAACTCCTGAGAATGGGCTGACTTTTAGGCGGAATGGGCCACACAAATTCAACACAAAATAGTTCACCCTCACTGCCATCCATTATCTAACAGACATCTACACACACTCACTCAACACAGATTCTCAGCATCTGTAAGAAAGTCACCATCACACCAATTCCAAAACAGGACAGTGCCCTCCTTATTCCTTTGCTCCTTATGCTATTAAATGGATCGTGTGACTTTCCTTTGATCCTGAACTTTCGTTAGCAGGTCAAAGATTACACGAGCTCGATCACACAGACAAAAAATATTCTGTGCTCCTTCATGCCTTTTTCTATGACATAACCTTTTTACGCAGCGAATTATTTTGTATTTGAGCACTTTTCTGTTTTTGGTAGTTATCTACCTATCTACCCTATCGTCTATCATCATTTATTGATTTTTGTGTTGTTACCCAAATAGAAGTGAAGAATCGTGCGGAGTTTGTCCAAATAGAAATGCAAGCCATATGAAGCTCCCACTGGCGTCGAACTTCTAATGAGGTTTGGGCAATAACCTGTGGATACATAATTCACAACAATGTTCACCTGAAATGTAAGTACATGCGCATGGGGGTAGTGATCAGTAGTTAAATATTTGTTGAATTTTACCTACTTGATGATCGAAGTCACCCCTGAGAAGTAGACTAGAAAGTCGTGAAAAGGATACTTTTTTTACAAATCCATGACGAATTTTTTTCCACAACATTAATCGATAAATTTAGTTATTAGTCATCTGCTTTTAAAAAGTAATTTTATGAATGAAAACTAAGACAAAATTAATGAATGCATGACGACCCGAAATACTTCACCGATTATATTTGAACTCTGTCAATAGTGTGAACATCGTCTAGACCAATTGCAAATTCCTATCAAAAAGGCCAAGTTACGCTAGAATGAAGGAAATTGGGACACTAGAACTATTAAGTCGACAGCTCCTCCTCAATGAATCAATGAAAATGGTTTCCATCGCATGTGAATCTGGAGTCACATCTGGGCGCGAATTAGCGCATCAGAACGGACACTGGAAATGTCTTTACAGGATAAAAGATTAACCGGACACATTCCGTCAAATGTCTAAATACGAAAAATAGTGCTCAGTTTTGATGCTTCAGCGTTTCTTTCTGAGACACACGCAGTTTTTGAACGCAGCTATAGTTTTTGATTCTATATTTTAAAGAAAGTCGGAACTCGGGGTTCTGAAATAAAAACAACAGCTAGGGTGGCAAGAAATTATTTCATATTCTATTCTACACGCATATGAACTGATAGAAATGAGAAAACAAGTTTCAATGATAACTTAACGTACATCACGATGGAAGATTGATTATTTGGATTTTATTTATGTGTACAGTTGACTTTTAAATTAAGCCGATGTCAGCGAACATACACATCTTATAGATTTCAAGTGATTTTAATTGTGCAACATCACGCGTCACCGCAAGATTAAAGATCGGCAGCAATATTTGTTTATTGTACTTTGTAATTTCACATTTGTTCAGCAAATAGTGAACATTCAGCAGGAAAACCATTCAATCGAGCATGTGTGGACATTATACTATACTGACACCTTCCAAATGCATTTTATTAGTTTCCGCTAAATTAATGGCTTTTTGGCTGTTGAAGATCTGTGAAGTGCAGTTCACACACGAACGACAAGTGACATTTTCCAATTCATTAACTGCTCATCTTTCCGCTGTTCTTCTTTAAATGCGTTTGATGACACTTCACAGGGGAGGGATATTTTTTTCTACTAAAACTCTTTTCTTCTTCTCGCTGCACTTGATTTCGCACACACAAACCTAGCAGCACGGCAGTATAAAAAATAGGAACATAAAAAAACGCTCTCTTTACATTTCCCGATAGTCTTCTGTCTTCAACTATGGACATTTAATTCTTATGACCGTATTTATCCCTTCTGATGTCTTTCGAAAGTAAAGCATTTTTGGATTGTTCAGTTTTGAAGCCCCGACCTTGTGCACTAACATTGCATAAACTTCCATCCGTTGAATTTCTTATCAACGGATGTACAAAACAAAGCGCGATTAAAATATGCGCGTTCCAATTAGTGTTCGAACGACCGGTAGCACCGGTAAGGAGGAAGGTAACAGCAATCAAATGTCTTGTAGAAAAGCGTAAGAAAAAGGCTGGAGATTTGAGCAATGAGGCAAGGCATAGGTGAAATGGAGATCACACATATGAAATACAAACAAATTCATGTATGCATTCAACATAATTTTTGATTGACCACTTGACTTGTTATATCAAAATCTACTTATTTGGAAATTTTAGACTGAACAATAGGCAAAACGTATTTCCAACAAACCAAACACGGCAGTACAGGATGCAAATCTACACAAACATGTAAGAAGAGTGATATCAAATTAATACATAAAATGAGAGGAAAGGATTAATGAGATATCGAAGTATCCGCAAAAGTCAAAATGCTTCGGGATATTTGAGATTATTTTCGAGCATTCGGGCATTATTTTTCTGAAGAAAAGTTCAGGCTTTCTGGATTTTCTGAACAAGAAGTTCGGGCTTTCGGGCGTAACGTTTTAGTATTCGGACATTCCAGCGTGAGTAGGATCACTGCCTGAAGTATTTTTAAGGCTTGTTAAACAAGACATTAAATCATGAGAGCAACCGGGTCTATTGAATTCATGTTCATGAATTCACATTGAGATCAAGTCTGAATTTCAATCGTTGATGATTTGATATTGATATTAACATAGAGAGTAGGCCTCCTTCTGGAGTCTGAGTCGCAATCGTAGTGAATTATTTAGTACAAGGACCATAAGCCACATTGACAATCACATGATTAAACACCTTGCCACTGACACTACCTAATCTATGTTACAAATATATATATGTATTTAGAACAAATAGCAGGGTGATCCATTTTTAGTGACACGCTACTGTAGTTCACTTTCTTTGCATAGAAACAGCATTTTCATGTGCTATCTGTTATATTTTATACTCATCACCTACGTGCATTATCTCATCAACTGTAATCAGTTAGCAACGATTTATCACTCAAACTTCCAGATGCGAGGCCGCTGCTTTTCATTCAATTATATGTCTGAACGTGGGGAAACATCCATGATAGGTCAAGCGGAGAGTAGAATGAAGAGTTCAGAGTTCCTACAAGTTTGCGAGCCATCAGGAGGCAGACATTGATCGGTTTTGGCCCAAAAAAGTGGAAAAGTAGCGGAAGAGAAAAGGGAAAAAAGAAAAAGAGAGCGATTAAGGTATGGTGTTTTATAGCACGGTAGAATGTTGGATTAAATCGGAATATGTTGGGGAGTTGTAATATAGGAAACGCATGACGATTTGCCGAATAATAGGCATTGTGGCTCGAGGAGCCGAGACTAACGATAGCCGGAGAAGTATGCTGAGAATCGATTTTTGAGAACAGGCTCATTTGTCCAATGACTGCTACTGAAAATAGATGCAATTTACTTTCAGAAGTCTTTTAATTTACAGACAGAAGTTCACTCAGAACTTCTCTATTCTCCTCGCTGATTTCCCAGTAAGGAAAGAAAATGTCGATTTCTACTTCATGTTTGCAAGTTTTTAAGAAGTTCCAAATCTAGTGGGGTGAAAGGAGACATAAATCTCAAATGGCCTCAATAACAGTTCCTCAAAGTGAAATGGGAGAAGCCTAACGTGCAATGTTCTCTTTTTCCAATGCTCATAAAAAAGCGTCTAATCTCCATTGGAATATGTCATCGAAGGATTTGACGTGTTAATTCGTTCCAACTAATTACCCTGGAATAGTGCTGAAGAGGATTGTATCCATTCCTCAGACACTCGCTTAGCCTTGAAAGTCGAACTTCAGCTCTAGATATCTCGTCTTCTCAGCGTCTTTCAGTGAAATGGATTTCCTATTTCCGTTCCTCATCAACAGAAGGCAGCTGCGCGAGAATCATAAGTGATAATTTGATCTAACTCAGTCCGCAATTTTGAGGGAGCTAAAATTATATTCAGCTGACAGCTTTCGCTTTTGGTTATCAAGTTGACGTTTAATCATGTCATCACGCCAACAAACTCAAATGCTTAATTGAATATGAGATACTCCAACTTAATGGAACGATTATCTATTGTGAGCCGAACATAATTTCATGTGGACTAATGTCAACGCCTCACAGCTACAATGTGTGCGCTTTTCAGCAGACTTACTTACGCTTGATGACGAGGTAGTGGATCATTAGTAATCATTGAGTGATCAGAATTTTTACAATTGTTGCAAAGCTGCTCTCATTTCTTTCTGCTTACGGTTCTACGGTAGGGATTTATTTGTAACTGCGGCTCGGGTTAGGCTTAATTGCGCCTTGAAACCTGGCATCACATCAAAACGCACAGAACCCCAATTAAAACCGCATGACAGATAAATTACAGGTGTATTATTACAGAACACGCATGCATTGCACACATAGAGTGCGCGAGAATTTTCAGGTAATTTTTGTGGTATGTTTCGGTCAGTACCGGTATATTCCCGCAAAGCGGAGATAACATAGCTCAACTACCGATCAACAACCAATGAATGAATAGGAAAACACGGCATAAACGGGTAATGCAAAATCACAAAATCTACTCGCAGTGACAAAATCATTATATAAACGAAAATAATGCATATCTGAATTTCAGATGATGGAGATTACTTTTAGATGGTTACTCCAGTGATACTCTGAATACTTTAAGTGATACTCCAGGAGCATGAATCGTGACACAACTATTTAACCTGTACTAGTTAGTAACTGATACTTTTGAAATAAATAACTGATCTAATTTTAAACAAAGGCAACCGAAATTGCATAGAAAAATTGTAATTATTGTAGTCGGTGCACATCGCATTTCTCCATACAGAATCATGGGACAATTTTGACCGATCGTAGGGAAAAACATTTGGCGTCAATTAGAAGCTCACAACTTTTATTGTGGCACCAATAAATTAACAGAACTACTTACCCCCACAGACCTGCGCTTTTTCACACCCTCTGAGAACTGAGGACCCACTTGCCAGTGGACCCCTTTTACAAAATCTTGGTTTTCCTGCTTAAATCAATATCAAAACATAAGGAAAGTTGAGTTCTAGTAAAACAATGATGTTTGCGTGTAGCTGATCGATATAACTAGTCCTTTGAATCTCTTTCATCCTTCTCAGTAAACAGACGCGAAAATGTGTTTTTATAAGTCAACGATATTTAGCGCAGTATCAGTTGTAATAAGCGGCGGTTTTGCGATGTTTGCTGTTACCATGAAACCTCAGATAGTTAATTTTAATGAAATTGATTTATTTCATACAGCAGCTATCGGTAGTAAGCCTAAAATGAGCCATAATTGCTGCACTTTTAGACCCTCAAAAAGATGTGGAGATCTCAAACTCATCAATTACTGCTGTGAAATTTTACCAACAGCCAGTTTTTCGTGTTGAACTATGAATATAATGATAGGTGTCATTTTGAACATGCTTCATGCTGAGTTGCTCATGGCCAGTCATACACGATCATGTGCGAAAGCCAAATATTCACATTTTGCGATCTTTTAGCACAACGCACATGCGCGAGCATAATGTAAACAATGAATAAATGAGTTTTACTCTTTATGCACCATCGTGGACATGTCCAAAATCATTTTTCATCTGATAGTAAAAAATTTGTGATTGGAATTTCTACACCCTCTGAGACCGGAGGAAGGTCCAGTGGACCCCCTTGGGCTGTCTACCATACTTGTACTGTTTCAATTGAAATGAAACATCACATGCCGATTCATTGTCAAAAATGATGATTCTAAATGGGCCTCAGCGGTTGATATATCCTCAGCACAAAAAGTGAAATAGAAAAGTATGTCTTCGGGGTCCACTGGACCCCGTCAGGTCTCTGAGGGCTAACTGAGCTATTGAAATTCGCTAACTAAAAATTTCAATCATTCATGTCATTCACAGGTGATAAATTTAGATATATTTGAGGGATCTGCGAATGTGTCTGCAACTTGCATGGTACTACAGCAATGGTACAAAACACGACAAGTAAGGGATCAAGCAACTGAAACCCCATGAAGGGAAGAAACTAAAGTAATCCATCGAGGTTCACAATTTAGATAGTACGGTCCATTTCCTGGCAAAAATCGAAAAAGTCCACAGTTGAGGAATTATACAGTATTATGTTAAGTGAAAATCGCACATAACCATCTCAAGTGATAACAGCATTTTTCATTCTATGCCTTGTAATGATATCTTAATTGCAAATTCGACAGATGCCATTCTACAATATCAACAATTATCATTATCAATAGCCTACAAGTATTACAGCTCAGTCTACTTCATAAGATGAAATGTTTGTAAGCATTCTGAAAATGAGAGCAAACGTCAGGCGAAGGGAATCACTTGATTATACGCACTGAATTACTTATCTTAACATATCAATCCGTGTTAATCTCTCTGTCAAACATGCTTACATATTAATTCCGCTAAAATGTGATTGTCAATTTAGCGAGATATTTTTGTGATAATTCTATCTGGGAATGAAGCATGGCAGAATGTGAACTTTCAGATGCTCTATTCAATTTGTCTGCTTCTTTTATTGACACCTATATAATATCCTTCTTATATTTTTACCAGAAGAGAGCATAAGCGCATCAAAATTAACAACCAAAGTACAATTACTTCCACTGAAAACATCTTTCAACATCAAGTTGCTACGTGTGCTCACTGTCTTCGAGCACTCGCAAACTACTCGGATTTATAATACAGTCAGCGTTTCGAAAAAGTGGCTGTGTCTGATAATTGTTCAGTAGCAACGGTTTGAAGTCGGGCTTAATGTTGATTCATTAAAGCAAATACGGTCAGTACAAATGCTTTGCACATCTGCGATCACTTTACTACCTCACTCCATGACAACGTTTGAATCTCTAATTATAGTGAAAACGCTACACAATTCAATATAAATTATCAAGGAAGTTGTGATGGGTGATTTCAGACAGCTGGATAGGAGAATAAATTTCCGATTTCATTAACAATATCAGATTGACCGGCAAAACGCTATTGGCATGTGCTTCAGAGATCAGAATGAAAAATCTGCAAGCACAGTGAAATATTCAACATTAATCTAAAAATCCGGAAGATTCTTATCTCGGTAATAATAAGAAAACAGAATGAAAATAAAAATTTAATTTGACTTCCTAGTTGGAAGATTTGAGTTCTGAATGTGATCTTTTGCTGTTTATCAGACTCAGTTTTCGAACTTTGTCGAGACATGTCCTCCCTTTGTAATTGATAGCCTTCGGACATCCACGATGACTGTTCGAGATCTTCATTGGTTGATAACGATCTTGAAATCTATCAAACTCGCCTGCAACGATCTCCGTGTAGATTTGACTCAAAAGAATGAAAACAAAACTGCCACGAAAAATGACGAAATTTCAATTATCTGAGGATGTTTAGACTGATTTGATGAGTGAAAGAAACCAAAATGAGATTATCTATTTGACTTCAACGGAAGTGAGCATTAGCGAGACGAGAAAGACAACGGCCTGCACATCAGTAATATTCAGTAACTTAAAACATTGCGATGTAAAATTTTTTATGCCATTGATGATTTACCAGTGAAGTACAAAAAGGGAGTAAACGCGCTATCCAGTCTCTGCTATAGCTGCCGTCACACGGCAGACCAAAGTAACTACAAAAATCAAATTTTTGGAAAAACGCTCGTGAAGAAACATGTACACCGTGAGCTAGTAAATCATCCTTAAGAAATAAGTCTCCTCATGGTGAATTATATGGTTCATAGAATTCTAATGTGATATATCTAGGATGGAACGAAATTATATAAGAAGCAGAACCAAGGCATATTGCAGTTACTTCGTTCTGGCATGGGTTAAAATTTTACTTACGTATTGATTTATACTAAGGTAATCCGAAGTAAAAGAATTTCCGTTTTCTATGCTCCATTTGATGACCGAAATTGACTGACTTCCATTATAGATGTACTATGCATCAGCAGCTTTATATGAATGTTTCCGAACTCATATAGGCAGTATTTTTTAAGGTGTTCCACGGGTCACATTCTGTATCGTGGAATTTTCGACCTGTATCGTGGATTTTGAACGTTCATCCGTTACATGTAGTGAGCCATCGGCAACACTATCAATGCCCAGAATTCATCTCATTCTCTTCTTCCCCGCAAGAGACTGTTAGTCACAGATACCGATGAAAACGTGATGAGTGATGATAGCGCATGTTGTGGCATTGAAATCTATGATGAGTCTGATGACGAACTTGACATGTTTCCTGACATGTTTGTTGACATGTTTGTTGACATGTTTTCTGGACCTGGTGTCGATTTGTTCATGCGGGTATAATGCGGGCACTAACTGTATGATGTTGAAATACATTTCTATGTTTGATAATGAGTCTCTTGTCTAAATAGCACATGTAATTAACTTCAAGACTTGAAAAGTCACCTTGCACATGTACATGCAGAATAGCGAGTAAAATTCATTGCTAAATGCTAGATGTTATACTGCATTCATGACTTCTGTTTTTGCTAATAAATCCTGAGTGCGTTAGGCATACACTAATGAAAGTCGATCTTGAGACGATTTGAGTGTAACCCGTGGGAATGATCAGATGACTCGTAGCAAAAGCCCTAAAAACCCTGCACATAGGCCTAACATTCATGTAGCCTAAATGCGATACATAGGGTTTAAATCAAGCTTCTACAGTACGTACTAGGTATCGGATTGCTCATAAGTCCACATATCAGCATAGTTGCATTTGACTATGTAGGCCAGCCTGCAGAACTACAAATTCCAGCATCCAAACCCTGCCAACCATACACCTGTAGGCCTACATGTAATTCAATAATCTATTCATTATGTAGGCCGTATGAACGTGACGTAAATTTCACACATGCCTATGCATCTAGGACTACCTGAAAAACGTAGGTCTCTATGCTAGCTCAGTTTATATTGTACCTTTTGTACCTCATACCTAGATTGCAAATAAAATGTAGTTCTATAGTCTTGAACCTCACAATTTTATGGAATGTTTAAGCCAAAATATATGCATTTGCATTATTGAAAAGTATAGAGGTCTACATATACGACTAAGTATTGCAAAAATTTCCAATTATTTTGGAATGGCAAATTTACGCTATCTTACTAAATTTCTAATTATTGACAAGCGAAATAAATATAATTCAAAACACAGAAGTAAAAGCATAAATTTGTTGAATGAAAAAAGATCTAAATTCATTAGCCAGCTGAGTTCTAATGCAAATTGCCTTAGTCACAGAAAGCTTCTTTAAGTTTATTCAAAATCTTCCAAAAGATCAGAGACGTTGCTCACTGTTAGATTTTGCCAAAATGGTTTTCGATTCATTGGCATCAATTTTGTGAGATTGCTCAATATTCTTTGTTTCTTATTAGCAGGGATTCCACGTGGAGCTTCTCTCGAGTCTGTCAATGAATGTGCAAGTGTACATGTATATCGAATTTCTTCTTCAAGAATCTCACTGTTGAGAATGATTCCTTTCCAAACCTATTGCAGAATAATTGTTTTTCTCCGTTCCTAAACTGGACTTCTATCATGTGCGACAACTTCAAATTCTGACTATTCAAACTAGCTTTGCTTGAACCATCCATCCAGGCCTTGAAATGATGGAATTCCAAAAATTTTATTTTATCTTATTTTAAGGACAGACGTCATATTTGAAGCCAAAATTTAGTCGATGGAGTTATATCACCGAAGCAGAGGGGAAAAATTGAAAGTTTCTGTTGTCTTTCATGAACCAAGTACCTACCAAAGAGAAGTAACTACGGCCTATAGTTGATAAGACTACAAATCTCGTAGATACTTCACTCTGCCTTTGACCCAATCGATTTTGAACTTTAGCTACTTCGTTTCTTGATACAGGAAAGTACATATATCAATAGAATCCCAGTTAAATCCTTAAATATGAAGTAGATTGAGTTCATTTAAGTTCTTTTATGGCAAAAAATTAAATACCGACATTTTGTAGTTACTTCGGTCTGCCTTGGGACGGCAGATAGTCCAAGAAAAATCGTATACGAAGTAACATTTTTCTAATTGCATGATAACATCATTGAATTTCTCGTTGATCTAATTCAATGCTGATGCCACAGCACTATGATATACATCTGTATATATATATATATATATATATAATATATATATATATATATATATATATATATATATATATATATATATATATATATTATCATATGCACTGTCATATACATGAAGCTGAAAACAGATTCAACAAAGTGCCATTCTTGAATCCATATGTTTAATGGGTAGAATTGTGAAAAAGAATAATTGTGATGTTCTTTCTTTTTCCTTCTCGGAAGACTGAAGAATCACTGCCATGTTCTTCCTTTTACCTTCTCGGAAGACTGAAGAATCACTGCAATGTTCTTCCTTTTACCTTCTCGGAAGAGGCTTAACAACACAAACAAATCAGCACACAGTTATAATAGATAGGTGATGGGACGCAACGTCGTGAGAGTTCTGCATCTATTGTTGTCTTTAGGTGAGGTTTGTTGAAATTACAGAGGATTTTCTACAATCGCTGGTACTTCATGTGCCGTGAAAAGATAATGAAAAGGGCAAAAAAGAATTAACCTATATAAGGGACCTAATCATTATCTAGAATGAAGAATTTCGTTTACTTACAAGCAAACGTGAATTTCTTATGAAAATTCGTCATTTCTAATGTTCATGTTCTGTATTGAGTGCATTTCAATATAAAATGTTGACAATTACGCTGAGTCACTACAAAAATCAGCAACCGCGAATTTCTGTTTCTGAAAATCAAACAAACTCGAAACTGAATCAGACAAGTGATGCTTCTACATGCTACCAAACACTTTCTAGTAGAAACTATCGACATAAGTTGTCTAAAATGGAAAATTTCTGAAGGTGCTGGAAAGCTTGTATACAAAGGGTCTCCCTAATTTAAGCGATGAGATTGTTGTTTACTGAAGGAAGAAACTCAGTGCAGTAGGCGGCAGCGCTTCCACTTACCGTATATAGCATTACTAGAAAGGGGTCACATTCTCTAGATGCAGCAACTGAGTTCAACCGTTTAACACTATAATGTAATAATAATATTTTAGTTGCCTTCGAGTGGAGAAATAACATTTCAATTATTCATCATGCATGAAGAGTAGTCAAACTTGGAAAAATAAATCAATTAGATGATCGTCAGGCACACTAAAAGACAATAAGAATGAAATGAGTCAATAAGGCCAGCACAATTCACTGTGCTGCTGAATCCATCGTAAGGGTTAAGAAATTTGTTTGATGAATATGCAGAGATGATAGGATTGATTCCATTAACTACCACACGATCAATTACAGTGTCTTTTTGTAATCCACGCCCACATAAATCACCAAATATCATATATCTGTATACATTTCCAAGAGGAGTAGTTGAGCTTGCGAGTCTCTTCAATAAAGTAATTTCATGTTTGGTCAATATTTCCTGAGGATTCCTAATATTCAATACTTTCCTTGTTATGAGATGACGTGAATATTAACCTTCACCTATAGGAGGCGATTGCAAAAAATAACCATCAGCTTATCGAATGGAGTCGAAATCACTAATTGATTTTGGAACTGTATGTAGGCCATATATCAAAATCGGTTGCACTGCTGTACTGTAAACTTTGCTTTGGCAAAATGGGTGAAGGCCGCCTTTGTGTACCCCATGTCGCCCTAGGCTAAAAAATGCCCGCTGAGCATTGCTACTATCGTCCTTTGAGTGAATTACTACCAAAATTTATATATTTTCTACCTTTTCTAGAACATCCATACCGAGATTGATTGAACAATTGCAGACGGAATTGCATGATAAGATTCTAATTTTTGAAGCGTTAAATTCTAGCTTCCATTGGTTAGCGTAACATTGAGCAATTTCAAGTTGTTTGTTCATTCCATGACAAGAGCCGCTCATGATAGCAATATCATCGTCATAAGAGAAAGGCGTGAAGGGAGTGTTTTGTATTTCAAAGCATATCCCGAAGATCTAATTTCACTTAAAATATCATAATTAAATATGGAGAAAAGAAATGGAGAAAGCACACTTCCTTGTCTAACTCCGTGCTAAACATTAATAGGGTTAGACTTCTCTCCTTTCCAGGATATCAAAATCAATTGTGCGCCATACCAACGTTTAAAAAACACCCAGGTAGAAATTTGTATTCTTGGATGAACACAATTATGATTCACACAGCTGTTTGAAGAGAAGTTTAAAGAAAAGACCAACATGCCAAATACTATGGAACACTTTTCGGCGTTCAATGCATAATGGAGATTTACTTTGGTTATGACAGAGAATGCAGTCATTGATTGTTAATGAAATCATATCCGTTCATATTCTCCTGTGGAAGCCATTTTGACATGAAGATATTCCAGGCAACATTAACATCTTGTAGAGAAAGACTCCCTTATCAACATATAAAAAAAATCTAGGAAAATCTAGTTAGTGGAACATGCTGAACTTTCCACTTGAAATCACGAGTCTCTTCGAAAAATAAAATCACGTTTATTCAAAGAAATCGCCGATAGATCGCACAAGTCAATCAAAATGAAGCGTTGCAGGCTTTGTATCACTTACTGCATTTACTTTTCACATGGCAGGCTGCATTCACCATTCACCAATACCAGATACATTGTTTTCCCTGTTATGTCCTTTCCAAGTGGCTAGATTTCTAAGTCTCTAGTTAAAAAACACTTGTAGCCATCTGCAGATGTAAACTGATGCAGATTTCTGCAAGTTACGACGCAAGTGTGCAGGGTATACCATCAATAAACGATTACGCGAAGACTTGTGACTTAACCAAAGGTGCGTAAGCGTTTTTCGATCTAGAGGCTTGAACACCTATGCGTTTTTACAAGATATTGTGAACGCGTAGGTGTTCAAGTCGCTAGATCGAAAACGCTTTACGCACCCTTACTTTGTAGATAACTTTCTTAGGTGCTTGCATGGTGTAATTGATGAAGACATGTTGCATAGGTTAGGACACAAGTTTTCATTTTTATCATCAACAAGCGAAGCCCTTTTTTGCAAACACTCTCTTATGAATATGCATAGAAATTCAAGCATCTATATAAAAAACACGTTTAAGGACACTTATCTTCTAATACACTTTCCATGGTAACTGTAAATTGATGCATATTTGCTTAAGGTGAGGGGTGTATTTCCATCACTATAACATCCTCATTAGCAACTACTCTCCCCTCCCGTGAGAGCGCGTAGAATTTCAAGTCAATAGATGAAAATTTAGATAACAATATTATAAACCTGTTTGTCTGCTTCAACTCACTCTTCAGAGAAAAAATATTTGACTTAAAAGACAATCATTCTATGTCATTCCATGCATTTTCATATTGAAGTAATTATAAAATGGATGTAATGGTGCTATGATAATAGAAATACAAAGATTTATCCTTTATCATAGGCAAATCAGTATCAATTTGCAGGAGCCTTGGAATGTGTATTAGAGGATAAATGTCCTTAAACGTGATTTTGATACAGATGCTTGAATTTCTATGCATATTCATAAGAAAGTACTTGCAAAAAAGGCTTCGTATATTGATGAAAACATGAAAACTTATGTCCTAACTTATTCAAATCTTTTTCAATGACACCCTACAGGGACCTAAGAAAGTTATCTACAAAGTAAGGGTGCGTAAACGCGTTTTAGATCTAGAGGCTTGACCAAGATTGAAATTGTGAAAAGTAATCGTTTGGTGATGGTGTAACTCGCACACGTTCGACCTAACTTGCAGAGCGTTTACATCTGCAGATAGCTACAAGTGCTCTTGAACTAGTGACTCAGAAATCTAGCCGCTTGGAAAGGACGTAACAGAGAAAACAATGTGGCAGCAAGTGAGACAAGCCTGCAACGCTTAATTTTGGATTGGCTGTTGCGATCTATCTGCGATTTCATTGAAGTAAACGAGTTTTTATACTTCGAAAAGACTCGTGACTTCAAGTGCAAAGCTCAGCCTGTTCCTCTAAATAGATTTTCTTAGATTTTTTCATATGTCGATAAGGGATTTTTCTCTACAAGATGAAGCCACTCTTGAAACTAGTGCAATCTGTGACGGGATGAAGTGCAACTCGCTGTAGATTGTAATCTGAATGTAGATTGTCGCTGCGACATTTAATCGAACAGATCTTTTATGGTTTTCAAACGTCCTTCCAGATTTTGTTACACTTCTTTTTCTACTGAAGTTTCTAATGCTAGCATGCGAGATTATAATTTACAGCTGTTTTTGATGTGCTGACTTTTGTACTTCTTCCAGCAGTCTGAAGGTCTTTCCTGTCTTCAATTCTGTGATAAATGAGAATGTAGAAATCCTCACGATGGAACTTTCTTCTGCTTCTAGGATAGAAGTATCAGATATAGAAATGACCTGCAAAACGCTCTGGATGACCCACTGAATGTTGAATACGAAATTGCCCTCGGTAGTTAACTGAGTTGGTAAAGGGTTGTAATTCGGCATCAATGAAGTGAAGCAGGGCAAAAAGGTGATGCCTGCTGATCGACTCACAACAGACTCTTGAAATGCGTGCTCTCCCTAGCTAATTTGTCGTTTCGACCGCACAACAGACTCATCTTCAACTTTTTCAATCCCATTCCAGCTCCATCTCATGAAGCTGACAGATCGACTTACCGTGTGGGAGGACCTTCTATGACCATATGAAAAAGTGATGATTCAACGTCACTACTCCCCATGCTGACAACTTGGAAGGCGCAGGCATTGTCAGACTTTTAATCTGGAGCGTCGTGATCTTTCAGTCCGGATACCCTTCCTGACGACTTCCAGTGACACTTTCGGGGCTCGAACTCTGGACAAAACGATCGCTAGGCCAAGCACTTAATCAGTGTGCAAATGAGACTTCTATGATCATATGATAGGCTGAATGTAAAAGTAAGTGTACATGAAAATGAAACCATCCCATCGCGACATCTCCTACGTCTTGAAGCGCCACACCAGTCAAAAAAATAGTACTTTGGCTTTGTCGTATTCAGGGGTGGTCCAACTCAATCGGAGAGAAAAAGTTCTGACTCCCCACCTCTGGAACGAGACTTCCAACTTTGGTTCTAGAGATCGTAGAAAGTCGTGTGATAGCTCATTTTAAAGCTAAGATTGAGAAAAATGCAGTTGAAAGCTCAGTTTGGCCCTATTTTCCTGGGTTTAGAGAGGAAAATGGCAGGAAAACGTCAGAGTGAGAAAAGGCAGGTTTTGGTCGTTTTGGTATGAGAAAGTCCATTTTTCGACATGAAGGAGTGCTCGGATGGGAAAACGGAGTGCAAATTCGGAATTTTTGGCAAATTTTGGGTCTAGGGACTTGTTTCCAGCTCAATCGGAGAGAAAAAGCTCTGACCTCCCCCCCCTCTGGAACGAGACTTCCAACTTTGGTTCTAGAGATCGTAGAAAGTCGTGCAATAGCTCGCTTGAAAGCTAAGAGTGAGACAAATTCAGTGGAAGAAACGGCTTGTTCATATCTGCCTTCGTTTAGATGTGAGACGCCATTGAAAATTTGGAAATTGGCGAAAAAACGACAGAGTTAGAATTTTTACGAAAATGGCTCTAGCGGGTGAACGAAGCCTCTGACCGGAAAACGGAGACCAGATTTGGAATCAGCGTGCCATTCTGCATCTAGAGGGTGAGTTTCAAGTGAATCGGAGAGAAAAAGTTGAAAATTTTCTTCACACTTGGTCTCCACACGGGATTTTTTCGTGAAAATGTTAAATTGTAGCTACCTTTGGCGATGAATAGCGGAGGATTGGAAGTGAATGAAGAGCTCGGTTTTCTTTTAGGGGCAAGACCGCACTTTGTTCTCTAGGATCCTATCTTTTCAGATCTGTGGAAGGTTTCGTTTCCAAATGAGAGCATGTTAAAAATCGAGTTTTTGAGCATTTTCCAAGATTTTGGTTTCTATAAGAAACCGACTTAGAAAATGTCATTGCTGATATCAGCTAAGGCGTCAGACTTAAAGGTTAGCCAGGAGATGGCCTTCGTCTCCAGGCCATAAAAGACTCCAAAACTTTAAAGGCTTGTAACTTTGCTTCTACAAGTCCTTTTGACTTGATTCAAAAAAGAGTCGATCGCTATTGATCAGACCTATAGTGACAGACTACTTATAAAATTTCATAAGTAGTGCTAAAAAGTTGAAAAATTTAAATTCACTGTTTTTGGAGGTTTTCTGGGGTTTTCGACCCTGCTGAAGTCAATGAAGGCATGGATAAGTGTGTACGAGCAAGTCTTCTCATGTCTTGCCATGATATAAGCGGCTTCCTGTTGGTGGGCGTTCTTTCGAGACAGCGGTGAAGTCCGTAGCGATGAGTACTGCACGGGATATTCGGCAATTGTAATCCTTCTGAAACCTCTCTGCGTCATGTTTCCAAGTGGTTGCCTTTCGTCTCAACGTTGTACTCTGACCGCCAGGGCGACATTTAGCTATCTGCCACAGGTTACCACATAAAATCTCCATTGCACTTGTCTCCCGATAGTTGGCCATACATACGAGAATGAACCATGAGTTCTGCTTGTCTCTATCACGGAGACGAAATGATGAAGGAATGAAATGGGAGGCCACCCTTGCACCACATGCAACACATCACAGACTTCTTTCTTCGCTAGTGAACAAGCTCTTGTGAGTGTAGTCAGAAAGTGCATCATGGTTTGCAAAAGTTTTACTGCAACACAGGTTGATGTATAGTTAGAAAGTTTGATCATGGCGTTTTATGAAACACAAATGTCATAAAATGTTAGTGTTGGTGTAGTCAAATAGTTTTACTGCGACACACGTTTGTGAAAGTAAAGTTTGATCATCGAAGTTTTACGAAACACAAGTGTCATGAAATGAAAGCGTTAGTGTAGTCAAATAGTTTTATCGCGACCCACGTTTGTGATTTTTAAGTTTGATCATCGAAGTTTTATTCGTGAGTGTCGTTAGAAAGTATATCATGGTTTGCAAAAGCAACGTTTAGTGTAGTCAAATAGTTTTACCGTGACACACGTTTGTGAAAGTAAAGTTTGATCATCGGAGTTTTATTTGTGAGTGTCGTTAGAAAGTGTATCATGGTTTGCAAAAGCAAAGTTTAGTGTAGTCAAATAGTTTTATCGCGACCCACGTTTGTGATTTTTAAGTTTGATCATCGAAGTTTTATTCCGTTTGTGAAAGTAAAGTTTGATCATCGAAGTTTTATTCGTGAGTGTCGTTAGAAAATGTATCATGGTTTGCAAAAGCAAAGTTTAGTGTAGTCAAATAGTTTTACTGTGACACACGTTTGTGAAAGTAAAGTTTGATCATCGGAGTTTTATTCGTGAGTGTCGTTAGAAAGTGTATCATGGTTTGCAAAAGCAAAGTTTAGTGTAGTCAAATAGTTTTACCGTGACACACGTTTGTGAAAGTAACGTCTGATCATTGAAGTTTTATGACTGACTGAACTCACAACAGCACTAGAAAGTTTTATCGAAAAGGTTTCACTGCACAGTGTAGATTGTCTTGTAACTTACTTTCACAGTGTTAGAAAGTTATATGTTGAGTGGAGATAGTTGCCAAATGGTCCCCTATTAGAAAATTCAAACTTCATGACTGTTAGATTGCTGAATACTTCATCAGGTTTACTAAAAGCAGTTTTCTACTGCAGTGAAACTGAGAGTTTAGAATGTTATATGAAAACATTGTTCACCACAGCACTAGAAAGTTTTACTGCACTGTGTAGATTGTTTCACAGCGTTAAAAGGTATTATAGTAAGTACTAGTGTTGAATGTTTTATAAAACCAGGTAAAGTGTTGTCACAAACGTTGAGTGTGTGAGATCTAGTTCTATGAGATTGAATTGCGTGGGTCCTAAAGTCCATAATCCAAGGGTAGGGTCCTCTACGGTTGGATTTAGGGTTTTATATCACACGCGTTGACCGTCAGTGTAGAATACGTGAAGCACATGTTCGCTTAAAAGTCTAAACGCAAACGTTGAAATAAGTTTTGCAAGAAGTGTTTGACATGCCGTTGTGAAAGTTTTATAAAATGTTTCTGCAGTCACACTCGTTAGCGTACCAGCTTTACTAAATGTGTTGTTTGCCTTTATCAAATTGAATGCGTGTGTAGACTGTTTTGTAAATAAAGACAGTGTTAAACGTGTTTGCAGTCTGCATTGACAGCATACAAGTATACACATAACAACCTGTAACGTTGTAAGTCGAATGCATATGAGTTAGGAAACACTCAAAACATGTGTGAGATAAAAATCAACCTGCTAGATGAAGTGAGTCCCTCACAAAAGTGTCACAACTATTTTACGGGAAATAAAGGAGAACTGTGTAGCGAGAACGTTTGCACTTATCAAGACAGATGAACATTACTCTCTCCTTCTTTCTTAGGCATACCATTCTTCACCCAGGTTTGAATCATGTGGAAATCATCAGAATCATCAAGAAAGAAAATGTACACTCACCATGCCACACATGAACATGACATGGAAAAATCAGTGTGTTACATTTCATGATACGAAACGTCAACTTCAGATAACTCTAGAACGCTTTCAACTACGAAGGTTACATCGCGCAATCCTATCCAACTCTTGTCGTGTCATTAACGTAGGAGACGGCATTGTATTTATTCGCATTCAAGAGATGATTCTACATAATGATCACTGCTACATTGTGATTCCAAAACCCTCATGGGAAAAGTATAAAAGGGAAGTTCACTCAATCCTCATGTCATTTGTGAATCATGCTCCCCATCGCATCATCAACGCCATGCGCGAAATGAATCTCAGAAGACATCGATTTAGAACAGTTGGATGCCCATCTTCCCGATTCAGTCTATCATCGCGGTCGTCCACAAATGTTGGTCATTCGCATGAGCAACGGTCGAAATCTTCAAATCTTTCGCTGCGGCAAAATCCAAGTCCTAGGAAACCTTTCTCATTTCGTGATGCAGTCCATGTGTTACGAAGTCGTCAAGAAAATGCGAACACTCATGCCTCATCTACGTCTCAGTCCCCTGACATTGAAGAATATAGTAGTGTCTGTTCATTTGAAGATGTTAGTGAATCTAGCAAACATTGAAACCAGTAATCATTGTATATTTTATGAAACTGTACTCTTTCCTGCTGCTCTGATTCGGAAGTGGCATCCTGTACATATTGCAGTGTTTCACAACGGACATTGTATCATGACTGGTTTACGTGATATCAGTAAAGTAGCTGACATTGTTAAATCTTTAATGCGTTATCTGAATGAGTCACAGTTAATAGAATCGTGTTAATCACATGATGTGTTTTGAATGAGTCATCGCAATGAACTATCGCCCACACACGTGTCCGTGAAAAGGTCACGCTGTCTGACGTGAGGCGCCATCGATGTTGAATGACACGCCCATACACGTGTCGGTGAAAAGGTTGAACAAGACTGACGTGAGGCGCCATCGATGTTGAATGACACGCCCACACACGTGTCGGTGAAAAGGTTGAACAAGACTGATAAGATTCTTATCTTACTGACTGGTGCTTTACCCCTTCATGAGTCAGAACTATTTATAGATATGAGTCAGCAAAGTGGTTGATGTTTCCTAAGCCGAAGAAATTTTCATGATGCTACATTCGCTGGTGAGGATGTTAACTTACAAACTCTGACATGGTTATAACTTTATTTGGTACTTTACCTATCTTGCAAACAGTGAAATGCTTGTCACTTTATTTTATACTTTACCTATAAATTGCTAAAGTCCATCATCTATGGGGATAGGGTTACCTACGGCTGGATTTAGGGATTTAGGGTTTTATGTAGCACAAGTGAATGTTAACCGTTAGTGTATAGTACATTTATTAACTTAACCATTTGTGAATGACATTTTTCCTAACATTACAAACAACTACTTTATTTCCAACTTTTCAAACAGTGAGATGATTTTAACTTTATTTTATTCTTCACCTATCTTACAAACATTGAAATGCTTGTCACTTCATTTTATACTTTACCTATCTTGGAAACTCTGAAATGATTCTAACATTAATTCAAACTTCACAATCATCCATTTTTATTTCTAATCCTACCCATCTCACAAAATGATCAAAAATTTTTCTTCTGTCTATTGAGTGAGAATCCTATCTTCATGTCAAAAGAAAAACCAGACAGTCTTTACATGACATGCTATTGAATGAAAGACATTTCATCACAGTCAGACATAGTTAATACTATACACGGAGAAAGCAAAGTCACTCATGTGCAGGGAGAAAACAAAATCACTGATGTGACGGAAACTGTACAGGGACAAAACAAAGTCAGCAAAAGCACTGGATACCCCATCGATGTTATGCTGTGATGAGGAGTTGGGCGCATGTTACAAGGCACTCACTCACAACACACCATAGAAAACGCCATAGAGTGAAAAAGCAAAACATCAACCACAACAGAGAGGATGCATTCATCATCAGACATCGCCGGAAGGAGGAAGAGAAAGTTTCTGTCTCTTGGGTGGAGGTAGATGAGTGTCTGGATGGCCGTACGGTAATGAGTGGTTAGGACTCATCCAGCATCGCTTGTCTTCCCATGCTGAGAGACCTCATTTCCTAAACGTCGTTGTTCTGACTTGATGCGACGGTGATTTTGAAATGGTCATTTCTACTTTTTTAATTTTAAGAGAATCTAAGGCATCTTGATAGTCCCTATGTGTCATTTTTCTAACGATTGACTTCGAGATGCCTTTCGCCCGTTTAACAGAAAGCTCTGAGGATTTTAGCTTCATGGAGTACAGGATAAAGAGTAAAGCGGATGGTCAGTGGGATAGTTGGAACTATCAAACTTGGGTGCTAAATATTTTAAAATGTCTTCCTGCTTGACTTGGCTAGTGGTTGTCAAAGCTAGGACGAAGCTGTCTGTATCGCCTCCTACTAATTCCACATGTTGGATCAATGGACAAGTTTTAAATGTGTGGTAAAATAGCTTGTACATTTCTAAATTGGTGTGATCCAAGACAGCTTGAGCGACATAAATGGGCTTGCAAAGTTCTACTTTGGATTTTAGCATTTTAAGACCAGTGATGTCTTCGGAAATGACATCATGGTGACAAAACAACGGTGAGCGGCATAATTTGATAGTCGTTTCCGGATCAGTCACGATACGATAGTCCATGCGCTTTCTTACATCCTCCATGGTTTTACCAAAGAGGGCATTATTCTTAAATTTAAAGAAGTCCTTTTCGAAAGGATTCTTGGATTCAGCCCGTTTTTTACTATTAAATTCTATATACGGTTTTAGAAAGGGCTTCTGCCTAAACTGGATAGCGCGATGGACTTTGTCAAGTTGCATCCCCATACCTAGATAGAATTTGAGGATGGAATAGTGCACGATATAATGCTGTTTGTTCAATTGGGTGAGCAACAACTTCCTAGTGGGTTTAGATTTTAAGTCATTCTCCGTCATTCTTCCATAAAGGGAGGGAACATATCTGGACAGATTTGGGTGCGAGAGGAAAATCAACTGTCCTATTCTTAATACATTCTGGATAGATGAGGTCGACTTCAAATAAATAACTTATGTCGGCCTCATCTCCCAGTGTCATGATGTGTGCTGGATTGGAGAAGTATTCAATGTCATGGGGCTCTACCCATTGGAAATCAGACTGTGACAAAGGCTTGGATAATGCACTCCCACATAAATTATTTTGGTCTATGTACATTAAATGCGTGGTCGATCCTATGTCTTGTGTGCTGTTGACAACATGCTTGTTAACAAATGTTAAGCCTCCCCTAATAACACGTTCAAATACCACGTTATGCATCTTGCAGTAAATGTTTCTCTCTTTCGTCATCTTGAAGGCTGACTGATAGGACAGACCCGGTAGACTAACAAAATGGACGGGGTCTAAGGCGTCCTGTTCTGATGTGACTTTCCTAAAAGTCTCAAACACGTCAGCAAACAGATAGACGTCTAATTTTAAGTAGGCAAGCATGTAGTCACCAAAAGTGCGACACCTAAATTCTAACCATGCTTGCTCTGCATGCCTATAGTCATCCAGCGAACAGTCCTCACCCGTCAAATCAGTTTTAAATTTATTAATGGACGGAAGGGGTGTTTCTTTCAATGTGTCCATTGAACTAAAATAACTATAAGGAAACACCCCTTTCCGCCGCATGAGACTGTCACTTATGTTGGGATAGTCTTTCTTTAAATGTTGAGTGAGGGGAAGTGTTTCTAAATTATTAACCAACGCGGCTAAGGAAGAAGACATAAATTGAAAACTATCCAGAAACTTTATGTCATAGAAGACAGGCTTCCCCTCCTTCGTCTCGTCGACTTGTACTTTGGCAGTGATGCACATAAATTTTTCCTTACTTTGTGCAATCACTTTGGATGACCAGGATTTCATTTTACCGAATCCAAGGCGAATGATGATGTGAGCATCATAACATTTAAAGTTATGAAAGATGACGGGGAGCTTTCGCCGTTTGAGCGCTATTTGAATTTATCGGCTTCTGTGAAGCAAATGGGTTTCCTAGTAAGCTCCGTTTCATACCGTTGATGAAAACGGGCTTTCCTATCTAAAAAGTTGAGGAAGTTTTCAACGCACTCCTCGCCTTGCCACACATGCATTTTATTTTGGTTACTATAATATGGATGTCAAACTTCATAACAGGCAATGGCTGCTGGCTCATGACTTGGGTCTTCTTGTTCAATTTAACATTCAATGTCCGCATAGATGGTACATATGGGATTGAACTCATTGCCGTTTTCCTCATACCTATAAAATTTATCTTTTGAGCATGACTTCCATTTGAAGTTTACCCCGTGAGCACCACTCGTAATGCTGTTCAAAATATGGTTTTGACCTAAAACGCCGTGTGCAGCGATCACAGTAGTAGAAATTGTTCTACTAAACACGAGAAATATTTACGGAGTTGATATCTTATTTCAAAGACGGTCTCATCAAGGCTCACTTAATTGCACATGTCAATTACACTCATTTTCCACAAGGTGAAGCAGCGGGAAGTGTTGACTTTCAATTTCGTTCCTACGGACAAGAATGTTACTGATGCTTGAGTTTTATACACGACATCTACGGAAGATTATTTCTCGGATGGACAACTTTCATGGGTACGGCGATCATTTGCTTTGGAATGAAATAAACCATATTGTCATTGATATTAGTAAAGTGGGTTTCAATGATGTTAAATCAAAGACCAAATAAAGTATATTTTCAAGACACTTGTGTTGTGCTAAACTTTGTAATGCTGTTGTGAGTTCAGTCAGTCATAAACCGATGATCAAACTTTATTTTCACAAACGTGTGTCACGGTAAAACTATTTGACTACACTAAAGCTTACATGTTATGACATTTGTATTTCATAAATTGCCATTATCAAACTTTCTAACTATCCATCAACCTGTGTTGCAGTAAAACTTTTGTACAACATGATACACTTTCTAACGACACTCACAAATAAAACTCCGATGATCAAACTTTACTTTCACAAACGTGTGTCACGGTAAAACTATTTGACTACACTAAACTTTGCTTTTGCAAACCATGATACATTTTCTAACGACACTCACGAATAAAACTTCGATGATCAAACTTAAAAATCACAAACGTGGGTCGCGATAAAACTATTTGACTACACCAACGCTAACATTTTATGACATTTGTGTTTCATAAAACGCCATGATCAAACTTTCTAACTATACATCAACCTGTGTTGCAGTAAAACTTTTGCAAACCATGATCCACTTTCTGACTACACTTACAAGAGCTTGTTCACTAGCGAAGAGAGAAGTCTGTGATGTGTTGCATGTGGTGCAAGGGTGGCCTCCCGTTTCATTCCTTCATCATTTCGTCTCCGTGATAGAGACAAGCAGAACTCATGGTTCATTCTCGCATGTATGGCCAACTATCGGGAGACAAGTGCAATGGAGATTTTATGTGGTAACCTGTGGCAGATAGCTAAATGTCGCCCTGGCGGTCAGAGTACAACGTTGAGACGAAAGGCAACCACTTGGAAACATGACGCAGAGAGGTTTCACAAGGATTACAATTGCCGAATATCCCGTGCAGTACTCATCGCTACGGACTTCACCGCTGTCTCGAAAGAACGCCCACCAACAGGAAGCCGCTTGTATCATGGTAAGACATGAGAAGACTTGTTCGTACACACTTATCCATGCCTTCATTGACTTCAGCAGGGTCGAAAACCCCAGAAAACCTCCAAAAACAGTGAATTTAAATTTTTCAACTTTTTAGCACTACTTATGAAATTTTATAAGTAGTCTGTCACTATTTTATAAGTAGACTGATCAGAAACTAGTTCATCACTTACACCTAGAGCTCACTGAAACGTGACTGATTTGTTCAATACTTAATTCGCACTCAATTGATTTGTACTTCCACTGCTGAAATTGATGATTTTCATTACTTCAATAAATATCTTACTTACTTACTTACTTACTATAGGTCTGATCAATAGCGATCGACTCTTTTTTGAATCAAGTCAAAAGGACTTGTAGAAGCAAAGTTACAAGCCTTTATAGTTTTGGAGTCTTTTATGGCCTGGAGACGAAGGCCATCTCCTGGCTAACCTTTAAGTCTGACGCCTTAGCTGATATCAGCAATGAAATTTTCTAAGTCGGTTTCTTACAGAAACCAAAATCTTGGAAAATGCTCAAAAACTCGATTTTTAACATGCTCTCATTTGGAAACGAAACCTTCCACAGATCTGAGAAGATAGGATCCTAGAGAACAAAGTGCGGTCTTGCCCCTAAAAGAAACCCGAGCTCTTCATTCACTTCCAATCCTCCGCTATTCATCGCCAAAGGTAGCTACAATTTAACATTTTCACGAAAAAATCCCGTGTGGAGACCCAGTGGGAAGAAAATTTTCAACTTTTTCTCTCCGATTCACTTGAAACTCACCCTCTAGATGCAGAATGGCGCGCTGATTCCAAATCTGGTCTCCGTTTTCCGGTCAGAGGCTTCGTTCACCCGCTAGAGCCATTTTCGTAAAAATTCTAACTCTGTCGTTTTTTCGCCAATTTCCAAATTTTCAATGGCGTCTCACATCTAAACGAAGGCAGATATGAACAAGCCGTTTCTTCCACTGAATTTGTCTCACTCTTAGCTTTCAAGCGAGCTATTGCACGACTTTCTACGATCTCTAGAACCAAAGTTGGAAGTCTCGTTCAAGAGGGGGGAGGTCAGAGCTTTTTCTCTCCGATTGAGCTGGAAACAAGTCCCTAGACCCAAAATTTGCCAAAAATTCCGAATTTGCACTCCGTTTTCCCATCCGAGCACTCCTTCATGTCGAAAAATGGACTTTCTCATACCAAAACGACCAAAACCTGCCTTTTCTCACTCTGACGTTTTCCTGCCATTTTCCTCTCTAAACCCAGGAAAATAGGGCCAAACTGAGCTTTCAACTGCATTTTTCTCACTCTTAGCTTTAAAATGAGCTATCACACGACTTTCTACGATCTCTAGAACCAAAATTTCACGTAGACTCAGACTCTGGCCTCCGTTTTTCCATCGGAGGCCTCCTTTATACCGAAAAACGACTTTTCTCATCCCAAAAGCACCAAGACCCGCCTTTTTCCAACTCTGCCGATTTCAGAGATTCCACCCCTTGGCTCACCACTCCTCCCTTCCTTCCTCACCCAAAATTTCACGTAGATTCCGAATGTGAACTCCAATTTCCCATCCGAACCATCCTACATGCCGAATTCCAGCCTTTCTCATCCCAAAACCCACCAAAACAAACCTTTTCTCACTCTATCCTTCCCACATTTCTACCCTTGCCGCCTTCCTTCCTAGATTCCTACCCTTGCTGGAAAGCTCCTTCCTTCCTTCCAGAGGGGGGTAGGGAACAGTTTTCTCCTCACGGACCCATTCCTCCCAGCACATCCTTGGCCATGTCCTTCCTCTCGCCAGAGGGGGGGGCCGAGTCAGCATGATGACTCATCGTTGCACATTTTGCACTTGCATCTGGGACGGGCTTACTACTCTTGCACCACCATATATTTCAGAACCTTGTGTCATTTAGTAAATTGTTCAATTCTGGAGCGTAAAGTACCTTTGCTTTTGAAGAATTGTGTTATTTCACCGATACCTAAATGTAGTTCACCATCTATTGAACAACTACGTCCTATAACTTTGTTGAGTGCACCTGCAAAACTTCTCGAACATCAGATTTCAAAATGCACTCGAGAGCTGTTAACGCGTGATTTTCCATCTTTTCAATTTGCATACAAAGAGAAATCGAGCACAACGAGCTGTCTGACAATGATGCATGACATCCTTACTGCCTATCTTGATAGTTCGGATATTGGAGGTTTCATGCTAATCAATTACGATGTTTCTAAGGCGTCACAGTATTCTTGTTAAGAAATTGTTACGTGGCGATTATCCACATGGTTTTATCAAGTGGCTTTGCTCTTATCCTGATGGCCGTTGTCAACGTGTTCGCATCGGAAGGATTTTGAGTGATGTTTTGCATGTCACTAGTGGCACCGTTCAGGGATCTCTGTTGGATCCCCTACTATTTGTAATTTACTGCCGTGATATTGTACCAGCATTTCGTGAGACTATGATGACAATGATACTGATGATGTTTGTGAAATATGTCTTATTAGAAAAGAAGATGTTTTGAGCTCTACTGAAGTGATCACTGCTGAATTTTATAATATTCGATCATGGGCAGAAGCAAATTGTTTGCAATTAAATGAATCAAAGACGAAGGCGTTATGCATATGTAGAAAGAACTTAAACGTATATTTTCCTTTTCCTTTCATGATTGTGAACGAAGTGAAGATTTTAGGTGTCTTTTGGTCATGTGATTTGAAGTGGAATTCTCATTTTGATCATTTAGCCGCACTCTGTGCAAGACGTCTTTACGTTCTTAAAGTTCTGAGAGAAATTTTCACTCATGACGACTTATGGCTTGTCTTTAGCAGCACTATCAGAAGCATCGTGTTATATTGTACGACTTTGTTCGGTGTGCTGAAGTAATTTGTCGCAATAATTGTAAATGCTCGACTGATATCTCTGATTTCCACAGTATGCGCTTGAATGCCTATAAAATTTTGCTTGAAAAATGTCAAGATGTGAAACATCCCTTGAATGATATTGTTTGCCACAAGAGAAACAACCGAGTGCTGATTCCTTACTGTAGAACAGCAAGAAGACAGAATTGTTTTGTTGTGTTGTCAACTTCCATTTTCAACGGACTGAACGATCTTACGACCAAACTTGTATAAATTCCCAGTACATGCTACTTTTGATTTCTATTTTGAAAAATATACATCTATTCTATTCTATTCTATCTTGCTAACAACCATTGAATTTGTCTTCTGAGCGTTCAGTCGCAGTCCATGCTCCTCACTGGATCTTCTCACTTTGTCGAGTATCTGCTGCAATTCTTCTTTACAAGATGACATTAAAACCGTGTCGTCAGCGTATCTGATATTACTCATCCTTACACCTTCAATGGTAATTCGCAGATTCTCAATAGTCGCTTCTCTCAGTATCATTTCGGAACCCCCCCTGTCTGTTTTTCCCCTATCTGACTCCACGCTTGATCGCTGCCCATCCCGATAGTTCACTTTCTACTCTCATCGCTGCTTCTTGCTTCCAGTACAAGTTTAAAATTAACTGCAGAGTGTTCGTTTTTTTCAGAATGTCTAGTAGTTTATGATGTTGAACTTTGTCGAACGCCTTTTCACAATCCACAAAGCACACGTAGACGTCTTGTTGCACTTCTATCATTCTTTCGCATATGGTACGCAGGGCAAAAATTCCATCTTTGGTGCATGTCTGCAGTCCAAACTGCATGTCTGCAATCTCCGTTTCCAGCTTCATTCGTATTCTTCTTTCTATTATCTTCAGGACCAACTTCATTGAATGGACTACAAGGCTAATAGTCATGTGATCTTTACATTCGCTCGCTCTTGGATTTTTCGGAAGACTAATGAACACCGATCGCACAAAATCTTCTGGTCAATGTCCTGTCTTATCAATTCGATTGAACAGTGTCAATAGTGCTTCTTTTCCAGCATGTTCGGAGTGTTGCATCATTTCGACCACCACTCCATCGGTCCAGCTGCTTTTCCCCTTCTCATTTCTTTCATCGCATTTTCCAGTTCGCACATCAGTATCAGTGGATCTTCTTCCTCATCGATTATTATGTCTTCGCATATTTCTTCTGGTCTGTCTTCAACGTCAAATAACTCCCTGATACATTCCATCTATCTCTTCATTAAGTCATCCTTTCCATCACTAAATTTGCCATCTTTGTCTTTGATTATTCCTGCAGACACATTTGACTTCTTGAAGTGGGTGATATCTTTAACTTTCTATGGGCAGCTTTAAGTGCATGACTTTCGGTCAATTTTTCGACCTCTTTACATTCGCTGTTCATTCATGCCTTCTCTGCCTGGTTACACCTTTTTCCTATTACTCTTACCTATTTACGTTCCTTTTATCTACGTTTTCTCTTAGGTCACAGTTTTTAAGGACTTTGTTGTCAGACGAATTGTTTCTGAGCCTGCACTTTGGTTATTTGAGGAATTTTACAATTGTTGTTGAACAGCTGATGGAATAGAGAATTTGAGTAGAAATGGAAATATAATGTCATAGCCAGATTTGACAAAGAAGTATCTAAATATCATGCTTTCAAAGAGAAAAAATGGATCTACCACAATCTCTGAATTTCTTTAGAAGAATATGTAATATTAGGGTCATTCATGCATGATATTATCAGAATTTTTCAAATCACATCCCGGGATTGTCAATTCGATTACTCTACACGACATGATGTTGAGAATTTATGAATTTATGAATCTGAGGTCGGTGAAGAGCGCTATCAGCTATGGGGAGACACATAAGTCACTCAATTTTGGCATTAGTGGACAAACCCGAATATAGGTGGAACTAACAAGCTGCATCTTCCGACAGATTTAGATCCTTACGTTTGATAAATTGTTTTATCGTTGTATGCGTCCGATATTCTTTTCCAGCCTGGGAATTTGCAATTAATTTTACACTAATAAATGAATGCTGAGTTATAGCAAAAAAATGCTGAATGACCTTCATATACAGAATACCAAGCAGTAATTGTGAGAAAGTTGCATTGAAACTTTTTCTCACATTAGCGGGCTATTGAACTAATTGAATCAAAGTAGAAGTAAATGTCATGTATTGGTTGACATGCATCATTCTTCAAAATATTTTTTATGATGGGAGTTCTATCGAATAGACACTGCCAAAATCTGTGAGATGAATAGGCCAATTTTGAAACAACTGCTTCAGTAGGCTGCTGAAATCAACTCAACTTGCTGTGGTGGAGCTGAAATGTTTGCAGATTCTGAGAAATTATCTATTTAACGGTTCAGTTTACACTTGAAGTTGAAATTGAAAAGCGACTTACATGTACATGTGTTACTCATGTTTCACACACGCAATCTCTCGAAGAAAGAGTTGCAGCGAAGACCTTCTGGTGCGCCTGAGCCTGCTGTTGATCGATGAGGCCATGAGGGTGTGCATATTTCGACGGTACGGCCATGTTGTGCCGAAAGATAACAGCAATTGGGTGGAAAGTACCAATTGGGCAGAAAAACACCAAGAAGTCGCCCAAAGAAGACCTGGGAAGAAAGTGTCCGCAGACTGTCGGCAATTGGATCTCAAGGAAGCCGACGCCCTCGATCGGAGCAGCTGGAGGCATTCCATGAAGAATCATCGTCCAACTCAACGGAGATGGAGAAAAGGACGACAAACGAAAAAAGTAAAGCAGCGATAATAGAAAAAGATGAACTTCCTCCGTTTAATGAACTGACTTGATTAAAATTTAAGAGGAATTTCGCTACAAAACAACTGGTCGAAGGCAGGCTGGTTTGACAAAAAAGCTGACCAATAAAACCACTATTATAGCAGTGGGGTTGACCCAGGTGGTGGTGCCGACCCACCCACTCCCTGCTATTGGGAGAGGGTCCAGGGGGTCGTCAGGTGTCGGGCGTGCCAATCGCCCACTCCCAGCGGCAAATGAGCTACGCGCACCTGATAGAGGAATCCCAGAGGTCCCACGTTTTGAGCGTTGTGTGCATGTGTGTGCAACAGGAGAGATGTTTTGGTTGTGCAGCTGTGATTTACAGAGGGGCAAAGAGGGGAAGAATGGACAGAGGGGTTTATGTTGTGCAAGTATTCTTTTAAGAGGGATGACTTGTTTGTTCGTAGCTGTGCCAGTGATCTGTCGAGTGTTTGCTCTGATTTGTGGACAGTTGGGGGGAATTGAGTTAATGATCTTGTTGTTTTGTCTGTGCTAGGTATGTGCGGACGTGATGGGTGTGTGTTTGGTTGAGTAGTTGTTTTGTTGTTGCGTTGGATGACTGTGTGGAAGGAGATGAGGCGTACTTCCTTGTGCTGAAAATTGTGGGTTTTTGTTGTCTGAGAGATAGTGGTTGTTGCGTGAGGAGATTAAGAGGGTGCTGTTGACATTTGGCGTTGCTTAAAAGCTGCTTTGCGTGTAATGAGGTGTCCAGCAATGTAGAGGATGTCTGGTTCGTCGTCGAGGTTGTGTGTGTTTGTGTGGCGTGTGCATCTTGTGGCGATCCTCACTGCTTTGTTCTTGTAGCTTGTAGCTTGTCAATGCTTGTTTGTGAGATAATTGGTAAGCAGAATGTTGATGTGTATTCCAAGAGGGGACGTGTGATGGCCTTGCAGAGGGGCCACAATGGTCTATTGTTGTTGTCCCCAGTTGGTGGAAGTGAGACAGGAAAGGATGTTGAGTGTGTGTCTTGCTTTTTCGCAGATGTAAGTGACGTGTGTTGCATGTGTGTGTTGAGTATATAGGCTGACGCCCAGGATTCGGTTGTTGTTGAGGGTTGTGAGTGGAGTGTTATCAATAGTGATTGACAGGTTTTTCTGTGTTCGTGGGGCTATGGTTCGGAGAGTGAGAGTTGAGTTTTGTTGGAGTTGAAGTGGAGATTGTTCTGTTGTGTCCACGAGAGTAGAGTGTCAAGGTAAGGTTAGAGTTTGTCTTGGGCTGTCTTGATGTTTGAGTGAGTGGCCGTGATGGTGATATCGTCAGCATAGACCTTTTTTGAGTGTGGTGTCTGTTGGAAGTGGAATGTTTTGCATGTAATGATTGAAGAGGAAGGGGAGAGAACTCATACTTGTGGGACGCTTGTTTCAATGTTTTTGCGTGTGCTTTTTTTTAATGCGTATTTGGTTGTAACGTGTATGTGGTGTGGGCTTATCTGTCTTTGATATAGTTTGCTATGTAGCGTGCGAAGAGAGAAGGGATGTTGGTCTGCTGAAGTTCGTGGACGAGTGTGTGTGTATTTGAACTGTGTCGAAAGCTTTTGTCATGTCCAGCGATGTGATGATTGTGCTCAAGGGTGTTTTTTGCTGTTGACGCCAGCAGCGATGGTGTTGCTGATTTGATGAAGTGCGGTGGTTGTGGAGTGCTCTCTTTTGAAACCATGTTGAAAAGGCAGCAAAGGGACGAATTTTGTGATGACTGTGAGAATGATTTTTCTAGTGTTTCCGCAAGAGGTGAGAGAAAAGTTATGTTTTGGAATTGGTGTGATGTTGGCAGTTTTCTAGATGCTGCGTATCTGATTGGTGTTGAGTGAGTGTGTAGATATCGGTTAGGTATTGGATGACGGTGGGGACGAGGTGTTTGAGGTGTTCTATGTTGACTTTTTCTGGCCCAGGAGGTGCTATTTGAGGAGTCTGAGATGACTTGCTCTGTTTGGTAAGGCGCGATTTTTGTGTTGGTGGTAGTGAGTAGGAGTGGAGTGTGTGTCTGTCAATGCTTCTATTTCTCTTTCCGTGTTTTGTGTGGTGTGGGTGTGGTGAAGTGTCTCTTATATAATGATAATCATAATCACTTTATTTTGTTCCCTTCTGCATGCAAATACAATTCTGTGAACCATACAAATTAAACATCCGATGACAGCAAAGTAAAGAGGTGCAATGGTTATCAAGATCATGACACAAAATAGAAAGCACGAGTATAGGAGGCAAATTAGGTTATCTACAAAATTTCATAAAAGAATTGCTACAACGAAACGCTTTTGGGACATGTGGCTGAAGTGCACCAGCCGATCTCATTTTGAATCATTCATTTTTCATTCATTTCTCATTTTTTCATTCAGCCGACATATTTTGAATGGGTCGTACATTGAACAGCGTCCTAAGTAGGTGAGCATCATATTTTTCAATAGAACGAAGCAATTTCAAACATATTTTGTTGGCAGAATCCAAAATAGATTTCTTCTCAACACGAGAAGAGCCAATCACGTCACTGCTTTCCCTTACTGGGGGCTTGGATGGTGTATAGTGCATGGTGCATGGTGTATAAATAGCTGACGAAGTCAGACTTTAATCTGGAGCGCTGTGATATGTTAGTCCGGATGCCTTTCCTGACGACTTCCACTGACTTTCGGGCCTCGACCTCTGGATCGAAAGATCGCTAGGCCAAGCACTTAACCACTGTACCACGGAGACCACAGTGGTTTGATAAAATGATTAAGCCACTTGATGATCAAAACTAGTGTAATCTGATACGAAGATAATAAATCGAGACCAGCTTCAATATTATCCCACTGCAATGATGCTAGCCGTCAATGTAAAATCGTCACGTAAAATTGAAAAGTAAATTTGCATCAGTTTTGCACTCACCAAAAAAAAGAGAAAAAAGAGAAAAAAGAGAAAGAGAAAGTTTATAAAGAGAAAGTGAATATGGTGTATCCAGTAATCAAAAGTGCTGCTTCGAAAAGAGCTGAGCTGGATGAAACATCATTAATTCAAATCATACTTAAGTTCAACAAGATCAAATTAACGAATCTCAATATATTTTATGATACTATCATTATTCAATATCAGCAAAATATTAAAAAATATCATTAGAAGGTAACTATAGTCGGTGGATTTGACGCGAACATTTCCCACAGTATTCCCTAATCGATGGCCTCAAATTCGCGTTTTCGTGCTATTTTCGTGTTTCACGCAAATTCGAGTCAAATTCCGACCATTAATGATATCAAATACACAGAAGCAGACAGGTCATAAAGTAGGCCTTGTTATCAGACGGGCAACACATGTACAGAAGGTGTATTTTAATCGATTTTGGGCCGCTCCCATTAAAGTCGTGAGAAAATATAATCAATTTAATGTTAAAGGATTGTAAAAAAAGTCAGAGCTGTTGAGAACAGATTAATTTCTTACTTTCTCGACATTTCACCGAACGATCTTCTCAAGTTACTCAGATCCAGTTACGTGCGAAGAAAAAATATAATGATAACTTCCTTAAAAGGACTCATTGTCTCCTGCTTTCCCGAATCACTGTTTCCTGGTCTTGATGAGGTACAGTGATGCTGGCCACGAAAACTGTTCTCCGGAGACATTGTGTGAAACGAACATCGGTGCCCGTCATGTCTCCTGCGTGATGAATCAGGGTTACTATTTATTGTTGACTATTCATATTCATTATCAGTAAGTAAGTAAGTAAGTAAATGGCATATTTTCAGAAGTCAATGGAAATTAGACAAACCATATATGCGATACAAAAATTTCGAAATCAGAAATGTCTATAACGAGGAGAAAAACATGAGAAATTAGTCAATAGCGGTGTGGTTCAAGATCATTGTCACTCTTGGGAAAAACGAATTTCTTTTACGAGTTGTACGAACTCCTGACTGAACAGATCTTCCATTACGACATGAAGTTTGGGGACACATTGGATTTAACGGATGGTCTCATTACTCGAAATTTTGAGCAGAAGTTTGGAGGCTGCATCTTCGCGCCGTGATTTCAAGTTGGGACAGAAACTGCATTGGCATGCGCTTGGGTCCACACGTATGATTCGGTGGGCTCTTTCTTGTATTTTTTTCGGCTATAGCTTCATCCTTTGCCAGCATTCCTACAAACAGTGGTGATGAGTATTTGATAACAGATCGAATGAAAGCATGATAAACTTGTGCCAATTGTGGTGGTTTAAGAATGGGTCCGAGAATTCGAAGAGCATACAAGCGTGTCGATGTAATTTTATTTATATACTCGAAATGTATCTCCCATTTCAAATTAGACGTGAGGTTTGCACCCAAAATTTTGAATTGGTCAACTTGACCAATGTCGGGAAATGATGAAACGAAGCAATTGATTGACCTAGGAATCCACATGCGTTTACACTTCGCCAGATTTAATCGAAGACCAACCGAAGATGACCATTCAATTATATTCATGTGCTCTCTAGCGATGGTAGCGTGAGGATCATCTCCAACAAAAACAGGGACTCAACATATCAGCATATCAACATATCATGCAGTCATCAACATATTTAATAAAATTATAATATATTATGTTATATTATAATGTTATTATGTTATATTTTATAAATTATAACATTCTAATTCATTTTTTATGAACTTCATATCATAATTGGAATAATCGTGTTCAATCCCGTGATGCTGTATTCACCTTAATTCTCAGGTTACAACGCAAGTTTGATTTGACCTTAAAATGTCAAGTATATGATCAGAAATGCTGCATCCGCGGTTATAAGAATGACCAGAATTACAGATTTAGCCGATCGTCCACCACTAGGGATTTTAGCAGTTATGAACGAAGTTCATGTATATGTATGTCAAATCTGAAGGTAGACATGACAGAATTCGTCTGTCTAATAGACATCATTCATGACCGGCGCTCTACCGGCTAGGATAGGCATTGGTTGAGTGAGACAAACAGTATGCCCCAAACTGGTTCATAGATTGCTGCAATCCCCTTACCTCATGATTGCATGCGAATGGTATATTTTTTGTCGCAGAGCGGGAGTCAAAGACATAGCCAACTGTGTGTCAATGAGTGGCAAGTCCGGTAGTGCATTATCTCCAATATCCGCTGAAAGAAAGAAAAGCACCGCTAGTAGAGTTCAGAAAACTAATCATTTCATCATTTACATACAACTCGAAAAGTGACAGAAGATATTTGTAATATATACTGTATGCCAAGTCACAACTACAAGTTTCAGGCGCAACTCCACAGAAGAGATTCCAGAAAATTCACTTTTGGGAGATTCCAAAAAAAGGAAAAATAGGTGAAAATCTTAAAAAGGAGTAGAATAGATAAAAGTCCATTAGATGCTCAACGCATGTCTCTTATTCTGTCGAACAAAATCCCAATTTAGCACTATCAAAAATTTGTCAACATTTTAATGCACTAATATATTCCCCCACTTCAAGGACTCCGTCAGTGGTATATAAACAGCGGGAAGTCAGTGAGGCCTGCTCTCATGAGTTTGACTGAATCGCCTTGAGAAGACGCAAGGGACGAATAGAGGAATGATCTGCATTATTCAAAAGACGGATTATTATGTCATCAAATGTGCATTCAAACGTCTTGTTTCCACATACTCATCACTTAGCCTAAATCACGCTGCTACGAAACTACCTACATCTGGCTTCCTCCAAACACTTCTAATCCAGTCCCAAGCGGACTTCCATCAATCACTTCTAACCCAGTCCCAACCTCACTTCCACCAAACACTTCTAACCCAGTCCCAACCTCACTTCCACCAAACACTGTTCAAAGAACACAGGAGATTTATCTGACACAGAGTTCTGAATTGTTCTGACAAAGTTCTGAATTTCTTTTATTGCTTTCATTTTAATGGAGATGTCATCATTTCTAAAATTCTGCTCATATGCAAATATTTAAAGCAGTGAGTTCTTAAATAATTGCATAGAAACTGCAACGAATGTCAGATAAGACTGGTGCGAATCCGAATGCGACCCCCTTTCTTCGAACTGCTGCCGTGCAGAAGTCATTTATGGTTTCCAAAACTTTGACATGTAATTATCATGCAGTATATCTTCTCAGTTGCTCCTCATTTGCACAAATCGATGCGATTATTTCTGTTTCTTCATCGTCAATTTTGATCCACCTGTGCATCGTTTGGTGTTTATGAAGTAGAAATTGTTGACATTAGAAACAACTGGATATAATCAAATCGACATGTGTCAGACAGGGATCTACTACTTCATGGTCATCACTTTTTAATATCTCTTATCTGAATAGCGACGTATTACTACATACTGAAGTATCACATCAATAAAATGAAATATTACATTTGAATCAGGAAAAGATAATTTTAGTGCATTTTCTGAGAGCGTGACTGAAATGCGCAGTTGTGAACGGCTTTCGCTAATGTAGGCCTGTCATTGTCTATCCGTGAGTCTTGCGGGATTGTAGTGGGGAATGTTGAAGGATATTTAATATGAAAATCTTACTGCTATCCACAAGCATGATATTCGATTTGCAGATAAAGACATGATGATAGACAGATCGATTCATAAACAAACGCACAAAAAATCGACAAATTTATGAATGTAAATTCCGCGTTGATGAAGTGGTTTGATTTTAATAGACGACATGCCATATGAAGCATCATGTTTCATAGATTATTTCTGAATGATATATTTTCAATTTCTTTAGTAGTCAATTGTGGTCAGCAGACTTCTCGAAATAAAATTATGCACTTTCGCTGATGCAGGATTTCAACACACAGACGACATTACTTTTCAATGGAAATTGACAGGCATCATGAACTACCAATCAGCTTTTTCATAGTGCAAGTTTTTTAGATTCGCTGAATGTACAAAAAAAGATGCAGTAATAATGAGTTTCACCGAATAATTACTGTAGGAAAACATCTGACACGATTTTCTCATTGATGAAGATGTTCAATTTCAATACATATTTTGCCATATTAAATGTTATTAAGCTTAGTAGCCTACTTTAAATTGGCAGAGCGTTTGGGTTGTGTCTGAACAGTTGTGGTCAGCAGACCTAAAAACATGAATTGGTCAATTTATTCATTCACCGATGCCTACAGACGAAATTACACAATACAAAAAATTAAGATTATCACCATTGAATCAGACTCGTGTTAAGCTTTCAGATGATATAATTTCACTCGAATTTCGACAACATTTGGAACAACCTCACCCAATTTACACTTCCGCTAGATATACGCTATTTTAAGATAAAGAATGCTTTCAGTGGTCAACTGCACGCAACTAAATCACTTTTGCTGTATCAACACTGGAGTTTCCAAATTTGGATTGAAAGGAATGCTGGTGCTATCAGTTCCGAGAAAATGTTCAAGTCTTATCAAAATCCATTCACTGGCAAGCTTCACATTTGTAATATTCCAATTAGTGATTGCAATGCTGGGATTGTACTCACAGGATACCGCGATTAATTCAAGATAGCGATTTAGTCGCCATTTCAGAAGCTGAAATGTATCAATGCTGGAAAAGGCTTTTGTCAGCCAACCGTTCACTATATGCGCCAATGATCTGAAGTTGGCTCTTCTGTGCTACGTGTTTCGAAGTAGATCACAAATGAATAGATAACTCCTCCTATTCAACCTAAGGCCTTGTTTTAGATTCTTTTTACTATATGTTTGAGTTGAATGACGTATAGATAATGTATGGACATAAATAATAGACATGTCATCACTCAAGCTATTTCAAAAATTTGTACTCTGCTGAATATTGATAACAGTTCTATAAAGTAATCATGCTTTATTGGGGAAGTCTGTACTGCAGGGAAGACAGCAATTCATAATTCTCCGAAGACAAAAAAAGTTTAAAATAGACGAAATAGTAGCCGATGGGAATTTTTATTATTATGCGAATAAACATCAAATTATGCTACATTACTCATATTAATCAAATTCTGCAGCTGAAGAGCAATTTTGGTACCTATGGGATATCTCCCTCACACTTTCAAATACCCATATGCCGAAATTCATACAAATCGAGGAAGTACTTTTTGAATTAGGAGGGACTTGAAGTTTCAGCGATGTAAGCATCTTGATCTGACGTCGGATGACCTCATAGTCTGAGCAGACTAGACAAGGTTAATAAAATAATTTCGTAACAACTCGTGAAGTGATAATGACCAGGCCACATCCCTTGTACTAACATGCTCCACTTTAAAAAGTTGGGGTAGTGGTCGTGGGAAGATTTCAAATAGCAATGGATGAAACTAAGAGGGAGGAGAACAATGCCCACACGAGTAACAGTAATGCGTCGAAAAGATGAAGTCAGATCAAGCTGAGTGTTGACATCGCAACATTTCACGTAACGCAATGGAAACCGAATAGATTTTCGAATGCTTTTCGATACTCCGCTTTGAATTGGTAGTTACAGTTGTGTCGAGTCGGCTTACGCCTAACATATTTTCTGATCATACTTAGGTTACAGCGATTAAGGAAGCTTCAGAAAATAGTAGGAATTACAGAATTATTTCTTAATTCTCCTGCTCCGATTCTGTACAGCAACATATCATTAGTAAAGGGCCAGAAGCAATGAGTAAGGTTTGTAAACTGCTTGTTGCAAAACGTGTGGACCTCTCTGTATTTTCAAAATCTATAAAGCCACATGTTGGCCAACACTGCGCGCTGTATCAAACCGGTATGAGAGTTTGGCTCTTCTGCTTTCATATTTTCGGGAGGGATCACAACTAAATAGATGTCTTCCTCTTTTAAAGTGTATTTAAAAATTTTTGTGTCGTACTTTGTGTGTGCGTGTAGATTGTGAATGAACTAAATTATTTTGGTACATGTCTAATATTGCTATTGTGGATGAACTAAATAATTTTGGCATATGTCTAATATTGCTGATCTCCCATTGTACTATGCTCATTGTTCACTATTCATGTTCTTCCATTCATTGAATAGACTTAAGGTGGTCATGAGAAAAAATACTGGAAAGAAGATTGAAATAGAACTCTTGAACTTATTGACTTGACTTCAACATAATACATCGAGATGGAAAGTCTAACTTATTTTATAAAAGAACCGCTAAGAGGAACATAGTCATAAAAATCAGATCACACATAAACATCACAGCGACCAAATTCTCCACATTATCAGAGAAGAATGGAATATAACAGAAAAAGATCAACATCTCAAACTGAAGATAATAATAAATTCGATATTTTTAAAAGTGCGTGCGCGCCCTCAAATGTTTTCAGTCATGCTATTTATTTGTGCGGGAAAATATAAAAATCTCATACATGAGATGAATTAAAATAGTGGAATAAATTTGCCTCCTGATACTGCAAATCGTCATAATTGAGATTTCCATTCAACACTCCTCCAGGAAGTTGATAGTATTTTACATCATCAAAACTGGTATCAGATATTCGATTATTTCAAGAATAAAGATGTATTTTTTAACTTGCTTTCTTATCGCATAATAATATAATAAATTAATCTACCTGGAAAAAAGTTGCTGACGAATGCTGACACCTTTCAATTTCTTTCTTTATTAATGACATTTCAATAGAAGAATAAAATAACCATTTTTTCAAAGATAAGTCAAAAGTCAAAAGTTGTTTATTTCCAAAACATTGGAAAACAATATTACAATTTTGAGGTATACTCGTATCGAATATAGCGTGCGGTCAGTGTTGTAGAAAAAAATTAAGCAGATCAGGAAGGAGAGGAATCAATAATTGAGCATTTATTTAGATTTCAGATTCTTTGTGGTGAATTCTTTCTTTTATGACCATGCGTAAGTCGTTGGCTTTTTTTAGAAATCTTGCGATGGATTTTAAATGCTTTGGAGTCAAGGTATTCATTAATTTATGAAATTCAACTATCGTGTTGCAGTAACATAACAATGGTGCAATTTGTTGCCGCATATTTTGATACAATGGACATTCTATCATAAAGTGATATAGAGTCTCCACTTTTGATTCATTGCAAAGTTCACAAAGACGTTCTTCATATCGCAATCTGTTTCTGTAACTGCCTGTTACAAAATCTAATTTATGATTTTTTGTCCTAAATTTTAGTAACATTTTAGTAAAATTTAATAAAATTTTAGATATTGGAAATCAGAAATAACAAACTTTCCAGCATACCAAAGTATCACATATGTATATACGAATACAAGCATTCAAACGATCATAGGAAAGTCATCAAAGAATATACAAACTGACTCATATAAATTATTTAAAATTAAAAAAAATTTAAAATCCATCATCAAATTGAGTTCAAGATTTCAGCACAAGGTGGTTTGAAGGAGGAGATAGTTGTAGGGGAGTTTGTAGGAGGGGATAGAGTCGAGATCAAAGAAACAGATGAACAATAAGTAGAAGTCCTTAAATCGAGAAAACACATGCCTTAATTTCAATAAATTATTTCGATTGTATATTTCCTTTCCACTTTGAAAATTGTGATCGCCTACACAGATCTCAGTGTTGGGCATATGCATTCCTATATGCGCATGTAAGGTCATATCCGTGTCACTAATTCTAGATTTGAACATGTATACCGATAGCTGCAAATCATTCGCTGGCCCGCTGGCAAACACAAACATGTCAGGCAAATGGCAGTAACTTCACAATCTTTCTAGGGCTAAAAAAATAAAGTCCAGAAGTGCTGGAAAGACAACTTTGCGCTATAAGTGGCGACAGAAGAAACAGATTTCGGAGATATATCAGATTTGGAAGACTTCAGGTCACATGCAGGCATTTCGAACAAAACTTACGCTGTAGATTTAGAGAAGATAAATAACATCGACGTTTTCTTACTGTTCAGCTTAGAATGAAACCTTGAATTTGACTGTGATTGTTTTGCCAGCAGCTTGATTGAAATGTAGGAATATTGACTGGATACAAACAGTTGAATGACTGCACAATTTAATTCAGCAATCACAATGCGCATATCAACATCACTACTCCCTTTCCACATCTGCGGGACTTAAGCGATGCGGCCATGATTCGATTTCGCTTAAGATGGTTTTAATTCGGTTGATTTTCCTACTAACTTCCTGATGAGCTTCGACCACACGACCAAAACATTTCTGTGTCAAGCCTCTAACCACTCTACAACTGAGATCGCATCATCCTGCAAAGCTTCAGACTTACATCTTACTTTGGTTAATCGGATTCAGGGATTATCAGGAAGGACGTATTTTCAGGGATTGTTTTTCCCTATCAATTAAATGTAATTGAAAACATGATCAAATCAATTAATTGTGACAAGATGACTTGGAAATGAAACTAAGATAGGGTAGGACGAGGGGCATACTGGGATAGGACGAGGGGCAAACTGGGATAGGACGAGTTGGAAATGGGCAAACTGGGACAGGGCGAGTTGGAAATGGGCAAACTGGGACAGGGCGAGTTGGAAATGGGGGAATTTGGATAGGACGAGTTGGAAATGGGCAAACTGGGACAGGGCGAGTTGGAAATGGGCAAACTGGGACAGGGCGAGTTGGAAATGGGCAAACTGGGACAGGACGAGTTGGAAATGGGGGAATTGGGATAGGACGAGTTGGAAATGGGCAAACTGGGACAGGACGAGTTGGAAATGGGGGAATTTGGATAGGACGAGTTGGAAATGGGCAAACTGGGACAGGACGAGTTGGAAATGGGGGAATTTGGATAGGACGAGTTGGAAATGGGCAAACTGGGACAGGACGAGTTGGAAATGGGGGAACTGGGACAGGGCGAGTTGGAAATGGGGGAATTGGGATAGGACGAGTTGGAAATGGGCAAACTGGGACAGGACGAGTTGGAAATGGGGGAATTGGGATAGGACGAGTTGGAAATGGGCAAACTGGGACAGGGCGAGTTGGAAATGGGGGAATTTGGATAGGACGAGTTGGAAATGGGCAAACTGGGACAGGGCGAGTTGGAAATGGGGGAATTGGGATAGGACGAGTTGGAAATGGGCAAACTGGGACAGGACGAGTTGGAAATGGGGGAACTGGGACAGGGCGAGTTGGAAATGGGGGAACTGGGACAGGGCGAGTTGGAAATGGGGGAATTGGGATAGGACGAGTTGGAAATGGGCAAACTGGGACAGGACGAGTTGGAAATGGGGGAACTGGGACAGGGCGAGTTGGAAATGGGCAAACTGGGACAGGACGAGTTGGAAATGGGGGAACTGGGACAGGACGAGTTGGAAATGGGGGAATTGGGATAGGACGAGTTGGAAATGGGCAAACTGGGACAGGACGAGTTGGAAATGGGGGAACTGGGACAGGGCGAGTTGGAAATGGAGGAACTGCGAAAGGACAAGTTGGAAATGGGGGAACTGGTATAGGTTGACTTAGAAATAGGGATGTGGGATAGAGGGAGTTGAAAATGGGGAAATAAGCATTGTTTTAAAATTCCAAATACCTCTCGCGATTTATTTCAGATCCCAGTATGCAAAGAAAACCAGTCAAACTGCTTTCCGAATTTTGAATTGGGTGTAGAGGAATAATATCATTTTATCGTATTATAAAATAAGTAGGATGTCCAAATCATTTGTCATTTCGAAATTAGCGACTTTGCAAAGTGAAAGAATCATACATCTAAAGTGCCTCTATTAATTGTTTCAGTAATGCAACGGAAATGCGAGTTTCACACGTCCTCAAATGAGACATTGGCAGTTTCTCTCCTTGGGATAACATAATCTATGAGTTCTGACTCTCTGACACAATAATTTCATGTGAGCCATAATTGTGACTCTATTCATAAAACAAAATTGGAACACTGTTCTTATTACGTCCAAGTCGGTTCTTATGATAGAACTTTAAAAATTGATTCTTTACTTTACATTTCTTCTGTCAATAATCTTCGAATATGAGGTTTCCTTGAACCCCTGTGAGGATTGTCTCGTAGAACAGATTTTGATGGAAACAAGCCGACGAGCATGTTCTTTTGAGAAATTGATTTCGTGTTTACACTCTTCTACTTGTGTCTACAAAGCAGTTGTTATGTATTAAATATATCGTCTTATGAGGAACTACTACGAAAATATGTGAGTCGAGATTAGATCAAAATTTGCGATCACTTGATGCATTTAGAAAAATTGACTGAGTTGATAAACACACCGATTTCAGTTCATGGAATCTGCTATCAATGTCCGGCTGCTTTTGTAAACATTAATGAAATAAATTGCAGAAAACTTGATAAATTCTAATCAAAGTTTCATGCTCGAAGTTGGAAAAATATTCTCAAAACTTCAGCTGTCGGCATGAATGGAATGCGCGGCCTGTCTTTCAACATCACTGAAACCTATCAGCATCTGTGCGCAGTCTGAATTTGTAAGGTTTATTGGAAAATATTGTATTCCATCTCTGCGTATTTCTGACCATATAAATGGACAATTGACTTGCTCGGAGAAATAGCTAAAATATTTTCATGCGATTGCTGCCCAGACAGCAGATAAGAAAAATATTTCCATTGACCTCGGATGAATCCTTTAATAAAATGTGATCCCCATGAAACTCATCTGTTGCCAATCTATGTCGAAGAAATATCAACTCCAATTCAATTCCATACTGAAAGCGATTCCGCAGTTAGTCTTCTTACTGGCGAATCTCAAAATTGTGGAGAAACATTATGACTCAAACGTTCAATTGAAATTTTAATCTGACAAAAATCTTAAGGCAGAGTTTAAATATTTTCAACTTTGAATAAATGCTACTATATCAACGACTTCCGACACTCAGCTTATCATTTATGATCTGATGTCATTCTTTCATGATGATATGATAGCAGTGATTCTTTCATTAGGTCTGATTTATCATGTTTCAGTCACAACAAGATCTTGGCGATATTCTTCCAAACGAAGTTGCCTACCGAAACCAATCCCATGAACATTCCACTATTCCCATAATCTTAGAATGAATGGACTTAGAAAATGTACTTATAAAACTCTTCGTTGATACACAGCATTCAATGGGAATCCGTGATGTAGAATGTAATGGGCAATGACTGCAGCGATCCTTTGAAAGAAATTACCTGGAATAAAGCCAATGACACAGCAGATTTCATTAAGGGGCATAAATCCTGACATTCAATTCATGAAGTAATTCTTTTTAATGATGTCTTCTATTTTTTGTTCACCAACTGACTGTTGCTACATTTACACAGACCAAAACTAACAACTCCTTATCAAAGTTCACGCTCTCACTCACTCACTCCTCATTTAGCGTTCTTGAGTTTCCCGACCGAGTTGAACGCTTAATGGCTCGTCTCCAGTTATTTAGGTCCAAGCAAGATCTTCATTGATTTCAAGCCTCTTGAGAATTTGTTCGATGTACTTCTTCCATGCCTTCTTTGGTCTTCCTGCTAGTCGGCGATCGCCTACTTCCATCTCTTCAACCTCTTTCTTAATTATGTCCAAACCACATCTCCGGATAGTCACTTCGAAGTCCTGCAAACCACAACGCTTTATCATTTTGTCATTTGGAATCCTGTCGCTCCGTTTTACGCCTGTCACTCGGAGCATCGTAAAGTCTCATGTTCTCAAAGTGCTCATCAGCTTGCTTGAAAGAGACCATGTACCATACAGTGGAGCAGATCTCAAGTATGAGTGGAAGATTTGTCCACGGCATTTCAATGAGATTCTCCTGTTCGTTGGGCGGCTGGAGAAATCCCCTTACCATGTAGTCGCAAAGCGAGTTCTCATCACTCTAACGACGCCAGCATCCCCTGTCACGCAAGTCTCCAAAGAAGCAAGACTAATGGTCCTCTTGCACACTGTACTCATTCGCCCTAAGTGAATCGTCACCATTTTCTTGTGTCTCCATGAACTCACATGCATTTCGGACATATAAATGAAGTTAACACTCTGATCATCGCTAACCCGGAGTATCTGAAGTGGCATCAACTATTGTAGTCCGTACACTGAATCGAGTTCTGACTGACATAGGATTTCGAATCCTGATGTGAAATCTACCGTAGTGTTACGTGATGTTTCATGTTGGAAGAATATGATAAAACACTGATTTGAGTACGTGAACTACGAGAATCTACGAGTGCGATTTGTTTTTGTCACAGTTTTTTCACGTTTTTCATCTGGTTTTCGTAACTTAACTTGTTCATTGCTTTGTCCTCAGCAATTTTGGTGCCACCACATCATACATTCTTTACAGCGTATGGAATACTGACTTTTGTTTCGCCTCCTCCACACGGTTACTTTGGTGGAGTTTGTGACTAAGCCTTTGGTTTCCTCCTCAACTGTCCCTGCTCTGGGCTCTCATTGGAATTCGAGAACTGAGGGCAAGGATTTTTAGGAGTCTTAGTCATCCTATCGCTGTCCATCGGCCACTTCGGATTGGCATCCGGACCGCACTGCCCAGCTAACAGCTGCTGCATTTGTCATGTACGAGTTTCTCGAAGTGATCATCAAGTGCCCGTGGTTATTCGGTTATCTGTTTTCTGCCGCATACTACTCGGAATGCACATCCACCCACCAGAGCCGAAATAGTGAGGTTGGGACTGTAAGCTATGTTTGCCTTCAGCCGGGTACGTTCGCCAGATCTGACTGCTAGCCGCAAAAGACAGGAAACCCTCTAACCATGCATCCCATGAACACGGCAAGGAACATCTTGGACTTCAGGATTTGAGCAGAGTTCCCATCTCCAAGGTGAGCAAATCAACCAGGGCTCACGAGTCCCACTTGCACAAACAAGAGCTATATTAATCTAGCGTTCTCCAATTGTTGCAATATTATCTTCGTTCTTCTCGATCGTGAAGGTGAATGGACAGACTCCAATGAAGACACTTCAATCCTGCGCCATTCAGTCCATCGGCTACGAAGCGCCACTCCAGACTTAGGGACCAATTAAAGAGTGATGACGTCTATAGAGAGGGCGCAAAAAGAACACAAAAAAATTAAAAAAAGAAATGGAAGCGAGTTCAACCGCCATTTAACAGATTTTGCTTTTGGTGCTGCTGCATGTCCACTGTCCAATCACCCTCCGCACGGGCTGATGCCACATGGGGGAGCCGGGATTAGTCGCCGAACTCTCGACCATGCACCGGTAGAGCTGGATGCATGCTACCAGCAGCAGCATGAAGACGACCTGACTCTCCGTTTCCAATTTACAATTCGCAAATCGGAAAAGAAATTAGAGACGCGTGTCATACATAGCAAAATAAAAATCAGAAATAAATTCATGCAAAGAATCATGAAATACTCTGCATGTGGCTGGTACGATCATCTTTATTTTTCTTTTATAATTAAGTGCTGTAAAGCATGGAATATACGTACGGTTAAAGTGTGTGTGAAACAATTACCAGCGCTTCAAAAAGTGTAAGGGACAATGTCGCCCACGCCCCCACAGATGCGTCGCCAATCATGACATTATAGCTTGCACAATAGATTGAAGCCATTCATAAATGACGAGATAACTTCAGGCATCATACAGAACTCAGAACTAACAGTCTTCCGCTGATAATTTCTGTAATTACCTCAAAATCATTAATTATCTATCACTAACTGTGACATGTTTTATAATGATACGGCTGTTAGTCACAGACTGGTCTATATTTCAATTCATTTGACCACATATGTTAAGAATACACATGGCTTGGGCCTTGGTGCATTCGAGGACAGGTAGCTAATCAATAAAATGCAATACAGTGACTAAGTAAGACACATGACAGCAAAATGCCTTAGATCAGTGAAAATGTCGATACGATGAAAGATTCAATGGATGAGAAATGCCAATGAAATATCGGCTTCGCTGAGCAGAGAAAATCTCTATTAAAAGTTGGAAATTCCTGTATAATTTTTTATTTATCAATATCAATCTATCCAAAGAAATATTATCGGTAGAACGCAAATAAGTTGATTCCAATATATTCTTCTAGCAAAGCTCATTTTGCGCACATGATAATTTCATTTTGCGCGATAATTTCATACGTAAGTGAAGATGCAATATAATAGATTCTGTCATGAACAATTGGCCTACATTCTCAACTTTAACAAGCCGGCTTTGAGATAGTATCTTTATTGACTTGGCCGTTTTTCAGTGTGATAGGATAATTAAACTTTAATCAATTTATTCATACTAAACGTGTTTTGCATCTTAGGTAGAATGCAAGTCATGATGACGGTATGTATAGCCTCGCTTCACAAAGAAAGTCGTAGAACAGCAGATCACTGCTCCTATTCTACATTGGAAAACCAATCAACTTAACGCCATGCAGTTTTTTATTCCATTGAAAATTCCAACAAGATTATCCATGCATTAGAACATTCTTTCTTTATTCCTTTCTTCAATTATTGAGTTTGCTTCTCATCATCTTTCGTGGTTATTATGCCACGCGGTTATACAAATAGTGGAACTGTAAATTAGACGCACACTTGGTGCTATAGTTGCAACAATCCCTTTCTCACTTAAAAATCAGATTATTACGCTGAACTGCTTGTACGTGATTCCGTATATTATGGATAAAATACTAAACCATAATTATGCGACCGCAAAAATGATAGGAATTCAAAATCAGGAATTTGCTGATTTCTGAATTCCTTACTTACACTGTATGATCATGCCGCATAATTCAACGAAAAGATCCTCAGGCATTGTCAATTGCCGCGAAGCGATGTCACCGCGGACTTGGAGGAACAGGTGATATCTGTAAACAAAAATATTAAGCAAGTTAACCAGCATATCTGAGCTTCTTCTGGAAATCTGATATCCAAGTATTTTCAAAATAGATAAAATTAATAAACATTGTTTATACTCGAAAGTACTTTAGCAGTGCTATCTCAGCATTATCTATACCACTATCACTCTTTAGCACATAGTGTTTTGTAAAAATCCAGAGTGCACCAATTTTGAATTTCAAAATTCTGAACAATGATCGAACCTATGTATTCCTGACGCCGAGTGTTGGCGATGAAGTCATCTGACTGGATCACTCAGATTCTTCAATTGAGGACTTATGTCATACTGTGGTCCGTCGATAGCTCAGCTGGTAGAGCGTTTGCCTAGAATGCAAGAGTTCAGTGGTTCAAATCGATGGTTCAATCACAGGACGCGCAGTTATTTTCCGCCTGTTACACTATTGTAAAGTCACAACGTCGGTTCATGAAAGCAGGATTAAATCGAGTGATAATTCTACTTGATATAATTCTTTATAAATATAATTCTACCCAAAAAATGAATAATTCCAGCAAGATTTCTCAAATCAAAGGATGCGGGTGAGACCCGAGATACGCTGGACCGACCAAATCAAGTTTGACATAGGTCTACCTTTATTTGCGGCAGAGCGTCGAGAAGAAGACCGAGGTTGGGGCAAAGAGTGCAAGAAGGTGGGAGCAAGGGGCGATCCTCGCCTATGCCCATAAATCAAGTAAGTCAAGAATAATTCTAAAAACAGGCGTGTAAGATATCATCGGCAATATACCTTACCACGATGCGTCGCCCGCGTTTCCCGTTGCTTACTTCCCCGTTTTTCGTCTTTTCCCACGTTGAAGGAGGGTAAACTAACACGGGTCTAACAATTGACAGAGGTCCCTAACTGCAAATAAAATTGCATTGCAGTTTGAAAACAACCTTGAACACGTTCAACATCCTTGCAATATTCATAATCTCACATCTATGACTTATACAGTGTGTTATATGCCATCAAAGCTGCTTATCAAAACAACAACAGTCAATACTATTTTAAAGCGGCGATTTCAAGGTAGCAGAAATTTCTAACAGCACTAATTTTCGTTTAAATTCAGTTTTTGTGAATTCAGTTTTTTCAATTCACAATCTGACATCAAATTGGTGTCTCACAAATTGAACGAACTGAAATGATAAACCTAGTAAATGGAACAATTACATCACAACTTGCGAACGTTTCACCTCGGATTATTTCTGACATTGGGGATCAGATTGACAACGGATTACACGAATTAGTCATGTGGACACTGCTTGATGCCCGAAGTGATTCAATTCATTTCATTTGAATTAAAGACGAGCGAATAATTTGAAGCAACAAATATAAAACAGTGACGCAATTAAGGAAGGAATTACATGTAAATTCGTAATGATGGTAGATTTTTTTGGAAATTGTCAGCTAATTAAGGCTTGTCAGCTTCATTATTTTTTCATATGAGGACAAACGTTCAAGCGCTCATACTACTTCCTAAATTAACATCTCAATTAAAATCTGAGGAAAATATTTTCATTGAATGAACTGAACTCCTTGACTCTGTCAACAAGGGCAACATGAGAAGTGGAAATGAATATTTGTCAGCAACTACACCATTTCCATGTTGATTTCAGAGGTCACCATTTATATTCTTGAATACAACACATACATCTAAGATTTTCAGTTTTTACTTCAGAACCCTGTATTTAGTAATGAGAATTGATCATTCCATCTTAATCTATCACATCAACGTCACTTTTATTTCAGAACTTATCAACTAAATTTCGGAATGTGCTACTTGTAATGTATAGTATCATTGTCACAATTTTTAAGAGTGCGTCACATTATTTTTAGATTTTTTCGAAAAAAGTACGTACTACGAAAATTCGGAAAATGATATTAATATTTTGGAGTCATTTATATTTCCGAAAATTAACACTTAACACTTTTTTTGAGGCATGAGGATGCCATGAAACTTTTCTCTATTTGTATGGGAATTATAAAAGTCTCTACCTCTACTTAGTCGCTACCACTACCGCTCTCATTCTTCCACAGTGAGGCATCATTAATTGAAAAGATGTATTTGTATTTTAGTGAGACACATCGAGGTATTTAAGTCAGTGAAATGGTTTTCAAAAGCATAAATACGCGCGCAGTTGGGCACAGTCTTCCCAGTCGGCAGTGGCGCAATTTTTCGCGCCTAACTGAAATGACTTAGGAGACTAGCAATCGTGGGGTCAACTCCACACCTACTACTTCAGCATGATCACACCGTGCACTACTATTCCTGGGAAGCATGCCACATACCCTGTAAGCAAAAAAAAATGTAAAAAACAACAGCTAGATTAATCAATAATACCTATTCAAAACTGATATTCAGACATCATAATGATAGGTTTGATTTTACTTGTGCGATTCAGATGCCTATTTTTCAGCAATCTGCGGGTCTTCTTAGGCGGGTTGTACCTAATACAGCAGCAGAAACAACAGAACCTCATACACCCATGGAAAATACGAGTGGAAAACAACTATTAGTGAGCAGCAAGCTTAAATTCATGAAACACAACGCTGTCTAATAAAGCATTGAAGTATCTAAATATACATCAGTCCTTCTTCGGAATCTTGGACAAGCCGATCATTGCCATTTCACAGGCTTTCCGTTTTAGAACGTTTTGAGTTACTCGAACCGATTCTTTCTCCTTTTTCTTTTGTAGCTGCCCCTGTACCTTCCGCAAAGCATCAATCTCTTCGTCACGGCTGGCAGTTGCTCTCTGGGCGCTGAGCAACAACTGGTGAGCTGCCTCCTTCTCTTTCAACTTCGCTTCGATTTCTTTCTCCTTCTGCAATAGCTCCTCCTCGAGACTCGAAATCCGCTTGCTGCACTTCTTTTCTATCTGGGCTTCGGCAATAAGGGATGCCTCCAATTCCTTCGCACGCTTCCTCTCTTCTTCTTCTGCTTCATCTTTTAATCTTTGGCGATAGGAAGTGTGGGCACTATTGCACATGCTAATCAAGGATGCAGTCACAGGAAGTGAGGCTGGAGTCCACTTCCTTGATTCCATGCAGGAACGCGACACAATGAATGCCTTGACAGTGGCTGGCTTGAGTAGTGAGCGCTTCTTTGTCATCGTGTCGTTCAGTGAACTAAACACACGCTCGACCTCGGCATTGCCGTGAGGCAGGACAAGGAGCGCACGGACGAGTCGAGTCAGGAGAGACCTGCTGTTGTCGTCTGAAACTTTCTTCCACAAGTCAAATACGGAAAGTAACAAACATGCATTTTTCAATAAATTGTGTGCCTAGGACAAGTACAGCAAACTTGCATGTTAATAAATCTGAGACTTTACTGAAATCTGATAATCTGCTTGTCCCAAAATTCGCGCATTTCATTCAAATATTTTCGCGCCTTGCCCACAGAATTCGCGCATTCGCGCCTCTGATGGCGAAATTCGGGCCAGGCGCGAATTCGCGCCTGACTGGGAAGACTAGTTGGGCATGCATGTGTACTTTTTTGATCGTGACTGATAACAGGAGTAGGGGTAGAGCTTGGCAGACGCGCAGATTCGTAGCAGCCATGCATAGAGTGCACTGCATTCTCCGAAAGTCCAATTTTCAGCATCGTTCCCTGCAGATACTCGTGCTGCCGGTCGGACGAGATGATTCAGCCACAGCGGTCAAGCCTCTAATATTCATCGATCAAATGAAACATATTTCCGAATGGAACCAAAATTCTTTTATATCAAAAGCATTTCCTCAGAAGTACTTTAAAATTCATCTAGGTATTTTATAAAAATGAGGCAATTATGAAATAGCATGCATTTTTAAGGGAAGAATAATCAAGAATCAATAATCTGCTTTAATAATAAGTATGATATAACTGAGGCGAGAATGCATGTGTATGTTGTTCGCCAGGAGGATTTCGCATGACAGTTGCGCATTAGGCTGAAGCACAATCTTTGGGAAGCTTGCGATCTGCTTTAAAATCCAAATAAATGATTCGCAATAGGCTATGTATTGAGAGGAGAATGCCAGTAGATTCCCGCTGAAAAATTCCCCCGTTTTTTCCCCCGAATTTTTTTCATTTCAACCAATTTTTCTCATATCTCAACAATAGTAGAAAAATCGGGTGAAACCCCCGAGAACGTAACCAATTCGGGTTGAAACCTGAATTTTAAACCGATTCTCAAACCGAATTTTGGACCGAATGATGCTTCTTTCGACCGAATTTCAACCGATTCTCAAACCGAATTTTGGAACGAATGATGCTTCTTTCGACCGAATTTCAACCGATTCTCAAACAGAATTTTGGACCGAATGATGTTTCTTTCGACCGAATTTAAACCGATTCTCAAACCGAATTTTGGACCGAATATACTTTCTTTCGGCCGAATTTTAACCGATTCTGAAGCCGAATTTTGGACCGAATATCTTTCTTTCGGCCGAATTTTGACCCAAATATTTTTCCTTTTCGCACGAATGTTAATCGATCTTTGAATTGAATTTTTGACGAAACGATAGCAGCAAAAACTCCCCGAGTAGTTTTAGGTCGAAGTAATATTCCAAAAGTAAAATGCTTAAAGAGACTGATCTTCGGCGTCCAGCGCCTTCGTTGGTCGATCTTACAATAGCGTTACGGGCAAGCAAGCCGTGTGAAGATATATGAAGATTGAGTGATATCAAGAATTGTGATGTCTGTATGAATGCATGTCTAATTGTGAAGTCAGATTGTAGTGTGGCAGTTCATATTTCCTGTTTATTGTAGGTTTCAAGTGTATGATTGCTTTGGCTTCTGTTATTGTTGTGTCTCGTGTGTTGAACAGTTTGCTAATGAGACCGACCTGAAAATTTCCGATGCTGCCCTCTCCATTGTGTTTATCTTGCAGATGTTGGTGTAAGGCACTAGTGATGCTTTTATTTTCTATAGCTCTTTTGTGTTCTTGATGTCTCGTTTTTAGCATCCTCGCTGTTTTGCCGATGTAAAATTCTCCGCAATGTACACATATGTACTGATATACTACAAAGCGGTCTCTACAAGTATATTTACTGTTTAGTAAGTCCTTACAAATACTACAGTCGCAAGATTTATTATTATTATTATTTTTTAGAAAAGACGCTGAATTACAGCCATACTCATTTGTCAAACTTATTGGTAAGCTATACTTCTTAATTAATTTATTAACCTTACGATTGCAGCGATCAGTAACATACGGTAGCTTGAAATTTACATTCCCATCTTGACGTGCTTTACTTTGCTTCCTTAAAATACTTATATTCGTATCTTTTTTGTTGTAGCCATTATTTTCTAAGATATTTTCAAATTTGGAAAGGTTCTCTTTTCTGAGTTCGGGGTCATTAGACCGTTTGCTTATAGTATTAATGCTATTCCTAACATAGTTAGACTTTACATGCGCAGGTAAGAACGAGTCTTTTCTAAGAACGATGCCCGAATGGCATTCCTTTTGATACCAGGAGTACTCTAAATTTCCCCCCTTATGCGAATTTGAATATCCAAAAAAGGTAACCAATTTTGTGGTTTTGGTGCTTCTATTGAAAACTTGATGTTAGTATTAATAGACTCGAAAGCTTCTCGAATTGACCTGAAGTGGTCTTCATCGTATTCTAACGGACCGATAATAATGTCATCTATGTATCGCTTGTATAGACTTGGGTTGAACTTAACTTTTCTAAAGCATTAGTTTCTATTTTATGCATAAAAATTATTGCAAAAGGCGGTGCCAAATGGCATCCCATAGGAACGCCTCTAATTTGCTTATAGATTTTATCATTGTATTCTATTTCATAATTGTAGCAAACAAAGCGCTTTGTTTGCTACAATTATGAAATAGAATACAATGATGCAATGATAGATACAATGATACATTTGCCTGCAGTAGGCCTCCATCAGACCAAATTTCTGGCGGTTGGCAGTTGTAGCATTTCTTCCTGAAAATGTGGTATCCATTAATTCATCTGAATCAAAAAAGGCACGGATGAGAGCACGCATCAAGGCAGACTTTACTATTGCCCGCTTTTTGTCGATATTGCTCTGTGCTGAAGTCCCTTCAATCTGGGAATTCTCAATTTCATCCATGGATTTGTGAGCACAAAGCCGAAATAACAAATCGTCCTTAGCACTTTTAGAAATCATCACCCTTTTAAATGAATCATTCAATGGCACTAAGTGGTCCATTTGATTGTCATTTTCTAACGAAGACATGTCGTTCAGTTTCATATTTTCCTCGTCAGTCAACCTCGCATTGGCGATAACACAATCAGTTAAAGCCGCAACATCCGCCGGATTCGATGAATCCAATACTGCTTTCAGTTCAGCGAGATTTTCTATGGACTTGCACACCATAGTTTGTACCAATGTGAATTTATCTTCTTTTCTCTTTTCTGTTGTTTTCATTTCCGACAATTCGTTTTGTAGTGTCAAATTTCTTGAAAGAGTATCACGTAACTCGGTTCCTGAATCACCAAAGGTCGTCACACACACACAGTTTTCAAAACCAGTAATCGAATTATTATGTTACTTTAAGTTATCTTTATTAGATTCGGACTTTGGAGTGTCTCTAAATGCACAGTCCGAGAGCACAAATTTGTGTTACAGAATAGCATATAACTTGTAGATTTAAATGTGCAAAAATAGACTATTTAGATCAGATTGAAGCAGTGAGCTCTATTCTACAGTCGGATATACGTATATTCGTATAGATAGACATTTTACTTGGTAAGTGCATAAATGTAAGCTAATTCAGTAGCTTACTTAGAAAAATCAACACTAGATTCTAGGATTTGAACAAAGTAGTTTTCAACAATTACGCTAAGAAATTATGGGAAACTGAGTTCAAAATTCTAAATAGGCCTAAATGATTTCGCAATTTTCTAACGACCCTTCTTGTCTTCAAAACTGTTTTCAACTCACGCAAGAGATGGCTTTTAAAAAGGCCAGTAACAAAGCCGTGGCATAGAGAACCCCTCTATCACAGATGAGCTTCCTCTGAACAATTGAAGGAGGACAACTAACATAAAATCATTTGCAAAAACGGGCATAATTTGTACTTGACAATCATGCGCACGCCTCAAACAAACGGACAAACTGACTAACGAGGAATTCACACGCGCACTCGTGATACATCAGAAGCACTTGGGAACATTTGAAACTATTGAAAACATCACAAGATTGATGGAACAAGAGACATTACAATTAAGAGAAAACATCATCGTTGAACCTATAAATTTGCTTCAATAAGTGGTAGCATGCTTCAAGGATAGGAAGCTAAATTGTGGAAGTTAACTAGCTTTCGTTCTGAATTATGCATTCCGATCGGCCAATATCTGGTATTGTAATACTGGTCCTACAAAGCTATATCTGAAGACAATGAGACAGTCTTCTCAATGATAAAAGCGAATTTTGATAACAATTTAATGTACGACTGCATCACGATTAATATAATAATTAAAACTTGTTATGTTTACATATTTGTAATAACAGCTTTATAGCGTTTTGCAGGCTTTTCTTTTAGAATGATGTGTAGGCCTACTGGCTCCATTCATACATGAGTTTTCTCCTTTCAAGCATATTAACAAAAGAACAAAATACAATTGAAACAAGAACAATTGTTTGAAATAACGGATCCTTATTCATTGCAATAATTTCTAGGGAGTCCGCAAAACAGATGTTCGTTTTTTTTCGATCGTTTATTGTCGAGATCCTTTTTCTTTTTTTTTTGTCGAGAACACTTTCCTGACGATGATCGTGTAGAACGGTCGAAAGATCTCGACAATAAACGATCGAAAAAAACGAACATCTGTTTTGCGGACTCCCTAGAAATTATTACAAGAACAATTATACGTACCAAATGACTCTAAAGGCAAAACGATGTCGACAGATACCAGGATATTTCAAATAGCGTCTTTATAAATGGCTTTCCGAAAGAACAGAGGATTGCAATGCGATTCATATGCGTTGTTGAATGAAAATAAGACAGATTGAGAGACGAAAACCTTGAAGGAGGTTAAGTTACATAGATCATTTTTCATACAAAAGCTGTTAAATCATCAAAAAATATTTTGAAATGCACTAGAATTAGTACAAACATTGGTAGTGAGGACATCCTATGATCTGTCGACTAAAACAGAGGCTGGTATAATGAACAAAAGCATATTATAACCATAACGAGGAAATGAAAACTATGTATTGTGATTGACAGTTTCATTTTGATCATAGCTCAACAATAAGATCAAGAAAGTCAATCGATGAATTGATGAATTCTGAAAAATAAAAGACATTTGTTAGACATTGTAAGCACATCGAATAGAAGTCAAATTCGGGAAGTTTTCGGGTTCTGAAAATCGGGTTATTTCGGGTGAAAATTCGGTTCAAAACCCGGATTATGAGATTCGGAAATTTTTCGGATGGAATCGGTCTATAATTCGGTCGAATGTTTTCGGTAGATTCACCCGAAAGCTGGTCCGAAAAATTCGCGTTGTTTCGGGTGAAAATTCGGTTCAAAACCCCGATTATGAGATTCGGAAATTTTTCGGATGGAATCGGTGTATAATTCGGTCAAATGTTTTCGGTAGATTCACCCGAAATCTGGTCCGAAAAATTCGCGTTGTGAAAATCGGGTTATTTCGGGTGAAAATTCGGTTCAAAACCCCGATTATGAGATTCGGAAATTTTTCGGGTGGAATCGGTCTATAATTCGGTCGAATGTTTTCGGTAGATTCACCCGAAATCTGGTCCGAAAAATTCGGATTGTTTCGGGTGAAAATTCGGTTTCAAAACCCGAAAATTAAGTCTGACCCGAATTTTTGCCAAATTCGGGCCCGAATTCAGCAAAAATCGGGTGAAATTCCGGGCCAATTTTTCAGCGAGTTTGGGGAGGTCTACAACGATAACACATTTGTATTCGTTTCAGGTGCACTGTCAAAAATCACTTTTTCCCGCAAAGTGACTGAATTCTTGTTAATACTCGCACACCTAAAACTTCAGGCGAAGTCGTGGTATTTTCTGTCGGCTCCGGCTCCGAAACCCTGCTCGACAGTATTTGAGATTAGGAGAATATGGATCACTGGACATAAGTATTGTCGCAGACTAAAGAAAAGTTATTTGCATTCCTTCCCCTTTTCTCCCATTCAGCTATAGCTTCACCAATCCATCCATTCCTATTCGAGACCAACCTTGAGTGATTCTACAGAAGGGGTTGAATAGAACCCCGAAGGTTGATAGAGTGCCGCGAAGCATTGATTGCAAGCATATCGCACAATTGTCTGACATATTCATGAAAACGGTAAGTCTACAGACAGAAAATTTCTCTCTATAAATACGACTGCCGGTCATTGCATCTGAGTCGCTCTCAATCATAAATGACGCTTTCTGAACATTAAAGTGACAGCTTTCCAGTTAAATATGACTCGCATGAGTTCTGCTGGATTCGCAAGCGCTTTTGGTTTCTGGTGGGATAACATTTTCTAGTCTCATGTATGAAACAGTCGCCCACTAATTCTTCTAGCTATTCTCATAATCTGAAGACGAACTCGACAAAAAATTCTGATCTTCCTTTATTTGGAAAATAGAATCAATACCCACCTTTATATGTGCATAGTTGTACAATAAATCCTAAACGTAAAAATCGAAAATGCTAATTATTTTATTTTGTCAGTTTCAGAAACTTTAGACACTTCTAAAACGCATACAACGGAAATGGCTACTTGGACTGTATGATAGTAGGCCTGGAAAATATATTTGTAACACCGGACGAAATCCAAAAGGCGGAAAAGCCTGTATATAAGTCTACAACAATTTCACAGATTCAATACTGCAAATACGTACATATCATGGGCCATAGTACCAACGTACTTTCAAATAGATCTACTTTTAGACTATTCTGCTTCATCTAATAAGTTCCGCAATTATATGAAATTTTCAGAATGTGCACTCAGTTTAAATTATATTTTGCTGTGCAGCGTATTGCATGCAATGACGATATACAGTAGTCCTAGATGCTGATGCAATAGCAAATGTTCGATGTGACATGGAATATTTGGGAACAAGGAATAGCAGTTGATGCCATAGTTACTTCAAATGAACGGAGAAATAGGAATGCCTATTCAGGTCGATTTACGTGTAGCTCAAGTGTTATTTTTGGCAACCAAACCTTTCTCTGCGAGTGAAGGTAGGCCTACGTAGTGACGAGAAAATTTGAAATTTAACTAAGCGGCTTGTATGTGTAGTAGGCCTACCAGCACTAACTTTTCAAGATGATGCATCAGGCACTCGAATCAAAGCCACAGTTTGGCAAAGGACTACTCCAGTAACAATTTGATACCTCAATTATTTTGTAAGACCAGTCGACTCTATACTGTAAACTGTACACCGTTAAAAACCGCAAAAATAACCGCTAAGCTTCACAGAAAATATCCGCAAAATATCTATTAAAATTATGACGTCACAACGCGATGAGTGATGACGTAACAGTTAAAATCCGTTCATATCAGATAAATAAACGTCTGCTTTTGCAGTTCAGACTGTAAAAAAATGTGAAACTAATTTCAGCTGTTAATTTTAACGGACATTTACGGTTTACAGTATACCTTATCTGGAGAAGAAGGTTGGAGGTATTGTATATTGAAACATATCAGGGACGCTTTAATTACTTGCCGAACTTGTGTACAGCACCACATGTATATACTAATCGTAAGATAAGTCAGCCTTTAGTAAGTCCTACCTTATTTCCCTACTGATCACAATTAGTTTACGAATATAATGAACGGTGAATATACATACCTATATCATTTCAGCGTGGATATGTTGATGATCATAATGATTAAGACGATAAATAATGAAGCTTGCATTAGATTGCAAAACTATAGATTAGTTTTCCAGGCAAAGTCGAGTCTCATGTTGGAAAACCTTTTGAATAAATGGAGTCATTTTCCATTTAATTCGCAAACAGTTTGATAATTTGTATATTGGTTTGCTTGGCAACCAATTCCTGCTCAATTGCCTGGCTTTATATTGGTTTTGGTCTACTGGGCAATTGACCTCCAAAAAGACATGCGGAAAGCGCGCTATTTAGATCTACTACTAAATAGTATTCAACATCACGATCAGAATGATAGCTTCTCTTAAACATCCACAATAATTATTTTGATGGCAAGATATATTATTTTAAAGCATGGGAGAAATGAATCAGCGATCACATGAATTTCATCTCCTAGTCCTAACTATTACAGTCCGAATATCATGTCGGCAGCATTAAGATATTCGATCATGTGATGCTTCATTTATTCGGATTCTTCAATCAATTTGACCACAAGCCACATTTATTTCAATGTGAAAGTCAATCAAAAATGAATTGGGTGCAACAGAGCTGTAAGAGGTCACGTGAGCAAGCATGGGATGTGGTGAATAACATTCGCAATTAAAGTCAATTGAGATCTGTGGGTGGCTTGCCTGCATCTCTAGGTGGAGTCCATTCCCTGTCATCTGCTCTTTCTGAGTTTATCGCAATTTCAATCACAATGACGATGTCCATTTACAGCCATTATCGAATGAAGTGTTTTCAATATACTGAATCTGAAGAAAATATTTGTAACACCTTATCAAGCCTGAACCCCAATAAATATGCAGGTCCTGATCTTGGTGCTCCCTACTTATTCAAAGAAGGTGCTTCCTTGCTCTGCAAGTCGAAAGCAAAAATCGTCAACCGGTCAATATCCGATAAAATCTTTCCTTCATTATTGAAATGCGGGCAAGTGTGTCCTGTTCCGATGAAGAGCAAGCCGACTATAAAGGATTTCAGACCCATTTCTATGCTATCAGCAATATCAGATGTATTTGAAGAACTAATTGAACATCGGTTAAAGGGACTTTTTGTCGTATGTTCTGGCGCCCAGCAGCATGCTTTTCGGCTATTGGGATATACTGCAAGTTGCAATAATTGATATAGTAGATTTTGTGTCCTCATCTTTCGACATGCCATCAACCTAAGCGTTTCATCTGTCTTGTCTAGATATGACGAAGGTTTTTTCATAGACTGCAACACCACTGACTAATAAATTATTTGAACCAGCTGAATTTCGATCTTAGTTTCCTAAGCTGGCTAGTCACTTTCTGTCACAGATATCATTATGTTTCAGTAAATCGTGTCACAGGTGCTGCATTTCCTGTTCAATCAGGTGTTCTCCAGGGATCGGTGATGGGACCATCTCTTTTAGCCATCTTGATGTCTATTTCGTGCAATACATGCACCGATTCAAAAATAGCATTATACGCTAATGATGTTACAATTATTGTGTCAATGAAAATTCAGTCTCCCATATGAGAAAAATTGCGTCGTCTATTTCTGAAATGGGGTTTTTTGCTGAATTAATGCAACACAGATAGAAATTGAAATCCATAACTTTTTAGAATCTGAGTATTTGCATTGAATTAAAAGGCCTGGTGACGACCGCACAGAAACACTGTTAGGCAAACGAATCAACAACTAACTCTAACAGTATCACTCACTCATTGAAATTTGCTTGTAACTAACACCTCACTATCTACCACTGTTCCTGTGCGGTCGCCCCTGTTCGGTAGAATGACCAAACATTATTATCACATTCATCGCCATATTTTGATACGGACACATAGGGCACTTCCATATAAAGTTGCATAATGCACTTTTTTGTTCATTTTTAGTTATTTATTCTACATACATATGGTGTGCTTAACTTCGCTAGGCCTGTAATAACTCTCATCAGTAGCTCCGTGGTCAGCATATCATGGTGTGCGTTTCTTATGCACCCGGACGAAACTTTAAGTAATAGATCTGCAAAAAGAGATGTGCAAGTAATATATGTACACAATTTTATAAGATGATTTCTTTAATCTCTATACAGGTTTATGCTGTATGACGTATTCTATTATGCATTTATCTTTCTGTCATTATCTTTATCTTCCCTATCATTGTCATCATCTTCATCTCATCATATCATTAGGCCTATCATTATTTATCTCATTTACCTTCATGGATCTTTGTGTATTATAATACATAAATTTCATTGACAACTATTTTGGGACAAAATGAGCGAGACATCCATTTCTATGGTGATGAATCAATTGACTTGATTTTGTGACGCCCCACACCACCAGTGTGTTGTTCTTGTATGCATTGACTCCATCCTCTATCCGGAGAACACAGATTCACAGATTAAGTTTCAATTATTGACATAAACCACATCAAAAGTTGCCTTCAAAGTTTGCTAAGTGCATAGTTCACAAAGTGAAACTCATAGTACACAAAGTTGAATATCATATCAGCATACTAGAAGTTGTTGGAATGAATTCGTGGATTACTCTTGCAGTTATCTTAACAAAGGAATTCTAATAACCTGAAGCGCAATAGCACGACACGTTCGAAATCGGAATTTATATTTGGCAGACGTGAAACCTTAGTGCAATACTTGAAGATCTTCCTGCAGTTGCTTGGGCCATTTATTTAACTGCATGGTGAGATGCCTTGCTGATACACGTATGCAGCAGTGATAAAGGTGTTTTTCTTTCAATCATCTAGATGAATGTACATTAGTGTTTTGAAAACCGATTATCGAATACCCGGAAACTTTTCGATACTTTTCTTTCCTTTCGATAGAAATCATGTAATATTAACGTTGAAATATTCAATAAGCTTTCCAAACATTGCTAATTTGAAAGTTCAATTAACCAAAAGTAGCGGAAGGGAGTCAAGGTCCTCACGCTGAGACTTCCAAGAAATTAATCGCTCCTCTCTCGTCACTGTCTCTGCTTAGATTATCGGAATGCTTATGATCATACGTGACTTCCCTATCCCTACCATATTCACCTATAGCACTACAGCAGAGAATACATTTCTATGAGTGAATGGGAATCTAGGCATTCATGCCATAGGGGACTAGAAAAGACCTGACAACTGATTCGTTACTTCGGTCGTTTGATTTTTCTTTCATAAAGTTTCAAGTAAAATATGTTAGATTAGTCTTCGAATCATGGACATCAGCGCTGCTACGTATCAGTTGAATAAATTTCTAGTGTGGCTATACATTGACCATCGAGGTTCGAGCCCTGCAGAATGCAAACGTAGTGGGCGGAAGCTTTCAACCAAGGGAGGCTCTACAGGCGGCCTCCGCACTCATCTGCGTCAAGTTCATTGTATTTCACTTACGGATTTAAAAAGTAATAATTCAACGGATGCTGAATCCAGGGTGTACACGCTTTTTGAAAAAAAATCCCTGAATTTTCTCTGAACATTTTTATAAACTGAATTTAACTATGGTAGTTAATCCACTAACTGCATAATTTATTGTATGATAACTGAATGAAGATAGCTATTTTTGTTATAACAGTTTTAAATTAGACCAAGTACGTCATATCATGATCATCATATTTCCTCATCTCTATCAAATCATTAGTTAAACATTTGAAAGACAAAATTAACGTTTGGAAGGAGTAATAAACGATGTCGGCACTGATACACTATCGTTCAAGATCAAACATATCGAATCTTTATTCATAAAAACAAAAAAACAAGAACCTATTTGGTTTTCACTCTACTTGCAATCAAAAAGAGATAACAAATAACTATAATAGCAATTACTTACGACTTACGACAGTTTAGAAATAGTTGCTTTAATTTGTTCATTTATGTTCTCTGTGTGTCGTTTTGTTTTCTGTGCCTCTAATTCTGCCGACGATTTTCGTTTTTTCTTCTTTATTTCTAGCACTTGTTGCGTTCGCCTCCTCGAAGACTCCAGAGAAATAACACGCACAGCATACTTGTGATGATGATAAGAAAATGACATCAAATATAGTCTTAGTACATGCACCTATAAACTTTGACATTAAGTAGTTGCTAGTAGTTTAGGACATTGACTTTAACACTACAAATCACATTCATTTTTCAAATTCCCTGAATTTTCCCTGTTTTCCCTGAAGCGCATACTCGCTGTAAATCAGTGGAGTCGTCGGAGTCTCAGCCTACTGTCCCCATCACTATGCAATTAATGTAATTATAGGCAATTGACGTTATTGTATACATGTACCTATAAGGTAAGATGGCTAAGCCTTAGATAATATAAGTTGTTGTTGAATAGGCAAGGATAACTGATCCTCTGTTGTAATATGTTAAATATTGTAACAAACCAATAATATCATGAAATCTATGAAACCGGTTTTTCAGAAACCCTAATATACATGTAAGTATTTCCATCGCCATTCAAATTAATTTCGTAAGTACTTGGTACGCTTAATTCAGAACAATTAAGAACCAAAACCAATATAGACAAGACAATGTTCCACAATCACAATGTGCATCTTGATGGATGCAATCATCTATGCAAATGTTCATTCAGTTGATATATGCAAAAACAACTGAAGCTGCATTACTTCTAGGGCAGAGGCACTGAAGAGCTTCACGAATCCACCAAGATTCTCATCAGTCTTCTCGAGATCACAGGATGGCAAAATGGCGATGCTGCGATCGAACAACAACCAAGTCGAAAGACTTAACTATTTCTGACTGCAATGACTACTTCTGAGAGGCATGAACCATCTACATGACTTGGAAACAGTCCTCCGCCAAAATCGCTTGCGCTGGTTTGGTCACTTGCCGGACTGGAAGAGGGCAGGCCTTACGAAGTGGCAGGCCCGATCATCAGAGGTGACCAGAAAAGGGATGGTGGCACAATCTGAAGAGATCTTGAGCTGCTGCATCTGGACCCCAATTATCGCAAGACCGATCAGAATGGCGAAGGCGCATCCATCCCAACGACAACCGACACAACCCCAGTGTCCGACCCTAATACCTGGGGAAGAAGAGACAATAAACGAGGAGAAAGACTGAGTACTGTAAGTGCTAGTGTAGATAGCTCCCACAAAAAAACAAGCCATAATTGCATTGTTATATTTGCCTATATAACATGGGTCTTGTTACTTAATGGAGAGGAGGATAACCTTTGATAGTATGAAACAAAACCAAATATTTAAGTTTATTGCCGAAAATTGCTATCAAAGGTTGATGTCAAAGGTTGAAGATTGCATCAAACTCCTTTCCACTAAGTCGCAATATCTGACAATTGAGGATTTTTCTCTCGGATAACATGGGCCGGATTCTGACTGCACCTCTATATTTCTATCTGTCAATGCAAGACAGAAATTCTAAAAATTCTTTGTCTACAGAAAGTTTCCTTTACAGAGATTTCCTAATTTCTTATGCTCCTAAACGTAAACCTGGTATCAGATTCAGTATTTCAGAAATTGTGGTCGGGGCGAGTCGGATGGGGTTCTGGCATCTTTTGGGATTCTGGTAAAATATCTCGACCCAGTCCGACCGACTAGGGTTTTCTTTCAGTTCGAGTCGGTTTTCTAAATTCATGTAACCCGACACGACGCTAATGTTTGCTCATGAGGAAGATTGGACATTTACAAAATGTAAAATGTTCCAATCAACTCCGGTTGAGCAAAAAAATATATACATAGCAATAAAGAGTTTTGCGACTGTTTTCCAATCAAATATCATCATTTTGGCATCGTTAATCGATCCGTTGCGGGTTGTGAGGAAGTAGTTAGGATAAACCATCATTCTTCACATTTATTAGCACCATATAATAAGACTGTTGACGTCTGCAGCTGATTTTGCTGCTGTGCTGTTTCTCCTGACCATTGTTTACAAGATAAAGCAGTGAAGCGCAATGCAGTGTACACCACAATACTTCAATCATAACATGGCTCATAGTCGGTATGATTGACTCCGCGCAGTACCATTTATCCATGAATTATGAGTCCCTACATTACATTTATCGTTTTTCACCTTTGACATTAGCTCCTTCACACACCTCATGTTTGATGAAATGAAGGGAGTCAGTGTCATAACAGCAAAATGTAGCTATCTTCAGTACTCATCTACTAACTAACTACCAACAAAAGAGATTTCCTATAATATGAATTAGTTTGCAGCGTCTATAAGCAAGGTGAACCATCTACTCATAGCAGATAAGAACATAGATTGACGAACCGGCATCTGATTTCTGATCAAGATGTGGAGAACTCCGCAAATAATCAATATATGATCTTATTAATTGACAGCATTTAACAATTTTTGTTCGATATTGAGTGAGCGATGATGTCTCCGTGGCACAGTGGTCAAGTGCTCGGGCCAGCAATCTTCGATCCTGAGGTCGAGCCTCGAAAGTGTCATTGGAAGTCGACAGAGAGACGCCCCAGAAAAGTCTAGCAATGTCAGCACCACCCAAGTCCCCAATAGGGGGCGTAGTGACGCTAAAGCTTCATCATCATTGAATGAGTGATGACAGCTTTAAATTCAAGCTCTTTTAGAGGAACTCAGAATTCCAGGGCAGCAGAGGTTTATGTTCAGGGGGCGAATATTACAACATATTAGTCGGACAAAAGCCTATTTCTAATTTTGAAAATCAATGACAACGGAGACAAAAATGGATAAATCGACCTACAAAGGAGCAATGAAAGCTTCACAATTACCTTGCAATGACGTCAGGAACTCGACAGGGGTCATTAGGGTAAAATTTGACAACTGCCCGAAGATTGAAGACAGGCATTGAATTTGATGTGACAGAGTGGCGATCAGCGACTACAAAGAATAACACAGATTCGTTTCTCTCAAGGACTGAAGACAAATTGATCAATGTTCTGTCACAAAAACCTATGAATTAGAGAGGAATTATGCATATAAACAAGTAAAACTCCGGACTTCCGATCTTATATATGATATCTAAAGCATGGAGTATTTAAGTTACGATTTTAACAGAAAGTCTTTTTTTACTAATCCAGGATGTATAACGTTTTTAGATTTTCAATTTCCCTGATTTTTCCTGGTCTCTTTTAAAAAATTCCGTGTATACTTCATTCATCATGTTAACGGAAATAACACTGAAAACGGTTTCCCTCGATAACAATCCATTTCAACTTCCCATAACAAAACTTCAGTTGAAAACCCTTCACCGATGGACTCCCTCCCGTTATTTATATTTACATTCATTCCATAATATTTTTATTCTTATTTGACATGTTATATTTATCATGACAATTTGATTGCTGATATTGCCAAACATATCAAAATTTTGTGAAAAGATTTTTATCTCTTCTATAAACAGAAAAATTTTATATTCCACAAGTACATTTCACAAAATCTGTAATACGTAGATTTTATCGCTATCTTATTATTATTGGTTTACAAGTTTAAAAGTTAGTGGCGGATATCGTGAAATGGACGGATAAATATGTTGTTTGATTGGATAATGTGCGCAGATATGAATTTACCAAAAAATGCCACTATGTATGCGCAGCATGATTTCTTCACTTTTATTCATGCCATCTGGAATTCATGTTAAATCGGTATCTCAGAAAGTATCTATAGATTAGCATCATTTCTGATATACATGCTACTAATTTTTAGGAAGCAACAAAATACATGAAGACCACTACCGTGATTACCGACAAGATCAATGCAAAATGAAAACGTAAAATCCTATTTCATCAAAGGGTGGATACATCGGTCAATACGAACAATCTGCAACAAAAGTTTCTTCTTCATATCATCCATCTTTGATTTCCTCTTCTTTTCATTCACGATGCCTGTTTTGACCTGTTGGTTCCGCGCCTCTTCCTTTCTAGCTTCTCGATATCGCGCAGCGGAATTTCGAGAGGACGAAATTAGTTTCTTGGATACGTCAAAATTACGAACATCCACGTCATACGAAGTTCTCTAGCTCTTTCATAGCTCAAACAGAGAATGATTCGCACGAATCGTTCAAGCTCAGGAGAAGAATTACCATTTCGAAAGCTGTGGAGTAAGAGTCATCAAGTCTGTCTCTTCTTTGGTCGATAAGGCTGATATCGCTGCAAAACCGATGTCAATTGATTTCAGTCGCAAAAAATTTTCTCAGCCATGGGAAGCTTCAGCTTTTGAACTGTGGACACTTTGACAGGTTTTCATAACACATGGCATGATAAACCGTTTCGACAGCGAATTTATGATGTTCTCTAGGGCTTCAAACAGGAATGGAACAATGGGCTTGTCGCATTGAAACTTCTTCAGGAAAACCTCAAATTCCTTGGTTATCGTGACAAAAAGACTGGTCTTGAGCAGAGGATCATTCAGCATTTCCTTCATGTTTTTGTAGGACGACGAACCAGGTTGCTTCTTGATGCTTTCAACCTCACGAGTTTGGCAATCTTTCGATGATCACTTCCTCAACTGCTTCGTTCTCAACCAATCGAGTCGCACAATACTTAGGTGGTACGTGTGGGTCATTCCGAAAAGTCAATAATCCGGACAACGAGACGTAAGATCTTTAAAAACTTCCCAACAACTTCGCAGGAATTTCATCACCTCAATGTTCTCCAGCTCGCAGAGCATCATCAATGATGTGTAGGGAGCAACTTCCGATGTCCAAAATTTGTGTATCATCATGTTCACGAGATTCTTTAAAAAGATGATGTGTTGCGATATTGACATTTGGACCATCCACTACCACCTTCAGGAGTTTAGAATTGCCAGGCCATCGACAGCTACCTCAAGAGCTTTGTGCAACTCAGATGTAGCAGCATTTCCAAGAAATTTGAAAGTCAGGTCATCTCCCTGTCTTTAATACAAACCAACCGTGAACATCCATTTGTCCGCGATGTATTTACATGAGCCACGTAGCATTTCATATTTTAGATCGTGTCATCTGAGTCCTTATCAGCCATGAACTGCATATGAACGCACAAGGCGTGGGAGATCTGAACCAGCTGAAAAATCTCCAAAGGCAACTCGCCCATTGAGACAGTCGAAGACCGATCAACTTAACCAACCGCACATCAACGGCGTGAGTCAGATGAGAAAATGAAAAACTCGTCCTAATGCCAGGGATCCAGACTTCCTCGGCTGATTATACACATTCCGTCCGCACATTTTCAAAGTAGCTTTCCCAACCCCGAAGAGAGGATCGGGATGCAGAAAAGCGCAGCAGCACAGCAGCAAACTAAGAAAGCACACAAAAGCAACTGGCCTCCTGGTCTGAAAACAGCACAAATTACTGAAAATTGATAAAGCAGACGTACATTGTTTTAATGTTAAAATTATAAATGCTTGACCACACTTTTCTTGCGACTTTGCACTTAATGATCAAATCTTCAAACGATATAAAAAGTAATGTTTATATCGAAAACATGGAAAATATGAAATTCCTACTTTTTCTTTGTTTGTACAGTAGGCTATTTAGTTTATGTTGTCATCAGTTATAAACATATTTGATCTTTTTTCTCCAATTTCAAAATTCCCTGACTTTTCCCGGTTTTCCCTGATCTTTCCCGTGTTATACACCCTGTAATCAAACACAATTATAATGCCAGAACTTATCATTTGATAATCATTTGATCTTTAAAACAGAATCCACTTTGATCTACTTCGTCATCAAAGTTGTCATTCACATCGAAAGTTTCTATATCGTCAGCCTGATTTGTGGACTGATTTCGGGTTTACCTGGCTGCAATCCTCTATCGTCCATTATTCGAAAAGACCAAGAGACAATTACCCCTACGTCTGGTTAACCTACTGTCGTCTGCTTAAATGAATTCTCTGAGCAGGTTGACTGAATGTCAATGGCATCACCTGGGTGACCAATATCCGCAAATCTCTACAAGAATGAAATTTTTGATAAATTGCCAAACCAAGAGCATACACACTTATTCAAATCTTAACTAGTGAGCAAATGAGTAAAAATCGACTGGGATATTTTTCTGTCTGGCAACAAGGATGTCAATAAGCTGGTTGATGAATTTTACTCTAAAGTCAAGGACTTTGTTGCTAAGTGTAATCCATGCAGACAAGCTGCTCTAACTTCCAACGATAAAAGTGGATGACTCCACCCATAAGAAGTCTTATAGAAGATACTTGTAAATGGGACGCTTACCGAAGAAAGGACTGGAGTAGACATCGATTAGTGCAGGCAAAGGTTAAAGAGGAAGTTATAAAATCTAAGCAACAAAATGTTGATATCTGAAGAACATGTAAACAGGGTGTATAGAAATCGGCAGGTAAAACTGACCGTTGAAGGCACTCAGCAAAACTGGGGAACGAAATCATCTCAAAAGCTGGTGGTGTCGACAATTTGTCGAAGCTTTTTTACTGACTATTTCACCGTCAAATTTAATGATTTCGATTACGACAAAACTACCGATGCGATCCTGACTTATCGATTAGGAATGAGATTTTCCATTTGAAAAATTGTCAAACAAAAAAGTGTGCAGGCATTGATCTAGAGGTATGCAAATCCAATCCGATGCACACCTCTACATTGATGGTACTCAAACGTATGTGTATCAAGAACTGGCCAATCACTTATCAGCTCCATTGAAAATACTATACGAGACTTCAATTAAGAGAAGACAGTTACACTTACTGTGGCAAAATGTTATAACAACACTAGTTCCCAAAACTTCTCTTCCATCGCCGGATAGACATCGTCGTATTTGCTTATTATCAGCACCGACGATAATCTTCGAAAAGATTATTCATTAGAATTCAAGTTGTTATTTTAGAAGTGCGCATGGAAATACACGGCATGGACTTCGTGCTTGACATTCGACAACAACGGCTTTCATCGAAGTTATAGAGCGATCATTCCTTAGATGGATACCGATACAAATGGTGTTGTGGCTATGTCGTTTGACCTCTCGTCTGCACTTAATTGCATTAGCCATAGACTCAACATCAATACCCCTCCTAATTCTGTTCAGTGGTTTGTGAATTATCTGAGTGTTCGCATATGTCAAGTTAGAGTCAGTAATTGTTATTCACACGCTTTTGCCATGAAAAAGGGATTCCACAGAACTCTGTTGTAGGTCCTGTTTTGTTCCCACTGTTAATTGGAGACTATTTTCCCACAACTGCTGGTGTACACCAAGTACAATGCGCTGATTATCTAAATTTGATCATTTCCATGAAAATGCCGATAACGAGTTAATCACATCGAATGAAATTACTGGCCTTGAGAAGTGGTGCGATGATAACAAATTGTGTTTGAACAAAAGTACGTTGAAGGTTTTTATTTGTACTGAAAGAGAAGAAAGTTCAATAATAGCTACATATTCCGATAGTGAGAAAAAATGAATGTCCTCGATTCGGTGCAACACTGAACATCCATGAAACATGGGACGATCATTGTGACATACTCAAGGTAAGTAACAAATGCATCCAGATGTACAGATGTTCTTAGAAAATTGAAGTACCACAGTACTACTGACGAAATGTTCAAAGTCTATCAAGTTCACCCGTCTCCGGTCGACTGCTGGTTCAGTTGCACGTCCACGAGTCGTTAAGGTCCAGGTTTCGATCACATGCTGGACTGCCGACCGCTTGGTGGCACTTGCAGGTCGCAACCCCCTCTCAACTTCCCATGGTAGCAACTAAAGAACTACACTGCTATAACGGAGCGTAGAAGGTCACTCCACTAAATCGGAGGCATTGCTGCGGCAAGCTGATCTTCGGGTCCGATTGATAATGAAAATTGGTAGTCGTCAGGAAGGACATCCGACCGAAAACTTTCGCCTCAACTTATTCGTTATGTTGTCGCGAAGATGAGTGAACACAGAACACCTCGGAGTGCTCCGTGCGCGGTCCCATCAGCCTACGACAAAAAGGATGGTGGAAGAAGCGGATCTGCATACAAAGACAGATGTTGGTCAGGGACACCAGTTGTAGATGGATTCCGAAATCGAGCTTGGAATGTTGGAAGCATGTTTTGAAGAGGAGGTGAAGTGGTGGAGAACATGGGGGAGGCGGAAAGTGGATTTCCGCTGTCTTCAAGAGGGAAGGTGGAAATGCAGTACTGTAGGCCGGACGGCTCCACTGGAGAGAGCAATGGGACTATTAGAGCTGATATTTTGGTGGCTGAAAAACGGGCTGAGAGCATTAGAGTCGATAGAATGAACGAGCGCGTTGTGATAACAAAATGTGGTCTCACTCAGCATTCCCATTCACGTAGTTCATGTATCATTCACATATCTGACTTGATTGCAAAAGAAATTCTGCATGCGACACACCTCTGTTTTGCATTCAGGTTTCCAAGGGCCAGGGTGACCAGTTCTGATCGGGCAAAACCGGGACACATCCACTTCGTTCATTGTGTACGTCACTTCCCATAATTATCTATTTTGTGACCAAATTCCATTTATTTATCTTTCTTGTTAGCAAAATTCTTTTTATTCCACTTCCAAATGCTAACTGAAGTCTGCTACAGAGCTTTCTGTTTAAGGAAGTTGAACATTTATCAAGAGGATTATTCATGAATTTCATGATGACTGCTTACTGACTGTTTTATTCGGCCCATAATGATGCTAGTTACTCAAGAATACTTACTGGCGAACGTAGGACATGGGTGAAGAGATGAAAGTTGCGTATAAAAACACACATATCAACCCTCGAAATGTCGAGATATTGATAACAATCCCGAGACATCGAACGCAACGCCGAGATCTCGATATTGGATTAACGATTTTGAAACTGATTTGGATTCGACAATATTGAAAATGATGAAATGAATAGTTGAAATGCGTCGTGTTACGAAGAGCAACATACAATTGTATACAGCATGCATCACGAGCGTCCCGGACGTAATTATAAAAAAAGTTATATAATTTTTGAAAGCTATATTATATTATATTTTTGAAAGTTATATAGATTTTTTGAATTTATCGGGAACCCGAAATACAAGGTATCACTTTCAAAACCCAGAAATTGAGGGATTTTAGAAAGCGCAGATGCTGCAACTTCCAAACAATTTGCAAGGCAGCGAATGACGAAAAAGGACTTACGGGACCGGTTCCTAAGTAAGGACCTAGCTGGTCAACCTGATTGAGTTATCAATCCGTTTAATAATTCCGAGGTGTGGATTCGAATGGACCCATGAATTGCCAACATGTACATGTACTAACATTCTCTAAACGGATACTTAATTCTCTGTTTCTAATTTCCAACTGAATTTCTAACTTATTGACAGAAACCTGAAAGAGGGATAAGATTTCAATTGATATACGCAATTGCTGACCGGATAGTACATTACATCATTTTATCCGTCTATAAATAGTTTGAAGGAAGTTTGTAAAAAAGGGATTTATTTGGCCGTGATCATGCCCAACAGAGTGGAAGTCAAAATTCTAGGCTGTTGTTAAAGGAATGTTTTTTTCACGTAATCGGCATTTAAAGCATCACTTCATTGACATAGAGCTTTATAACGCAGTTATGGCACTGTCGAAAGAAGAGCGCATTGATGTCGTTCTGCACGACGCTATCGGGAGCTACCGAGCAATAGCAGATGATAACAGTCGCCGACATCCTGAACGACCACCAATTACACATAGTGCCGTTGGAAAACTCATATGTAAATTTAAGGAAACTGAAAGTGTGGACGAACGTGAGAGAAGTGGAAGACGTCCCTCTGTGACAGATGAGGCGTCATCGATCTCTATTTTAGCTGCGGTTTCCAAAAGTCCTCACAAAAGCTCTCGTAGTCTAAGAAGAAGGACTTAGTCAGCGCAGTGTTCTTCGAATTTTGCATGCCTTCAAATGACATCCGTACAAGGTGCAAATGCTACAACATCTTAATGAAGATGACCCCGACCGACTGGTGGAGTTTTGTAATTGGGCTTTACAGCGCATGGAAGAATCTCCGAATTTCTCTTCGATGATGCTCTTCAACGACGAAGCCAGTTTTAATATTAACGGTGAAATAAATCATCGAAATTGGAGATATTGGAGTGATTCGATCTAAGAAGATCAGGGATGTGGATCACTTGCAAGAAAGAATTGTTGATGCTTGTGCTTGCATTTCGTCGGATGTTTTGAGTCGTGTTCGTATTGACTGGAAAAATCGTCTCCTGATGTGTCTACAACAGAATGGCTCCCACATAGAACACATAATGTGATTAGCCTTCCTTTTCACAGTCTTCCTTTTCTGTCTTGTTGAATACCAATTCCTATTAAAATAAATCGTTTTCATCTTATTCTAGATCCAAGTGGAAGCTTATGTAATTCAACTGTGAGTTCGTAGTAACTTTTTTTGCAAAGTAAAATGCTTACTGCATGTATTTACCCAATTCAGCAGTGATAAATTAGGTTAACCATCATAGTAATGTGTAAAATGCAACTTTTCCTATGTCTCCAGAATTATGCTTCACCCTGTATATACGCAAGTGGAATTTATAGCTTCTGCAAAAATGAATGAAATTGCCCCTTACGATATTTAAATCAGAATCTGTGTACATATAGCAAGAGAATACGATGTAAATGAACAAGTGTTTCCAGGCCCGTAACTAGACATGCGGAACAGGGGGGCCATGGCCCCTATTGTGCAAGTAACACAGAAATTTATAGACTCGGACAGTGTAGGCTATGCCATTATGGGAAAATTATCTATTAATTTAATATACAAAGCTTCATTGCGAGTGCGATGTTTCGAATTCATCTAAAATACTATTCAAATTTATTGCACTACATGCCCAATTATTATTATTGCTTTATTTGTCTTGCTCAAAAAACTACTTGTTCTAGAATTGAATATCGGTCTAGATCATAAGTAAAGAAATCAAAATTTGTTAAAATAAATGACGTTTTATTTCATTGACTTTGACTTATAGGTACGTGCTGTATGTATAGAGCCGTAAGAATCCGAACAAAGTGCTTACCCTAGCCATGTTGATTGGAAATTGCAGCTATAAACATTTGCGCACGGATCAGACTTACCTCATTTCTTCAATTAATGGATTTAATAGGTGTCAAACATTGCATTCCAAAATATCCAAATGTGTCAGCTCAGCAGGAAGTCCGCAACGATTCTCGCTGAATCGCCTCTTTATCGTCATAAACAAACTACATGTACAACATGTACATACAGAACTTTTCGCCAATTTTCAAGCAATATCCACAAAGATCCATTAAATTCCGACCCAGGAAGTTGGAGAGAATCAACTAATTTCACTTGTTTATCAATGAGATCATCACCTGCATTTTACCCCGTGCCGCATCGTTTGCAGATGAAGGATGAAAGTGGAAACTTAACTAACAGTCAAACATAATGAACACTTTTATAGATTTGCGTAAATTATCAAGAATCGTAAATGTGTGAATAGGCAATAAATACAACCTTCTTTCAATATTGTTTGCTAAGTATCGGATTTTGGGAAGGTTGTGTTTCTATACAGTGATTTCTACAATTAGATTATTCACGTTTTCTCTTGATCAATCCCTATAATGTGATACATTCAATAAATTTGACTAAGATTATGCAGAAGTCAGAAGTTGGATACAAATAAAGATGATGCTGAGGATTCTACAGGGGGGCGCTTCAGGTAGCAGGGGGGCGTGGCCCCCGTCTAGTTAGGGGCCTGAGTGTTTCACAGCACGAGTCCAAAATGCCAACCAAATTAACATGAAAATAATCACTTACTGCTATCTTTCCATTGAGGATAGAGAGGCTTTTGATTTCGAATCCATTGCTGCAAGAAAATGTCAGAAGTAACATCAAACTAAAATTATTGAAATTAAAACACTTCATACGTGTACAATACAACACGAATCATAATTCAGTTTCGATTAAGCAAAGAGATAAAGAATTAAATTAACATTCAAATATCCGAGTATTAACCAATTTATTTTTATAATAAAAAAGCTGCATATCATCTTCGAAAAACTCTTTTTCTCATAAATTGACATTTATGCAAAGAAAATGCTTAAGAAAAAAATGATAAATGATAGATAAATGACGCTTTCTATGTGTTTTCTACAACCTATGATAACAAACTTCACTACTACCATTTCTTATGTTGCTTGCCGAAACAGATTTTCAAGCTTTATCAGATGCTTACACAAAGGTCTCTATTCGTATATTTTTTTTCCTATCAATGAATTTTATACAGATAAAAGGAATTCGTCTTCATTTATTCCATTTCTTAGTTGTCGTATCATATTCGATTACATATTTTATTCCTCATTATTATTGCCATCAGCTAACATAGATATCAAATAGGATCAATGTTTTAATTCATATGAATTGGATTGTTTATTAATAATGCTTCAAAATGAAATTCATTTGAAATTCATTGTTGTTCATTCATTTGTTGTTCATTTGAAATTATCTATTTTGATGTGGTTCTGATCAATATTGTATATTGTTTTGACTTTATTAACCATTATTATCTTTTGAATAGATGAAAATACACTATTAAATAAACTACGCTAAACCGAACCATCTCTGTTCAAACATTTTACATGCATATAATAAGTAATCAGATTATCGAATAGTTAGAGCGGGATAACATCACTACTAAAAACAACCTTTTTCCGAATTCGCTACTGTGTCAACTTGTTGTGATTTCGCATTTAATATCATGTGATGAGAGTTAGGACTGCCTTAGATGGCTCAAAACTTTTCATTTTGTATATTACTTATGTTTGTTGCAATCTTCATAGATCATCTGACAAACCCATGATATCAAAATGTATATTTCTCACTAGAAAACAGGTTAAGAAGACAAGAAGTGAGATGCGTGACACATTATGAGAAAGCGAATTTACTCTACAGAATGATTTTGAAGCTTGGAAAATAATAGTCTATATTCACAAACTGATTTATGAATATTCAATATCATCAAATGAAAAATTTACAATGCGAACACATCGATTACATGGGAGGGCATGAAGTATGCAGATGAGACGAGACGATATATTTACAAGAGAATGCAGATGCATATTCACATCTTTCGTGAAATATCGGAAGACAGAAAATAGTGTAATGGAGAATGATTAGACACTGGAAAGATATGACATTTCAAGTGACAACATGATTGACGCTTGGACATTTGGAAAGATGCAATCACAACACTTGTAGCATTTGTCATACAGTGAATATATACAAGTGACTATAGAACATGAATATATCAGCGGCATGATTACTAAATTGCATATTTGTAAATGGCATGTAAAACGTTTTTCACACCATGTTGTCATTCAAAAGTTATTTCACAATCTTTCTCCCATCTAAGATTATGTTTTAAAGATTATGTCATTAATCTGGCAGACAAGGCTGCTAATAATTTTGTTACAAAATGAAAAATGATGGCTTAACGTCACTACTCCCCTTTACTGGGAGATTGGACGGTGCTGACATAGTCTGACTTTAATCTGGAGCGTTGTGATCTTAAAATCCGGATGACTTCCTGACGACTTCCAATGACACTTTCGGGGCTCGACCTCTGGACCGAAAGATCGCTGGCCAAGCCACTATGCCACGGAGACCAATCTTGTTTGGATAGAATTTTAATTATAAGAATTTTTGTCATACTGTATAAGAAATGGCTTTTTGTCCTTTTGAACGAGCTTTTAATTTAAGCTCATTTGTTAAGTGCAAATCTTCATAAATAATTTTGATTAGCATCTCGTGGCAGGTTTTGTGTTAGTATCTTCGTCTTTGGAATAATGCCAATTTTAATTTTCCCTGTTTCTTCTCCAACGAAACACAGTTGCTTAAAACGAGGATCTAAGAATGATGCAATTGTGTGTACACTCATCGATCCCAAAAATTCTTTTTGTTTGAGGGATAGTCTATGCTCTATGTTGTCAACCAATTCGTCGCGAAAGCCGCTGCATTCTTTGGATAGATTCTGCTTCTCCTTCAAAGTCCGGACAACAGCGAAGGCTACCGGATACACGGTTGAGATAGTCACATATTTTTCACCTTGCCATTGATCGGTAGTTCGACGAAGAATACTGAGAATATCTACAACTTCTCCGATTAGCTCCATTTCCCTCGGAGAAAATAGGAATTTCCTTTTGTCCTCAATATTGCATAAACTCTTCACCGTGAAATCAAGTGGACCTTGTAATGAATGAAATGCTTCCAACATTATCAAGGCTGAATTCCATCTCGTTTGAACATCAATTTGAAGTTCACAATTACTCATTTGTGGTAATAATTGATCTCTGTATTTCCTGAATTCTCGTGAAAAGTTTTCCGATTTTTTGGCATGAGACACGAGATCTCGCACACGTTTGATAATCTTGCCGATGATTTTACCTTGAGTTTCACTAAGAAGGTCCTTGATAGCCAGCTGTAGTAAGTGTGCAAGACAGCCTATATCGAAACGAACCATTTTATTCAAACGTAGAGCAGCATTCATGTTCGCGGCATGTGTGCAACAAAAGACTTTTATATCCCAATATCTCAATACTTCAGTCAGTGCTTCTGATAAATTCGCCGCAGTATGACGGCCATAAATAGTCGGACTGTCAAGTATAACACGCTGCAACTCCCAATCATCATTGATGTAGTGAGCAACGATTGAGAAGAATCCATCCATCTGTGAATTTGTCCATCCATCTGCAGTTAAACAAACTTCAAGACCACGTATTTGAGTCATTAGAACGTTCTTTCTTTCGGTAAATTGTCGGAGAAGGTGGAATTTTACAGTTTTAGGACATGGAGGTTGAAAATTTGGTTCCATGAACAACATAAGTTCACGTAAAGCACTTCCATCATCACAAAACGACGGAGGTTGTAAATCACGCACGATACAGGCAGTTAAAAGTTGCATTATAGCTTCAGCTCGACGTGAAGAACATAACCGTTCAGACGACGATGATGCCCATTCTGATATTAGTCTGATTATACTTCACAATTTCTGAGGTAAATTTTTCTTTTGCAGAAGAGCAAGTGACTTTTCTACCGCTGGCATCCGAACAAGATAGGTCAATAACTTTTTCGTGTAATTTTGTCGACTGGCCGACGGTTTTCTCAGGCTCTGACAGAAAATGAGTTTTCAGATGATAAATTAAGGTCCCATTACCACCAGAAAATGAGAGTTCTTTCTTACAATGATTGCAAGTCGCCTTTTTATCACTGGTATTCATCAGAAAATGCTTCCAAATCCATGATCGCGGCATATTGAGACACCAGTATCAAAAGGATGCTTGTGCTATAACTTGACTTTACCGCCAAACCAATGCTGCACTAATGGGTGACGTAGCATGATGAAAGTTGATAGCTATGCTTCAGTTATCCTTACTTAGTCCGGGAGCTAGCGTGAAGTTGTGCAGGGAACGAGGTAGTACATAAAACTTTCCCATAGCATAGTACACCTCTAACCTACTGCAAAACTTCGCGTCTGCCGGATCAGATCATTTGCTTTTCAGAAATAGAGAATTATTGTGACATTTAAGGTGTTGACTCCATTTTTTCGAATTTTTGCTCATAAAAGTTACACAAATTGGTATTTTGTTGAACTGGTTATTATAGAAATCATCTACAGATCATGATCTTTCAAATGAGTTATCATTCAGTGACAGAGGATGAAGTAAAGTGTACAAACACACACTTTTCGTTAAAGTATATCAACAATTTTCCTGAAATTTCTATGTTAAAATTTGCAGTTACACCAACGAAAAGTGTCTGTTTTTACACTTTACTGAATGATAACTCATTTGAAAGATCATGATCTGTAGATGATTTCTATAATAACCAGTTCAACAAAATACCAATTTGTGTAACTTTTATGAGCAAAAATTCGAAAAAATGGAGTCAACACCTTAAATGTCACAATTTTACCATTGGAAATACATAGGATTGTGTTATCCTCTCTATTTCTGAAAAGCAAATGATCTGATCCGGCAGACGCGAAGTTTTGCAGTAGGTTAGAGGTGTACTATGCTATGTGAAAGTTTTATGTACTACCTCGTTCCCTGCACAACTTCACGCTAGCTCCCGGACTAACTCCCTAGATGCCGCAGTTAAGATGACGTCTGCTGAAATGCTGTATTTCGATTGGTGGAGATAAGCAGAAAACCCGATACCACTAACCAATGGATAAAAACAATGGACTACAGATCAATCCACGGTAACGTAACGTGTAGGGAAGCAGCACGACTAAAGGATTGCGAATTGTAATGAACGAGTTTGAATGGATTGTGGATGAGGATGAATGAGCAACCACTACTCCATGAAACCAGTGTAAAATCTTTAGTTCAATCGGATTTCATCATACACGTAGTGTAGTACACGTTAAATCTAATGAAACGTCGTAACCGATTTTAACCGGTTAAGAGAAAGTTTAACCGGTTAAGAGAGAGTGTAAGCGGTTAACCGATCCTAGCCCTGATAACTTCACATTTAAGAGTGATAAATGAAAGAGTTGAACAGCAACGTTTGCAATGAGTCCCAAAAATTCTCAGTTTGATCCAAAACTTAGTTTTATTAGCTATGAAAACAACATCCTTTAACCCTTTCAGTGCTACATACCTTTCCTAAAAAATGACTTTAAAAGTAGAACTTTTGTCTGATTTTTTGTTATTGGCAAAAATAAATCAGTATGAATGATTGATGTTCTGATTTGATTAATATGAATTAAAACATGTTTAATGAAACATAATATGCATGTTTATGAAATAATGATCACATGTAGAATTCTACATGATCATTAGTACAAATTTTTCATATACAAAACCCACAACCGATTTGGACAGTTTGGACAGGTAGTCGTTACTTGTTTGTGTGCCATACTTTGAAACAGGGCGTCACATGCAGAGCAACTTGACATTTTGGACAGCAGATGTTCGATTCAGGCCTTTTTGGTGGCTCCCGAAGCCCTTTCCATTCCATGTATGGACAAATTTGAGTCTTTTTTCGTTCTGGTTTTCCATCGGCAGAATTTTGCTTCGGTAAGTCCTTTGGCTTCCAAGCGAGTTGCGTCATTTCCAGTTGGATGCGACCAACGACCACTTGGTTTCGGAAGAGGATTATTTGCCTTATATTCCTCCATAACACCTTCAACCACTTGCAAGATGACTTAAAGATGGGTAGCTCCAATTCGATTACTTGGCTGGACTCGTTTGAGGAACAACTGAAAGGCATTCAGACAAGCAATATCGACTAAATGAAAGAAAAGTTTGTTGGACCATTTCAACGTCTTTCTTGCATTTCCGTAATCATTCACCATTTGGTCTGACTTGTCCACACCTCCCATAAATTTGTTGTAATCCACAACACAGGATGATTTACGCACCAAAACTGTAGAACCATCTCTCATTTTCTTTTGTTTTCCTGTTTCAACAAGCTGTCCGTTGTGAAGAGAAGTAAGAATGGCACACGGCTTCTTGGATTTTGATTCCCGCCATTTCTCAATCGTAAGTATCAAATCATTTTGACGCACAATCATTTCGCCTGGTTCTGGATTTACATTTCGAATATCTATAGGCACTCCAACGCGCCTTGTATCAAGGGTGCCACAACAGTACATATCTTTGTTGAATAAATGCGTAATAAAATCTGTCCATGTATAGCCTGCGGTTGGCATTCAGGAGTGATTCGGATGTTCCTTCTCTCAGTAAATGCACAACGATGCGACCAGTTGACTGTCCTACAAATAGATCCTCATTATATGGTCAAGATATATATTCAAGATATGGTGTTTCTTTATCTGAGCCAGTACAAACGAGAAAATTCCATGTGTATCCACTTCCATCGCAGAGTTTGTAAAGTTTGATGCCATATTTTGCGGGCTTATTTGGTATATATTGTTTGAATATCAATCGCCCTTTCCACAAATAGAGGCCTTCATTGATGCTTATATTTGCACCAGGGGTGAACATATGAATAAACTTTTCCTGTAACATGTCAACCACTTTGCGAAGTAGCAAAGACGATCGTAGGCTGGATTATTTCTTTCTGGTTGCACAGAGTTATCATTGAAATGTAAAAACTTCAAAAGCAAGAATAATCGGTCTCGAGACATAAACTCAAGAGAAAATAGGAGTACGAAGAGCTTCTCTACAACACCAGTAGAGTTTCATATCAGGGAGATGAGTTATTCCCATCAACATGTGCAAAGACAAGAACAGTTTCATTTCAATTCGATTTGTTGGAATCCATTTTAGTGCGCGGGAATATTCTGGAAGATCGCTGACAGAAGCCATGAACTGCTCAGCATACCTGTTTGTCTCAGTCGTTATTAGATCCAAAAAATCATTGTCAAAGAAGAGTTCGAAATAGTTTTTAGGAGTTTCACGAAAATTGTCTGGAACATTGATCACTTCCTCTCCAACGAAATGCGGAACTTTTGGCATATTGATGGTGGCTTGCCACCTAGCATCAGTCAATTGTTGGCTTTGAGATACATTATCGTGATCACGACTGGTGCTCTGGCCAGCTGACGGGCGCTGTTCTGCAATGTCCCCACTTCCAAGAACAGGACCGCGACTATGTCCTCGACCGCGACCTTGATTGCGTCTTTGGCCACGCTCTCGTCCATGGCCTCGTCCACGGCCTCGAACAATAGTATTACCTGGCAAATCATTGGTGTCTAAATCACTGCTGGAATCGTCAGAAGCAGAATCGCTCGATAAGAATTGGAATGATAAAAATCTTCATCGTCGGAATCTTTGCCTATGACAGCTTGGGCTACTGATTCAGCTGATAATCTATTTCGTGATGCCATAACCAAGGAAGAGTCACACAGAAGTTTGCTAAATCGAATGACTGAAAGTAATAACTTCACAAGAGAGCTTGTCGTTGCAATGAACACCGCTCGTGAACCTAACAATACGCACAAGTCCGCAGACGAATAATAGCAGGAACGCTTGCCGGCGGCATCAAAACTGTGATCGATTGAGATGTCTATTATAACAGTTTGCGTGTGACGCATTCACTGCAATTTCTTCCTGCAGACTGTGTGACTGTTTCGGTTCGTCACAGATGACGCAGAGCACTTAAGAAGCAAAAGACGTGCGCAGAAACAACGTAAACAGATGTTCCGGTAATTACCGGGGGACGCACTGGTGAAGCGATGGGAAAACCCGGTAATTACCGGGAGACGCACTGAAAGGGTTAAATGCCTCTCGTGATATTCCTGACAAACTCGAGGTCTTTAAAGAAAGTTGTCAATCACTTTTTGGCACAAGTCGGAGTTTATTTCACCAATGACTCGTCTAATCTCATGTTTCAATCGAGGAACTGTTCTTGGGTCATTAGCGTTGACACGAGATTTCACGAAGCCCCGTACGAAGAAGTCACATGTGGATAAATCGCATGATCGTGGTGGCCAATGAAGAACCCCATTGTTTGAGATCAGGCGTTTCTCTTGTTCAACTTTGTATTTCTTCCGTTCAAAATACTCACTAAACTTCTTGATGGTAGATAAAGTCTCGTTTCAGTTACGGTATATATAGGTCGATAGGGTTACCGACTATAGGTCGACTTTGCCGCCCAAATACTGGTATATTTCCATAGATCCGCCTATAAGACGAGATGAAAAGGTGACATTTTTGTAGATTCAAGTTCGTCAGTAATAATTTTAATTTCAGTTACAATTTAGTTGCAATTTAAAAGCTATTCTAATTACCCCGGAATACCTACCGGTAAGGCAAAATATTGAAACAAAAAGAACGATCACATTGTCAGCACAGTCCATAATAACGAATGCACAATTCAGTCATGCCAGTCAACATCGTCTGGGAGCAGATCGTGTTTGATTTCGGCATGATTGTGTCTGAGCTAAGTACTGGTATGAGGAGCAGCCGATGAATGTGAATAGCGATGTATTGAGTATTCCGCTCGCGCATCGGTAACTGCGGTAGCAGAAGAAAAATGCTATTAATTCAATGGGACACGCCTATAATCCGAGACCCCTACTTTTGGAATGAATTTTGGGTAAAAAAACTCGACTTATAGGCGAGTATATACGGTATATCAGATAAATGTTTATGTAACAATACACTACTATAATCTGAGTTGCCAACTAAAATCGGTCAGAATTGTGATCAAAAATTCTAAAGAAGACTAATTCTATTATCATCAACTAGCGTAGTGTCCACATTTCAATTTAAAAATGTTGGTCACTAGTTGAAAAAGTAAAAAATTACTCAATGAAAGTTCAAATTAAAAAAATTAAAATTTGTTTATCATGCAACATTTTTCTAGCATGATAACATTGACAAACTGTATTTTTCTGCTTCGCCTTTACATGTGAAACCGTAACAGTTCATTTAACACTCGATGTCAATATAAAGATTCGGAGTAAGGCAATGGTCAGAAAAGCTTGATAAATGAAATCAAGGATAAAAAACAAATTTTTTTCAGACGAATTTCTCAAACAGTGGCCAATTCTGCGGGCATAAGTTTCTTCCAGCTATTCGACAGAGTCCTCACATCTCCTTGTTACCCTATTGTAGCCAAACTTCACTAGAGGGTCAAGCTAATCCTACCAAATAAAGGTTGGCACAGAAAATCACCTCATTCCGACGTCAACTACTTCAAAAATCTAGAGAAAATTTTTTAATGAAATATCAGACTAGTCTTCACATGCCGGTATATTGTTAGTGGATGAAATACAGCCAAACGTGGTATGAGAACTAATCTCATCCCAGTATGTCCTAGCACAGAAAATCAGCTCAATCCGCCCACGCAGATTACTTATAAATTTCCATAACTCATTTACTTAATAAAGTAGAAGCCTGCAACCCTGCACTTGGTTGCATTTCAGTCAGCAGCATAGAAATACGAGGATTCCGTCTGTCATTTCTAAGCAAAGAACGCTTTTTTGAAGATGCAAACGCTATGAAAATGTGCTGATTTTTTGCAGGAACCGATGTTTGGAAGACATCGGATCTCATGCCATATTTTGGTTGCATTTCATACAGCAACATAGAAAAATGAGGAATAACTTTCTTGAGCAAAAACATTTTTTATAGATTCTTGAAGCTGTTAACGTTGTCAGAATAAGCTGACTTTCTGCGCCAACATAGGACGCAAAATAGACCCTCGCGTTCGGCTGCGAGAAGGAAGTTAACGATTCATGCAAGAGGATTGAAAACTCGGGAAGAAAATGCTACCAAGTGGATGTACAATTGTACATGGAAGTGAGAAATCTGGCTTCCAAAAAACCTAGGTGGGCGAATGAAGTGGAGGACATAGATGGACGGTTGCTAACGAGATAGATATAATCAAAAGACGGAAGGAATGCATGGAATAACTGTATGGAGGTACGGAAGAAGGACCAAGTACCGCAGATTTGCAGGAGTGGAGATCTCTGAGTCCTTAAAGCGGCAGATAAAGATGGAATCCCTACTGAACTAACTAATCCCTATTACTATAACGCAATGAAACAGGCTGCTTTTTTCTTAATGTTGAATGATGAGTAACTTTGCTTTTTCTCTTAGATAAGAATAAACTACATTTTGTATGTGAAGACTCTTCTACTTTTCTTGGGGTGCAAAGACTTTTGGATAACAGTCCATCTCATTACAAATTTCGGATCCGTAATTGATCAGGGATGCATGGCCTAATGAAATAATTTGTGTGACAACTCGCTAACTTAACGGATGTATCGGCAACGACCTCAGCACAAACTATTTTACGTGTGTACATCAATTCATCATTTTTCAGCATTGAGAATATAATTTCATGACATAACAAATATTGAGTTAACAAACGTTAAGATTGACATAATTCATATCCGATAAGTGCTAGACTACAATGGAAATTTTTAAGAAACAATTGTCAGAATGCATTAAAATAAGAAGCATAAAATCCAATTGAAAATGGACAATGGACGCTATATCTTAACAACACAACGAGCAAAAGACAATAACTCAAAGTGGAAATGTATCGATAATTATTGCTCATTGTCAGTGGACCGGACTGAGCTGAGTAGACGTAAATAATTAATCATTTCATTCCTAGTAGCTCTCTTTTTAATTAACAGCCTCTGTGTAGTGATGCACGAGCTTCTCAGTCCAGCTACGTGACATTTTCATAAAGAGCTGTCATAAACCAAACCGCGCTCAAAAGTGCAACATTTTGATGAAGACAATGATCATCTTTGCGACTACTTCATTACGGTAACGTGCAGAATTAATGCAACAACAGAAATTAATCTTCTTGTTCATAACTACAATTTACTGATTGTGAATCTACTGTTCATGAACCTTTATTCCAGCAACTGAATTAGAAAATTACCTGCAGCAGATGCCTTAATCGGCAACTGTCGCTGGAGTTCATAATTACAACTGGAAATGCTGTAAAAGGAGATGAGTAATTGATTCCAGACGACATAATATTGCATGCAGAGATATCACACAATGATTCTGACTAACAGCATTCGCATATTCAATAAAAATTGTTTTTGCTGTAGTTTGTGAGATAGGAATGGAGGAGCCAGTGAATTTTGCCCAAAAGCCTCCTGAGCGATAGAAACATGCAGATGCTGATATTTGTTCACATGTAAATCTCGTACTTTAATAAAACGGATTCCGAGAAACAACTGATGAAAAAGAAGCAAAGTCGCACTCAACCATTTAGATTCCAACTTGAATAAATTCAGGCCATTGCTCGAATCAAGCCAGGAAAAATCCCATTTTCGAATATTTGATTTTGAAAAAATTGAGATGCTTCAAAAATTAGCTAGCAAAAAAAAATGCATGAAAATCAAGTAATAATTCGTTCTATCCACCCACACTTTTATTTCAGGATACCCATGCAAATTCGACAACTATTCTCAAACTTTTAAGGATTTTAAGGACATATTTCATGACCAGCATCAGCGGAGGTCTTACTCTAAAATTACAGATTTAAAAAAAGCTTCGCTACTTGTCTTCATTTTTAAATGTAAAAAATGCAATAACAGTAGGAATAAATTCAGCATACAATGTTTGCCTGGATATGTCAAATCAGTTTCATTCAAATGACTGACCTTACATCAGACTAATGTGAATATTCAATCACATAATTTTCAAGTTCCGCATTTCTTCTAACAGTAGCTGTGACAAATGTTGCAAACCGTCATTCCTGGATGCGGCTACTAATCGAGGGCGGTTAGCATTAAAGAGTTCCATCCGGCTCGTGGAACGTTAGTTGAATATTGGGCATTATTATGAATGTGATATTCATCGGTGCTGAAATTGTTGTCAGAGTTCAGACGACAGAAAAATTACCAATTGTACATTCAACCGAGTTTTCGAAAGATGGCATGACGCCAATACTGACAAAATGTGCGCAACATGCACATTAGTGAATATATCAATTACTAATCAATGTAAGTTTTCATCTCTCGTTTTGTAATTTTGAAAATGCAATATTTTTATGGAAAACAATTTTCATAGAAGGGATGTGCATAGATCCGCAGGTCGGTGCGACTATACAGAGCGAGGAATATCGGCTTGACTCTTGTTAGTGTGCAAAATTCATCTTGATTTACATGCTTATAGAGTGGAGAAAAGTCATAAACTAGATTGATGTTCATGAAAGTAGAAAGTGCTTGCTATTTCATTGGTCAATAGACATTTTTCAAGTTTTATCGATTCAGGTTTTCAAGTCAATTCATTAAACAAGTTTCAAATAACATTGAATAATTAATTAGATGCACAAATTCAGTACATTTTTGGAATTCCAGCGAATTCATCGAATAGATGAATCCCTTTTGCAAACAGGCGACTCTTTGAATTTTGGATTCGCGCACAGTCGCGGAGCACTATCACACAAAACTTTTTTCATGGTAGTCATCAACCAGACGTGATTTTAACCTCGTTACTCATCTCACTATTGGATCCGTCATATAAACTGGTTTATGAGATATCCGATTTCCTTCCTACGGCTCCGTATACCGAGATCCAGACCCGACAGAGGGTGTATCTACAATCGCAATACTAAGGCGCAGCACGCACTCCTGCTTAGCATTTAGGCACATATTCGGATTCGTGTGCGAGATTGAGGCCACATTGATACTGATTTTCCTCGAATGTGTGAAACAGAAAGCATGTTGCCTAACTGAGCAAGTTTGGGCAAAAACTTGGGTGGGTTTGACCAATCAAGCACAGGGCCTATGGAATGCTAAAACCTTGCTGAACTTTTTCAGGACAAGAGGATAGCGCAATGAATGATCCTTAATGCCCCGAAAAATGACGCGTTTGTGAATGGAAAGCTGACAAGGATGGCATAGTCAGTTATCGACTTCTGTCTATGCTGTCATACAATAATTGCATTTAGTCACGCTTGTATGTATGATAACCTATCACATAATATGGATCGAATGTTATCAAGGAATCAATTCAAATTGCAAAAACATAATTGCGATGTAGATGGTTTCCAGAATATCTGTCACTTTTGATCTTCTTCTGACCTCAGCATTTGAATCAGTAGAATGTTAATGATTCGTCTTTCCATTGATCTTTGGACGACTTGCAAGAACGTTTCTTCCTTTTCTGTGAGACTCTATGTTTCGCAGGCGCATGTCATGGATGGTAGTACATGAATGTTAAAAAGATGGGCTTTGACATCGGCTGAGACGCTCTTATTTGCGAAGATATCACGAAGTTTGCTGAAGGAGTACCATCCTGCTCTTTTCCTTCTAGATAATTCTGTTGTTCATGTTGACCGATCTGCCGAGGTAGATACATTCTCTAGCTTTCATCGGTATATCATCTTCCAGTTTAACTTCATCGTAGTCGGTAATGTCAAAATCGCTTCTCATCCATCGAGTTTTGGACGGTTGGATCTTGAGCCCGATTTTGGATGTCACCGAAGTTAAGTCGGTTAACTACAGTCTCCAGTTCTTATGTCTCCGGTCCAGTCTCTAGCTTTTGAAGTGTGGGCGAGCAATACAATGTCAGCGAAGAGGAGGCATTGCAAGTATCCTCTTCACCATGCCTCCTCATCACCATGCCATGAGGAATAATGCCATCTCTGAGAGCAACCTCAGGTGTCGCACAGAAAAGGGCAGGTGACAAGACATCTCCTTGCTTCACTCTTCTTTTGAGCGGTACTTTGGCTGACGCATCATTCAGAAAAATGTCTGTCTCGCAATTCGAATAAAGCTCCTCGATGACTGAAACGTAGGGGTCTGGAATGGCGTGACGTTTGAGTGCATTACTGACAGCTGTGATTTCTATGGAGTCAAATGCTTTTCTGAAGTCGTCAAATTCGGAGTGGTAGGCGTCAGTAAATATTCTAGATTCGCGACGTCGGAGGGTGGCTACTATTCGGTGTCGGAGGGTAACTCAATAACACCGCAATACTCAATTAACAATCGCAAGTGAAATGAAGCAAAGCACTGTTAGTAGTGGGCTTTGTTAAAATTATTTTGGCATCTTCTTTCATGGCTTCATCGGCTCCGCATGTCACCCTTTCACATATGCAAATCCACTTAAATTGTCAGAAAAACTCACTTAGCAATTATTGTTTTAATTTACATTCGTACTGAAACACTATGACAATGTGATGTGCATCTTAGCAAAATTGAAAATGGAGACCAACTCGTGTCTCTTTACTTCGATTAATCGCGCTTCACTGATGTGTCGCTTACTTCGAAATGTAGAAGCCATTATTGTTATAAAATACAAATATTATATCTTGTGATGAATTTGTATGGTTGAGGTGATTTTCAAACTGAGCAGCGTCATAAGTAATATCATGCTGATGGGTCGAAGACTTTACCTGAAAAACATGGTCGCGAAAATTGATCAGGCACAACTTAGAGCCGGTGTATACGAACAATTCAACCTTTATAAAAAAACGCCCACATCTGATCTAAATGCTAAGTTCATCTTACATGAGCTTCACTATGCCATACCCTCCATGGCATGGTGGGAATAGATGCGACGTGCATGAGCAGTTTCTTAACATTGTATGTGAAATGCTATATTACTAACATCAGCTAAAAGCTGCAAAACTCTCTACGAGAATGGCAATGATGATAAGCACTTAAGGTCTTACAATCTATTTTGAAAAGAATCATGATTGACAATTAAACACGACGAATCTATAGTTGGTTTAGAAATCGAATTGGTTGAAATCCCGGTAATGCACACTTCGGAACAATATTTATTTATCCTACGCAAAAAAACAAAAGCTTATTCTTTCACACTTATTCATCTAACTAAGGTGCCCCAATGAATACTACAGTCTATGTTCTCACAACTACAACGAGTACTTGTAGTTTCTATTATCTTAATTCACTCCAAAATCGACCGATGATGCCCAAACGTAAAAAAACCACTTTCCTACAGTTCACAATTCGTGATAACAATAATCTCTTACAGGAAGATAAGCATTTATCTCGTTCATTAGTGCGCACCTTCGAATTCGACTTATTGATTACGAAAAAGTATATAAGCTTATGTAGCTATAAACTATATAAAAACTATGTCTTTTTTAATTTTTACAAAGTCATTTACTCAATCTAGCATGCGAAGGAAAAACTCTTGTAAAAGAGATGACTAATTCCAATTTATTCAAACTGCAGTATATTAAAAGACTCTCAAGTACAAATATGTGAATTTCAACACTGATTCGAAATGTAGGAAGGCATTGGAAAGTGATCCGAAAGATGTCCTCAATGTCTGACCAACATGGGGAGGGGGTGGTGAGGTGAGAGCTCTCATTGTTGAGGCTGTATGGTTGAGGTAATTATAGGTGTATCATGTAGCTTGTGTGCACATGTGTGACTTGCCTATTCATACATGGGAATCGAAAATGTACAGGATTTGTTTACTTGAGGGTATCGGAGAAAAGCGTAATGTATTTACAGATTGAAGTGCAGAATTTGTTTCAATTTGAGGATTTCAATAAGAATGATTTACTTACAGATTGTATGAATGTAATGACAGGATGGTTTGCAGATGGAAAACACAGCATTTGTGTGATGTCTTGGCATATTCAGTATTTTGTCACCCCCATTGTTTGGAACAACACTCGGTTTGAGTGTTCAGTTTGGGGGCGTTGAAACGCAACTAGACGAGCACTTGCTGATGACCGACTGCCTGCAGTCATTATGCCTTATATCCCTTAATCAGTAACTGAAGTAGTTGTAGAAGCATTGTATTCCACGAGAAAGCGTTATTGAGTTCTTTTAAGAACTGGTCAATGCAACGCAACAGTTACAAATGTATTGCAATTGTAAACCTACGGATTGGAGAGCGCCATCAGTTCTCACCAGGACTAATTCAATACCACAAATGGATTAGCTTTCAATGGCACCAAGACCAAACTGCATAGGTTTCAAACGGAGCGCTCACTCTCACTGCCTTCCTTGAAAGATCCGTTGTCCAACTCTCATGTTCAGCTTGCCAGTACATCAGTGAAGCTCCTTATACTTACCATCAACAGCGATATGACATGGTGCGCGCACACATGAAGTCCTGTCTAAAATCCGCAAAAGGGTCTAAATGCTGTATGCTCCGAGACAAGCAAAGGCACCCAAGAATGTGATATGGAATGTCTATTGCGGATTGATACGGTCGTTCGCAAGCTGCGGGTATCCTGCGTGGTACAACATAAAGAAATGCCGCTCCATCCAACTGTCAAAATTTGAGGACCGATTATGCCGGATGTTTAATCCACCGCGCAAAAAGAAATTTCCAAATTTCTGAGACGACTTAGGGAAGCGCATTGCGAGGAGACCCCAGTGCCCTAACAATCTTTTGAACATTATCTATGACGTTGAATCCAGCAGGTACTCCAGTCAACTGGAAAATAGCAGCGGCAAAGTAACGTCGAAGACCAGCCGTTACGGCTGCTCATTTATCAAATACGCTTGACTTTTGATCTTATTAATATTTTCTTACTTTTCGATCAGACGTGTATACTATTTCTTATTGCGAGGTAATGCCATGTCCAAATATCTCTGATGTGCAATAAAGCTATCATTATTATTATCAATTATTCAAATTAGCAAGAATTATATTCCATTATAAATGAGTGCTGGGAAGATTTTCATCGTCGCATGAGAGCAATTCACCATTGGTGTTGAAGTTGTCGGACTTTGCAGGAACAATGTGATACACGGACTGTTCAAAAAGTAACTATGAACCTGTTGGTTTGAGAATTGTCGCTGTTACACGCATACAAATAATCATGTGTGTGTGCGAGGACATCGTGCATACAAAGACTGTCCAAATAATCATGAGATCCACCATCTGTCATCGCGAATGGTGAACTCGGTGACGGGCATGAGAACGTAGCCCACTCTTGTGAACTTGCTTCCCTTTTTTTTTTTTTTAAATTTGTATACACCAATTTTGTATCTGTGACTTCGACATAATTTTGCATGACTTTGTTTCTACTTAAACGTTTTACAATGAAATATACGTTTCCTAATAATCATGTGTGGCAACATTTCTAACATTCTTATTCAATGATGTTCTACTGCTAGTTATATTCTATTATTACTTTAAATACTGCTAGTTGTTTACATGCAGCTCTCCATCAGAAAGGTATTGATTATTATTTTATCATATAATTTTCACATGACTCCTGTATCAGACCATAATACGTTGTACGCATAATTGGAATCACTGATCTTTAAAAGTTTCGTGCCTTCATGAGCTGAAGAAGGCTGACTGCGAGAGTCTTCAATATTCCATGTGCTTTCGACAATCGCTTGATAATTATGATGTTTTGAACAACCTATTATTACCTGATGAAGCTTGGATGTTGGTTTCATTTATCAGGTTATCAAATTTATTTTTCAGAAGTCAAGATTAACGTCGTTGGTCAGGTATCAGAAAATTGGCCCTTATCAGAAAATGCCTCTCCACTCTATCAAAACAGTATTGTGGTGCATAGTATCTTATCGAAGGATTATCGGGCCATTATTCTTCGGTCAAGCATTAAATGCGAAAAATGCTGAGTGGAACTGATTCTTCCTCTCCTTAATGCCCTCAGCAAGTTATTTCTGCCGATATACGGCTTGTGAAGTGACCGAATCTGAGTGCTATTGGGTGAAACAATTTGAAAACGTCTTCAAAGAGAAGCCATGCAACCTGGAAAGCTGAAGCTGCAAATTCCTTCGCATTCGGAACATTACACAACAGAAGCTAATTTCACCATTGAAGAACGAACATAGGAAAGCGAGTTGATTTGTGCACTACACAAAGCGATGGACATTTCTAACAGCTTTGGTAGACTTATTCTCTACAAAAGATAATCATAAGTGATTTTTGTTACTTTTTACCTGTCGTTAATGGATGTCCAATACCTCCTATTCTGATTTTAAATTGTGATGATGAAGCACACGGCTACTTTTTTTGAACACTTTTAAAACACTTTCAAATACTTTTGAACACTTTTCAAAAAATAAATGCCACTACAGTTTTCCAGGTTACCTATCTCCAGATATGAATAAATATACACTTCTAAATTGAATTCGGTTCATCATTGAACTAATTGCTTAATTTACAAAACGAAAACAAACTACTAAATTGGGACGAAATTTTCTAAAGGACACACCAACAAGGCATTGACATCACATCAACTGTAAACTGCTGCCATATTAGGCTGGTTTCACAAAATTCAGCACGGTAACTAATAGCTGATCATGTGTAACATTCAAAATAAGCATTGCGTTCAAATAAAAAGCAAAGTACACTAAAGTCGAAAACACACTTCTACGTTCTATGTAGGTTAGTGTTCACATATGTGTGAAGAGTTTTTTAAGTATCCAAGTATTTCTTTTATTTTATCTCACAGACGGGTAGAGTTCTTCATCAGTAGATATTTTGTGGTCATGAGAAGGTAAAAGAAGGTTGAAAAAGAAAAAGTTACATAAAAAAAGAAATTAAAGCGGGCTGCATCTCATCGCACTCCCATTCACAGGAGTTGCAGAAATCTGTGATCTAATACTCTTTTGTCAATGTGTGAAATGTGTCGATTTTCAAATCAAACGATGTGGGGTGAATTGACATAACATGATCGAAGTTAAATTCATCAAATTCTTTCTAGATCAAAAAATAGACGGATCGGGCTCTACCAGGTGATCGGCGACCATCGAACGACAAGTGGCACACTTCACCGATGATGCAATCTGTGTCCCTTTTTGCATGGCCAAACCCGCGTAGACGTCTCTGTCGTAGACGAACTGGAAGTTCGGGCAAACCAGGAAGGAAGGAAGAAGGCATACTATGCGATTCTTAAAGTGAAACGCCAATATTTTTGGTGCTCCAAAGTTGCTCAAGAGCGAAGCAATCCACGTGAAGTGATTGCTCACATGTCGAAAACAGCAACAGTGTGTTTTGGCGTTTTACGTTTAATTCGTTCAATTCGCCGATTGCTAACACGATCGCTTACAGCTACTCTGATTGTCAGCCTTGTGTGTTCCAGGCTTGACCATTATATAGCTCTTCTGTCTGGTATCCCAGAAAGTGATACTTATCGTCTTCAATCTGTGAATAATGCGTCCGCCCGCCTCGTGAACAACCTCTAGCGATCAGCACATATAACACCGGTGTTACGAGAACTTGAAAACGATAACTCATCAAAGAATCGACCTACGTTTGGTATCTATTGTCTACAGGTGTCTCCATAATCGTGCGCCCCGGTACCTCAGTAGAAGACTCAAGAAAGTTTCAGACTTGTTGTGCAGATCGCGCCTACGTTCCTCGAATTCCTCTGCTCTCGTTGTCCCAAAAGTGAGATTGAAGACAACAATGAAGAGACTATTTCCTCAGGTGCTTCTCGTTCGTGGAATAGATTGCCCGAGAAGATACGCAATCACAGTTCGTTTGTATCCTTCAAGGTTGCAGCGAGAGAATTTTTCTTCTTATTATTTTGTGACTAATACTGTCTTACCAATGTCTGTGATGTGGTCTTGAAACCTTTTTGGTGTAACGCCGCATGTACAGATTGGTGATAGACTCACGCAAGCTTTAAATTGTCTCGCATTTTTTTAATGTTCTACTTTTTTCAGCGATGCAATACATCAAAAGATCCAGAATACCATGGGGTTTCATAATTCGTGTCTCATACTGATTGCTTTTGCAGAATACCTTTTTTGTTGCAATTCAAAGTAACTTGCATTTTATTCACGTACCCTTTAACCCTAACGCTAATAAGTTCATGAGAATTCATTCTTTGGTTTTTTTGAGAGCTCAAAAGATTAGAAGAATACTTTATTAATAACAGAGAAACTTCAAACTAAGAAGAATGCAAGTGTAAAGAGTAAAAGTCATTGCTCAATGTGCCCACCGTTGACACTCAAAACTGCCATTCAACGGTCCAAAATTGACTAGACCAATTTACGCACAAAACGGATGGACTTTGTGGGATGGTTGCTTGATCAGGAATCTTCTCTTCTTCGGTCAATAATGTGGACTGACAAGGCTCATTGTTATTTGACGTGACATGTGTCTACCCGTCGTTGCGTCCTCTGGTCAGAGAAAATCCTCACCAGACTATATCTGCTCCCCTTCACTCACCAAAAGTGACGGTTTGTTTCAGGTTCACTCAGGAATTCATTGCGTCGCCAGTCTTTGTGGAATCTCCGAACACCGTAAATCAGGATTCTTATTTGACTTTCTTGAGAAATCATGTTCCTCCATTGTGTCGGCGATATCGTAATTTGACCTTTATGCAGGATGGTGCCACACCACATACGGCGAAGAAAGTAAGAGATTACCTCACTTCTCCTTTTCGAGAGTCATTGGTCTTCGTTTCGACCGCCAGTGGCCTCCAAGGTTGCCAGACTTAAACCCCTGCAGTTGGGGATATTTGAAATTCCGTGTTTATCGACGCAAACTATCGACTATCGAACAATTGAAACAGATCATTGTGGATGAAGTCACTAATTTACCACAGGAATTATGTAGAAATCGGTCTAGTCAATTTTAGACCATTGTATGGCAGTTTTGAGTGTCAACGGTGGGCATATTGAGCAATGACTTTTACTCATTACACTTGCATTCTTCTTAGTTTGAAGTTTCTCTGTTATTAATAAAGTATTCTTCTAATCTTTTGAGCTCTCAAAAAAACCAAAGAATGAATTCTCATGAACTTATTAGCGTTAGAATTAAAGGGTACGTGAATGAAATGCAAGTTACTTTGAATTGCAACAAAAAAGGTATTCTGCAAAAGCAACCAGTATACGATACGAATTATGAAACCCCATGGTATTCTGCATCTTTTGGTGTATTGCATCGTTGAGAAAAGTGGAAAATTAAAAAATGCGAGACAATTTAAAACTTGCGTGAGTCTATAACCAACCTGTATGAATATAACTCGTGAATACACAATACACAACCACAGCGTCTCGTTACTTGCATGAAACTTAAACCTTCAACCTGACTTTTGCCATGTGCTTCTTGAAGGCTCGACCAGCTTCAGATTGCGTGGTCATACTTCAGGGCCATAAATGAGGACCGATCTGATACCAGTCATATAATACACGTGGCTCTGCACTTCAATGAAATGCTTTTGTTGGCAAAAAATTTGCCTAATTCCCTCCAATTCGTCCATGCAGTTGCGATGCGAGTCCGAACCACTGCTTCTGCACCTGCCTCATGCGACTACGACATCTTCGAAGTACTAATATAACAAAATTCTTAGGACCTTGCACTGTAATTCCTCCTTTTACTTTGAGCGAATCATCATCAGAGGAGCGGGAAACATCGGTCCTCTTGGGACAACGATAATTCGTTGCTCCTTGAAATGAGTGCACCGCAATCAGGCGCACTTTATGACACCACAATACGCACCCTGAAGTTTTCTACATTTCGCCTCATCAAAATCAATGATAAGACAATCTTGTCATCAAATTTGATGAGACTAATTTTTCCGATCAAGTAGAAAATCTGTAGTGGAATGAAGAAGTAATTGAAATTAAGAAGTACAAATTGCAGAAGTAATAACTCTCTCTCTCTCACACACACACACACACAAACACATATATTCTCTCTCCTCAATAAAGATCAAGACGTTCTAATTGATGCATTGTCATTGAAAATAATGAGAAATTCGTCAACTGAATGCTGCCATTACCAACAAGCCGCTACACAGAAACTAAGTTTTATGTCGAAAATTTTCCCATGAACATCCCATGAGGGAATAGGCCTAAACACGCTGATCCATTCGGACAGGATACCAATGGGTTCCCCCATTCCCATTAGCAAGCCTGGCTATATTAGGCATTTTGACGAGATCCTGTTACGTCATTTCATCATTAAAATGAGAATTACGATTGCCACATCGGTTGAGTCGAAGTTACGGGAAATTTGCTTCTTGTGCGTTCTATTTGACTATTATTACGATTACTTTCCTCTTTTATAAATTAGCATGAGTGAAGATATCCTTGGATTTTTAATATGTTTTCCTTAAGTTGACAAAACTTTGTCTACTTCGTTCATCATGTAATCAATTTATCACTTATACTTAGCGTACTCTTAGTAACTCTTGAGGGTGCAATCTGGTGAAACAACAATCTTTCTTCACCCGCTTCGAAGAAAATAAAATTAAAATTAAAATTAGAGCATAAAATTAGAAATCATGCAGCAAGAATTTATTAATGTAATTGAAAGTGTAGTTGATTAAGTATTACGCAGTATAAAAAATCGCAACCGTTTAGTTGTACATGCACGATCGAAGGGCAAGCGTTATATACATGACCTGGAATCAGTTCTGTGGCAGGATCGCTTGCGCTGGGTTGATCAAAGATTCTGAATTTCCTTATGCCATCATTGACTGATTGACTTCATTTGAAGTAATTTGTAAATAAATAGGAAAGGATGTATCAATTTAAGCGTTTAGAACTTTCTGTGTCTCAATTTACCTTTATCTACACAGATCAATTTTGAAAATTTGCCTTTTATACTTATCATTCCCATTGAATTCATCAAGTTCATCATTCTGTGGGTTGTTAGTCGTACATTCATCGTCATCGTTATCCTTGATACTTTAAGCACTTAGGACTGTTTTTTTTTTAATGACTTTAATGACATTTTTGAAAGATGACCTATGGTTAGAATGTACTTTTTCATAATATTTTTATTTGTCGCTCTTGCTCTTGCTGTCAGACTGGTTATCTTGCTTGAAATGTCGGAGGTAATAATTGATTGTAAAAGATCCTCTTGACATTAGTTTGCTATGTTGATTAGTTTGATAAGTTGATTAGTTTGCTGGACAGTTAACTATAGAATTGCAAGCTCACATGTATGCTGCATTGTTGTAAAATAATAGACACATACACGTACATGCATGCGATGCGACAATCATCAAACGTAGCACCAAAAATAAGAACCTTTCCGTCTCATTTTGCTTCACACACAGACTGTTGGCAAGATTCCCCTATGTGCATTTTGTTCAATAATGCCATGAAATTGAATGACAGATCTCTAGTCTACTACCAAGATAGAAAGAAATTGTCACCGCTTATGATTAGTATCATGCTACAGAATGATTCGGAGATTTATTCACTGGCGAAGACAGGATCGAACCTTTCCGGTCCATCTTATCAGACCACTTGCGTTTTCTAGGAAAATGAGATTCGAAAATCCACACCATGATGAACCGCAAATACGCGTACATATTAAAAGCAGAAGTCAAGTACATGAAGACTAAAACTCTCAAAAACCGCTTCATATGCATCGAATAGAATCCTCTTGCATTCAATTAAACGAGGAAGCACCAAGGATAATTTAATATGTGCGTGATATCCTCCCATCGAAAACCATCAAAGAAATGGATATATTTCGCTTCGCCTGACTTGCTGCCGATCAAATACAATTTTATGACGATATTTTATTTCGCATATTGATATTCGCAAATCTGAATATCTATCTAAGTGATAACACTGACACGAAGTCTCATTTCACAAAAAGTCAACAAAATTTGAAAAAATAAACTTCGGAGACCTCTTCCTGGCAGTGATGTGAAAGTGGTGGCAACACTTTCCAGTGGAGGCGGAAGAAGCGGCTGATTCTGCGGACACGTCCGCTTCCAACACCCTCAATATGATGCGATAACACTTACACAGAGGATGACCGTCACCGAAGGTGTTAGCACGAATCATCGGCCAATCAGACGTCGAAAGCAAGTAAACAACTTGAGTCTTGTGGCAAAGAGAACAAGGCGCTGTAATAACGAAGTAAATGTTATGCTAGGCCAAAATACCTTTGATATCGCAAGGTAGCTCAATCAAGTGTCACATGACGCATCAAACTCCAGTTGAATTTTTTCTAAGGTCACAATATAGCGCTTTTGAGGCATTTTGCATTTCCTAACATAGTGTCTTATAGAAATCCGACATGTAGGAACTCCATTTGATAAAAATCCATTCCCATTTAACGACAGCTCTGGTAATATCTGAAAAAACGTTTACGTCCCTCCTCAACTAACACTTCTGTAACTAGTAATACATGAAATATAAAAAGAAAAATATCTAACACGACGGGAGATATTTGAATAAACATCATCCACAACATTTTCTGCTAAGGCGTCATTTACATGAAAGTTTCAGTAAGATAAGCAACAAAAAATTAAGAGATCACACGAAATTGTGCGAAATTCCAATATGATGTACGTGATGATGTACGCATCAAAAAATATAAGCTATATTCATTGATTGTGTTGTTGATAATGAGCATAGAAAGAAGTAAAAAACATTGCCACATTCGCCACAAGATTCTGTTTATGAGGATATAATTTTATTCTTAAAAGAACTTATCTGCAATATTTCCATTGATATAACAAATAACAATTTACATAATAAAACCCAGAATCTCATTCAACTGAAGACACTTAACCAAATGTGAAAATGCAACTATTAGATCAAAGTTGAAATTAGACGACATGAAAGGAAGATAAAGCTGGAAATGATCAAAGAATGCCTACTGCTGTCTATACTATAACAAAGAATGCCTACTACAGCAAATCACATCTCTCAAAGTAACTTAACAATTTTTACTTCACTGATTGACTTCAGTAACAACGCGCCCATTTAGTCATTTCCGAATCATTAGTCGATAAAAGTGTTCAATATTCAATTTTACACAAAATTACATGCCCAGCAACTTTTACATTAGATATGGTTTCAACGGATGTAATTCAGTTACATGCGAATATAGTGTTAAAGGATGATTTTCAGTGACGCTTCAATGCAACTCGTTTTACTGAGACTACAATAAAACTGTAATAAAAGTCGCATCTTAGGATATGCATACCTAATTCCTGAGAATCACTTATCAATGCATAATTGTTCATTACTAGAAAACTGCTTCGGATGATTAGCAGTGACAATACGTCTTTGGTTGATATTCATTTAATAATAAAACTATAGGAAAATGTCATTTTTTGTGAAGAAATTGAATCAGTGATGGCGCTCTACGCAGGATTCAGTACCACAGTAAGAACAAGCGATAGTAAAGAAATGGCGAAAGCTTCCCAGTGTCAGGAGAAGGAGTGCATTAAGTCATTAAATGTCTATTCTGAAATGAAATACAACAGAAAATGCAAAACAATGGCCACGAAGGCACTTACAAGCAAGCGTTAATAACACGTGTAACATATGCATAGGCAACGTTTACCATCATAATATACAACATACACGAGACCTACATATTTACAAATTTACAGAGTTATTATGATGCACATGATACCATATGTCATACCTATCGGAAGTGCCAGCTGCTTTACTTACTATATTTTATAAGTTACTGGTCAATAAATCGAAGGATGGAAGAATCGGAAAATTTCTTTTTTAAAACATGGATAGCCTCCCGTGCATGACCATCAGTTGTGTCGAAATGCAGTAGGGTGGGAAATGAAAAAATGCTTCCATAGAAGGCTGAGAAAAATGAATCTTAAATAATGAAAGAGGACGCAAAAGCATGTGGAATTCCAGCAGAGATCGTATTTGGCGAAAGTGACTGCAGAACCATTACTGAGGATCGAGAACAGAGGACGCAAAACGAGGAGTGTGTGTGTGGTGAACAAATGAACTGCTAAGTGAAATAGGATTCAGTCATAGCAAGGCAATTCCCTGTTTCCATGATATATAGACACAGTATTCGACAAATATCAGATATTTCTGTCGTGGAGTTAATTGTTTTGTTGCATTTCAAGTATCAAGGTAATAGTGCATTACATGGTGCCTATCATTGCTCCATCATCAAATATTGTTTGTAAACCCCAACTTACTTAGACGAAATCCATCATAAAAACGAAATTGGATTGCAAAATGCTCTGTGCGTGACAGGATGGAAACATCATTCTTTTTCGTCGCATGTGCTTTTGAAAACAAGAGATTCCTTCGTTTCACTCCAATCTGAATGATCACTAACGTTTTTTGTTTTTCTGAATTTATCAAATAATGACATGCTACACACCGTAAAACCTCTATTTGAACGGCATGCCACTCTATTTTTCAAACCTTTTCCCGCACTGCCGTTTAATTAGAGGTGCCGTTCAATTAGAGAGTGCCGTTCTATTTTTCGACTAGCTGATCAGAATTTATGAAATTTTCAGTAATTTTCTTAAATCTGTAAATTTTATAGATGAAAAGCGAAAACATGTAACATAAGAACTCTGCATATATTTATTTGACAAAAGTTAACAAACACAGGCTACCGATAAACACTGGTTAGAAATCACAAACTCACTGAATTCTCATGAATTCATCAAAGTGTCGTTAAATTAGAGGTGACGTTCAATTAGAGGGTGCCATTCAATTTTTCAACTCCTCCTCTAGACTGCCGTTATATTAGAGGTGCCGTTCAAATAGAGGTTTTACGGTAAGTTTCATTTATGCAAACTTGAATGTTGGCCATCATGCTATCGACCTTAATGAGTGTCATTTGAAGTGCTAAGGAGAATTTGATAGTCAATAATCGCACATTGAAGCAATTGTCTTAATGCTCATGAGTCATTAGTTCTTACTAAGTTCATATCCACAAGGAGAATCCAGTCAATGCATATTGTCAAGAGTGTGAGAACCACAGAAGAGAGAAAATGTTCGGATGTTTTGTTCATCAATCAAGCTATATACATGCATGTATATAGACATCATTAATTTTTCATCGCTTTATTCTTTGTTTTTTCTAAAAATGGCTCACTCATGACAAAAAATCACCGCTCGCTCGCTTAATTTTCGCTCACGGAATATTTTTTTCGTTCGCTCATCCGCTCATCATAAACTTGAAAAAATGCAGCTCGCTCGCTCAAAAACACTGCTCATGACGCAAGACACAAGTACTGCTTGTTGTACTTTTTCATTGTTGTACTTTACATTTTTCTACGTAAAGGTTTCTAACATCAATCGAAGGAACAAAACAGTTATAAATATCGTTTGACAATTATATATTTATAAATGGTCTTTGACGAATCGTGTCTTTAAAAAGGCATTCTAAAAACGCGTTTTCAGGCATGTTCGTTTAAAGTGTTTCTAACATGCTTATTCAAGATCTTGTTTTTAACTTTAATTGAGATCTCAGTAACTGATAAGCATGATACAGTATTGTTGATCACAGTATCGAGGCCCAAAGTTTTAATAACGAGAGTATAGTAAAATTAACCATTAATGCTACTGCCTGTGCATGGATTGCTAAAGAGAAGGAAGACCTAGAATGCCACCAAGGAATGGAGTTGCCACCGATAACTGTATAGAACTGCGTCACAGCAAGCGTAATAGCGTGTTATCAATTTTACAAAGATCTATTTTCACACAGACTTAAAGGTCATGAATTCAGTCAAAATATTGGTCAATTGAAGTAAAAACGAGGCATGATGTTGAAATAAATATTTTCAAATGTTTTAAATAGTTTTTCTCAAAACCCTACCCAGGCATGACTTCGCATCATCGGTTAACTGAGCATAGTTGCCACTGTCAGTGTTAAGCCAAACTGAGAAATATTGCAAGAAGTGAAATAAATGCCGAAGTGTAGATTACATATCTTGGTAAACTCAGCGATTGTGATAATCCATAACTGACACTAATTTGAGTGGTGAAAATGGTTAGTTCGAATGACAGTCTCACAAATGAATAGAATCAGTTTCGAACCTCATCCCTTCACCATCTGAGTATACTCTACAATTATTTGACCTTAATTTTTGCTAGCTTTGTTGGTGAGAAATAGGCTATAATGCTTAAGCATGCGGTTTAAGAGGATGATTCAATCAAATCTATGACATGTAAGAAATGAACCAAAAAACTGATTGAACTATTAATGAGGTCTCACCCATTTCTTGTGGCGATCCGTATATTGCAGACTGAAAAATTCTCCTTCTGTCACTCCAGCTGTTCGCATAGTCTGCGTGAGCAATGTAATGCCTTTCTCGCTTCCCTGAAAGGAAAATTATTGTGAATTCAGGAGACGCCTTGTGACAACAAATAGCAAACCATTTGATCCATTGAATATTTTGCACCGACGGTTTTACGTTTAAAGTCCAATCTAAATGTTACACAACTATAGGAAGTCTTCCGATGTTGTTTGTTTTTATCAGTTGCGTTATCATTTCTTCTGTTGCATATATCCAGGACTTTGAGTAGTATCCAGGACTCTAATGATTGAGTTGTTTGAGGAATGTTTGATATCCATTCTTAGTATGCATTAGAGGTATGCGTTCGTGACATGAATACGAACACGATCGCGTTTTGTGTCGTGTAGAGCCTTGTAACTCGTGCTCGTATTCGTGCTTTGACAATTAGAGTCGTGTTATATTTTCGTGATGACAAGGATTTATTGCAAATCTCTAAATCGAGATAATTAGATAACTTAACCTGTTCTATCTGAAGACAAGCTATCCAGCATACCTGCATGCGCAGGTATACAGTTGACCGACACAAGCCGAGCCACGAGCATCAACCGCCTACAGTGCAAACCACCGAGCCAGAACCCGAATTGGACAAGAGCAGTGCACGACATTCTTGCCAACGCAGTGACTTCCGCTACAAGCGACGTGCATTTTCGATAGCAGAATTGTCATTGAGAAAAGGTGGTGCACTCTGAGATCAGAGCAGCTTGATAAGCAGCTTTTAATAAACAATGCTGAGTCGCCACAGTTCTACAGCCACTTGACAGTAATCACTGAACTTCTAATCTAATTCACATTGTTTTGAAATTTCTTTTACACGATAGTCTCCTCAGTAAACTATTGCTTTGCATTAAAATAAATATTTTTAATGAATTACTCGCCAGATAGATTTTGTGCTACTCTCGTGTTAGACGTAGGTGGTTTGAATTTCGAGCTCGTGTCGTGTTAAGGTAGTGCAGTCATGTTTCGTACGGTGTTCGTGTTTTGGTTGAGAAAATTCACGTAAGTGTTGAGAGCAATTTCCGATGATTGCAAACCTCTAGCATATCGTAATGACCATTTCGTGGAGACAAAAAATAGGACCATCGCATTTTACTCTTAAAAGAGCAAGAGTTTTGAGATTTTCCAATTTTAATAACATTTTAGTTAAGTTCCTTATCATTTGGTAGTATGGCTCACCTGCCATTTCTGCAGTAAACTCACCCAATACCCAGGCCTATGTGCAAACGTCATTTCCAAGAAACCGATGTTTCTTCTATGATTTCAATATCTAATATACATGTATTAGACATATATATTACTAATATTACTTGAGAATGACTTTAGATCTACACATTTCGCAACAACATGCCGGTCTGCCTTCCGCTACCGTTGCAGGCGTGTACTCAAAAAAACATCGCGCAAAACTCCTCGCACTTCATTTTTGGTCAGTGTGTTCTCTTATTTAAAAATCGAGTTTAGCGACGAATCTATCGGTTTGATAGCTGAAATATCAACTGTGACGGCGGTATTCACATACTGCCCTATGCTGTGGCCCTATACTGCAGCACCTTTGCCAGTGAATTGCAACATTTTCGAGGCATGGATATTACTATCTACAAAGAAGGCAGCAAAAACAATACATTTATACTCGAAAAGCAGAAAAGGCAATCTCTCCTTCGTTTACGACGATTCTTTTATTTGCTGAAAAGCGTTACTAGTACATTTATATCCAATGAATATAGAACTAGCATGCTCTTACGCATTTATCACATTTTGATTTAGAAAATCTTTGATAGAATCACGTGGAAAAAATATAGCTTCCGACGTTTTGCGTCGTGATCTCTTTGTACGAAAGATCTCAATTTCGAGCTTTTCATACAGACAAGTCCAATGTTTCTTTTCCAGTTGCTTACATCTCTTTTCGAGTTCTTTGTGGAATTTCTTTTGAACACACCGCGACTTCTTCGTTCAATGACTCAGCCATCACACAACCGATAATGACGCATCTCTTTAGTTTCCCCGCAAAATGCCTTGTACTCTTCGACCGCGACTTTATTTCTCAATAGTAACGGAGGTTCGCAATCCTCGAACGAGTCCTAGTAGAACTTATCCGATATCAAGCGCAAAAAGTTGTACATTTCTAAGCATAAATTTGTGCAACATTCATGATTCTGCAGATATCTGCTGGCCTTGACAAAGCAAAAAGCGAAAATTCGGGTGAATTATCTGTTTTTTATTTTCCTTTTATTGCGAAAGAAATGGCTCCTAGACCAAATATTAATTTTCTATCCATGCATCCCTTTTCCATTGATTAACGTAACGACGACGACTCACTTTCATACAACTCTACTGATGTAAAGGAAAGTTACACAAAGTAAAATACGCAGTGATCTCAAATTAGACTTCGTCGAATTATCCCTCAAGTTAGTTCCAGCAAATTCACAACATTGACACGTCCGATGTGAAAATCCAATCTGCACAGAATTGATCAGTAAGAAACTACTAGTGGCATTTTGCATTTGTATATTCCCTTATTATCTCTGGCATATTCCCTACTAAATCAAGACCCCAATAGTTTAATACACTCATCACTCAGTATGCAGTGGCGAGGAGGCTGTCGGAAATGGACATGGCAAGGAAAGGTATGGAAATGATTTGCACTCGACCTCATGGCCATCCAATTACATGTGACACTTGGGATGGGCAGACTTCTGATCATCACTTTGACACTTTAAATTCAGAGAGGCGTTGGAATGTTTCATATTTGAAAACCTTTCTCAAAGTTTCTGATCCAGCACCTGAGGCATTGAAAATTTCTGACATTATAGCTCCTCCTGTGTTTTTACATTTACCTTAGTCATGTCTTTAGTTCAATTTTGTTGTATTTTGATCCTAACCTAGACAGACATCACTGAGCCTGATGTTTTTTCTGTCAATAGGATAATGCAAAAATATGGGATTGCGCACCACTGCACATTAGACTACTTCATTGATAACAATGTATATCTCTCGATTCTTTAAATAGCACAAGTGAAAGCAATCATTTTTTTGCACTATGGAGAATGCATACATATTAAGGTCCATTAGCGGCGTGTCCGCATGCGTCCAGATTTTTCGTTCAGAGCCATCACAATCCTATGGAGCTATTCTGGTTCAAATATAAAAGTTTATGATATAGCAGATGTCCTGCTTGCGAAATAGGATAGTCAAATAGCGGCGAGGCGACTTGATCTACTCCGCGAACTCCTGTCTGAAGCATGATGCTGCCACGTAATTATACAAAGAATTACTTGACTTGCGAAATAGCTATCCGACAATTCTAACCCCTTTTGAGGATATCGCGACCAATTGAATATCATCGTCTCTAAACAATACTTTTCATATTTTATCAATTATTAATTCGAATTCATGAACGCAATGCAGACGAATTATATTTGATTTGCTGAAGAACCAGGATTGGAAATTCAGATAAGAATTTGGCTATTGTCATCAACTTAGTACACTCCCGATTAATTGCGAAATGAATAAACGTCATCCATCTTATGTTTTTATGGAATGCGCTTTCAACGACATAAAAAATGATCGATTTTAAGATCATTAATACAATACTGTACTACTGTATTTGACACTCAGCAAAAGTTGACTCCGGAGGCAATAAGGAGGCAATTCATTCTAGCTGCAATTTTCCGCTTGCGTGCTTCTGTCACTATATTCTATATAGCAAAAAATACAGCTGATCAAAAGCTTCTGGTGGTCTGTAAATGATTATCATTGATGATACGGACACGAGTTGTGGCAGAACAAAAAATTGAGTTGATGAATGTGTCAAATATTCAAAAATGCTTTTTAAACCTCATATCATTTGTCTTCTTGAAATTAAATGCCTTTTATAGGTATTACTCACCCAGCAAGGTATTATTCACTATCTTCGCGTTTATAGCAGTTAATGCACTTCTCACTAGAAACAAATGACATGCTTGAACACGTCCCTCACAAAATATTACAAAACTGATCAATTATTACCTAACTCATCTAACTAATTCAATTCACCTCCAAAAATGCGTGATTTGTTTAATCATTACAATTACAAGTTATATTGAATGGTATGAACTTAAATTGTATCATTGAAATTATCATATTATATATGTATCTAAAGAACAATTCGACGCGCATAACGGAATAAGAAAAATAATCGAAAGTTATTTAAACAGAATAATTATTTCGCCGGTCTGGCCGCTTCAGCTGTATCATTTCATAAATTCAAATATATATATATATAATTAAATATATTATATTAATATATAATTTAACTTAAATTGCACGCATGACATAGAATTTTTGAAATTTTCACTATCAAAATTGCTGCACTTTGATAAGCGAAAGGATTTTAGAAATAGCAGAAGACTCGACGACCAAAGGGTTGTTGAATAAAATAAGTCAATTATTGATAAAAAACGCGGTTGAATATCGCGCAGATTGTACAACTATGCAACTGATGTGAAGTGCAATATCAAGCTTAAAAGCACTTTACCTACGGACATTTTTCATAGGACTATTACTATTTATATTTCACATTTTTCTTCGTCAATAATATTCATCTGTTTTTTTGCAATAACTTTTATTCTTAGCACAAGTTGGGAAAAGTCCGTGTGTCACTTAGTTCTTATCTTCAATTTCCAATCCATGTAAATATGTGTGGTTTGCGTAAGGTGGCGCAGCGCAGAGATTCCGACTGTGCTCTACAAACTAGTGGGAGATCGCATTCATTAAAACCTAACACAATTTAACAATTATATCCTTCTAGCCTTCGAATGATTTCTGATAGTTTGGCATTCGTTTATCTTCCATCTCAATTAACTTATCCAAATAGATGGAATTCAGATGCTCTCAAAAAAGTGTCGTTTTTATTTCTGAAGTTGGCATCCGATGAAAACAAAAGTTGCATTGAATTGCATTATTCATCTCACTATTTTTTGGATTTTTTGGATCATTTTTTTGGCTTTGCTATTCAGTTTCGAAAAATATGCAGCTTCTCTGCACCAATCGTTAATTCACATAGTCTTGTGCAGTCTTATGATGCTTGGAATCTTGGGTTCTATTCTGTTTTGTGGCATACTGAAACATAATGTATAATTAAGCAAGTTTTCATTTTGCTAATGACTTAACTACTAAGCCTGATCACATAATCATTAGTCAATTTGATTAGCACCGATATGCATTGTCTAAAACAGAAATTTGTATCGAAGCAGAAAGACGTAAGACTGACATTCCTAATTCCCCGGGTTTTCCCGTGTGATATTCATGCATTCATTTAAGTAAAACGATAAACCAGTCTGATAGGTCATGCGGAAAATCGCCAGTCAATATCAAAAATTAGCAATGGATGAATGGTAGCTCATCAAACACCACAACGAAGGGAAAACAAAATTAATAAAAATTGCTTTTTGTATCGGGATAACATTAACTCACCGGAAGCACAAATTCTACCACTTTTTCGGTGATGAGAGTTATCACACACTGAACATCCGGATACTTCCGTGGAAAGAGGCAGTGCATGTTCTAAAACAGAGTGATTTTCCATTAAAATCTAAAATGTTAATTATATTGAAATAAATTGTAAATTCAAAGTTAGCATCAATCTTCATATATGTCATTCAGCAAAAAGTAAGGGATATGATCGCCACCAAAGTACATTTTATGTTTCGACACTACAACCAGATGATTTGATCAATTAATTAAAGAGTATTTCCGGTGATATTCCATTAAAGACAACAGAACATCAGGCACATCAATTTAAGTCATCAATAATAAAAAGCTGGAAACATAATCAGGGAATATGAATCATATGGCTTACTGATTGCCTATTCATAGCAAGAGCATACATAACCAGAGAACATCCACGTGCGTGAGAACCACTCCCTATGAATATTCAGTTATCTGGGGACAATCATTAGCAAACATAGTACTTATATATTACATTCTGAACATAATTCTACACGAATTATTGTAATCGCAATTTTCAATTTGACCGGCGTAGTGATGTCACGATTAAAAGGATTTTATGCTCATACCTATGAGTCACAATCATCATCATGACATCGATGAAATTTGAATTAACAGTGACATTGGAAATTCAGTCTACTAAGAATGACAAAAACTGTATAATGAAATAGGAATCAAAAGCGCATAGCAATCACTTCAATTCATAAAAACTCAGCACTTTCGCGGAGCACAAGTTCACTTATTATGACGCAACATGCACATCAGTCAGAACTTTATTTTTAAGATCTGAAGAAGCATAATGATCGAGAGTTTTAAAAACAATGCTAATTAGATTGAATTGTTTTGACATTTGCGCAAAAACTCCATTCCCTTAATATCCTCAAAAAATTCAAAAACCACTAAGGCTGATAATGATGACACATACAAGATCAAGTTAAAATAGCACAGAAAAGAGACGGATCATTCGACGATCCAGGAACATTGTTTTAGAAAATGATAAAACGTAACTTAAAAATCGAATTAATGACTATTGCTCTTAGAAAAATATGTACAAAATCGACCAGTTTCGATTGGATGACATTCAGAAACGCTGTTGGTCCCAATCTTCAGGAATGCATATGCACTTCAACATCAATGAACAATTTTGAAGGATTGGGATCATCATTATTTCATAGTCATAGAATTTGTGTAAAATTGCTGTTGTGAATAGCTTGAATTCTTGAAGCATTGTTACTTTTAAAGCGTGTCCCTCCTCTGTGCATTCAGAAAGAGTTAATTTATATTTTATTTATCATAAAATATTTATGTTATTATATTCATATAATTACATAAATACATATAAAATATATACATATTTTATATATTTACAAAATATTAAGTCTTATACTATTTATATTTTATATTATTTTTTACTGTCTCGGTCGTTCCGCTATTATTGTCTAAATGCCTTTCAGACATCTTCATCTTGCCTACTGATACGTCTCATTCTATATACACAATCATTTTGACATTATACCTCATCATCTCGGTCATTGTACGCAAGATTGCAGGCCTCGAAAGCGCTCGTGTTACTGAAAGTTATGTTGCTCATCAATAGAAGTTTCTTGGCGACTACATTCATTTTCAAATCACTGTGTCAATTAATGATGTAAGAGAAAGTCACAGTATTAGTCTATGCATCACTCATGGCGATTTGTGATTTGGGCTCAACAGCAAGAGACGCTAGAAACCTCCAAAAGGATTAAAAGACTTGCAGTTTCTTCGAAATTGTCGCACAAGCGTCCACTTGTCGCACATTGAAGGTGTAAGAAGTCACAGCCCAGCGTGTTCTAATTCACTTGCACCCACAGTTGTATGACTGACAAGTATGACAAGTGCGACTACTTTGCAAGTGTGATACAGAACATTGAACCGATTTCTATGTAATTGTAGATACTCTACACTACATGAACAACTCAACAATTAGATACAAAAATGAATGAGTTTCAAATATAGAGGTCTTTTAACCTTGTTCCTTGATACATAACGGCAAGATGAACATTTCAAAGATTAGAAGATCCGTCTGAACTGCTGACATCCAAGCAGAAAAGTTCTTGGATTGCGATGTCTATGGAGAAAACATCCAAATACGTGCCATGGATTTCTATATAGTATAGTCCATGTACGTGCTCTAGTTGATCATTTTATGTCATAGAAGTCCATTCTCTCCATCATAGCAATAGCAACTGAAGGTTAATCATAGCTGCAAAAATAGTAGAAAACACAACTGAGAGACAGAAAAAATTCGGGTAAGTTGACAAAGAATGCTTCCTACCGATGTCATGGATTTCTGTAAATGCAGCAATCGTGGGTAGAAATTCAGCCGACAAATCAATTAGACAATGATATTCTACCTGTAGATAGTTTAGAAACGGTTTTAGAAATCATTGGCCACGCGGTCCGATATCTATGATTAATACAGCTCATGCATCGAGGTAGTAATGTCAATTTGGCAGAAAACGGTGCGTGACGACAACAGGTTACATGCAGTGGCGTCGCGTGCTCCCTGACCATAGGCCTTCACTCGGCATTGGGATACTATTTCTATACAAAGCACTTTTATGTCACAACATTAATTTTCATAAAAGCTGAATTTTTAATAACAATTTTCCGAACATTTTTTAAGGTCAAGTGAATGTGCACATGAGAAGTGATTGCTCATGTCACTTAACCGCCTTACTCAAGGAGCTGAGATCACTATATACCCTCTCTGTCCAGACCACATTTTCTCGAGAAAAAAGGAGGCAAGGCAAACAGTTTCTTGCGTTTTTGACGGCCGGTCAACCACTCACATGCATGAAATTTTGATGCATTAAAATGTCTTGTGTATTTCTTATTTCTTTCTGTGTGAGTACTTTCAATTTCATATCAGGTGTTGGCCTACCTTGCTTGCCGACTGTCATCTTTTCAGTATATTCCCTTCGGACGACGAAAGGCGTGGTTATGATCTCATCTGCAGTACTAAACATAGCGTCACATCAATCACGTAAAAACAAATTTTGAATTCTACCGAATCTGGGTGTTCGAGTCAGATGCATTACTCTGCATTCATTGGAGAACGCTCATCATCTGATCGCAGTCTTGTGTGAACGTCATCCATCTGCCACTGTTGACGTATTGGCTTCTCTCACATTAAGCGAAGCTAGGAACAGTTGGGCTGCGCTTCCCTTACTATATTTAGGCACCGCGCCTCGATCACAGATCTAGAAAGGGCCTCAGATCTAGATCTGTGGCCTCGATCAAGAATTGTGTAGAATTTCATTGCAAAAATTGGAGAAGGCAAAGCATCATGTCTATCGGGAAAGCCAATATTTACGCGGGCGCGTGCGCTTACTGCCTCACACGCACACAACCCTCTTTTGCTGTCTGAACATCAGTGCTCCGTCTGAACACACGACTAGCTTGTGTGTCTAATTGTTCGAAGAAAACAGCTGTGATTCAAGCACGTGATTTTGAGACGAAAGCTAACACGAGAAGCTATCGAATTTAAATGAATGATGACACTTTTCATTTTTATAAATGTTGGTAAATAATTTTTGAGAATGCGCCGAAGGCCTCGCAGGTACGGAGAAGACGCCACTGGTTACATGATACTCTTATCTCAAAGATCAGCTGATTTCGGAGTTGTATCAACCTGTGGTTCCGCACGGTGCAAAGCGTGCACTATTCTTTCATAAATGAAATAAAATGAATGAAATGAATAAAAAATCTTCATCACTATACAAAATTGCAGCAAGAAATACGACTCATCACTGCTCATTCGTTTCGTTGTTCTATTCGTTTTGATGATTATAATCTCATTTGTATCGATGGATCTGTTAGAACTTTAAGAGAGAGTCAGAATGAGCATCGATACGATATTGCTCACAAGAATGCCGACAAATCAGTTTCATTCATTGTATACAACACAACCATAGCGAATCTGAAATAAAAGTATCTGTATTAAAAGAGTTCAATGGTAATGAAAAATAAAGAAAAATTGAACTCAGATCCATTAGTCAATTGTTGACACATAGGCCCAAATCAACAATCGATATGAGTGATACATATACCAATATTCTGACTTTTCCGTATATCATTCACGTAATAATTTTACACATCAAATGTTCTATAACTATACAGCAAGATAATCCCAAACTTTAAAAATTGATGATTGAGACAGTAGCCCGTCTGATTGTCACCAAGTTGACATCGGTTGCTTTTGTAAATATTTTTCTGCGAGTAATATTTATTAATTTGATTTGAAAAGACGTTTTATAATTATCTAAAGCAATGACTGATGACATAATAATTCACAAGATAAGAAAATTTCATTGAAATCACTGTAAATACCATCAATAATAAGAAAACATCAGGTTAATTTGAAATTAATTTGGTCAGGTTCATATCAGGTTAATTTGGTTATCAAGTCAGTTGACAGTTAGTTAATTTATATACTAGAAACACCTTATATAGAGCATTTCATCATCTGATTTTCAATTTTTTTATGTTTCTATGTTTGGCATTATAACATAGAAATCGGAACCGTGGAATATAGTCTACGCTAGTCAGAACCATGTACAAAATTTAACTCGACCACGAATCAGCTGCATTGTCAGCACACCCGATAACTGAGTGATGCATTCATGTAAATGCATCATGCAGATCATACCCATAATTACGATGTGTGGATGGACACTGCATGTATGTTATTTGGGTCTCTGTGAACATTTGTAGGCCTGCATGTACATGTGAAAAATGTTTGTACTGCATGTAAGATGTACATGCGCATACCCCTTTACAAAAGATTCATGGGTAAGAGTGATCTCTCAACCCCATGTACAATTTGACAATTCAAAAAGCAATAAAAAAAAAGATGAGGCCTACACGCATTGTATGTAGACCCTAATAGTTTTACTAAGGAACCATAGATTTGATAAGTTGTTCTGTTTAGGTTTACATGAAAGGAAGTAGCATGGTAGATGAAATTAAATATTCGATAATATTCACCATGAGATTCATGTCAACTCATGTGGGTGCACAATCACATTGAAATACACATTTACATGTACAGGTAGCATACATTCGATATTCTATAGGTTGAGCATAGAGCATAGGAGAGCTGCACAATGAACCAATGGTGCTTAAGAAGCATGATAGCGATTTTGTAAGCAATAAATCAGTTTGTATAAAAGTGCAAAAGAATATTAATTTATGAAGTAGGCTGCAATATCTAAATGTATGAGAAACTTTTCTCACTCATTGTGTCTTGGTTGGAAGATACTTGAAGAAAATGACCCTTTCTCACAGCTTCTGTACTTGCTTGCTTTTTTTCGTTTTAAGTACATTATCCATTCTTCGTAGGGGATGACGGAAAATGACGTCACTACTCCCCCACGCTGAGGGCTTGGACGGTGCTGACATGCACCATATCCTCATATTATTGTTTTGTTGTAATAATTAACATTATATAATATATGTTCGTTGAAGTTAGTAACGCAAATATCGATCTGCGATGCATAAAGCTGTGCTATCATAATTATTTACTCGTCCGCCTCATATCATGTCTGTTCTCATATCTGCCTAGCGTGGACTATTGTCTGCAGCAACTTTGAAATCTTGTAAGTTTCAAAAGGCAAATATGAACTCTATTCAAGTTTAAGTAGCATTTATATCATTCTTAAAGATTTGGAACACTTGATTTGCCTATCAAAAACTTACCAAATTGCATGAAGAGGTCATTTTGAAATGACACTAATAAAATCCAAGATTTTTCATGCTTTCTTGCTGTTAGTCATCGATAAGATAATAAAATTTGACAAATAAAAGGATCTGCGAATCAAGAAACTTGTTCTGAATCTGATTTTAGTAGTTAAGTAATATCTTAATTACCAAAATGAAGAAGACGGTTAATCTCATCGAACACAAGTAAATTTAGTGCAGACTCTGTGAGTGTAGACTATTCCACGCTAGGCATTGATGGGTTAAATAATTGAGACATACCCTAATATTCTAAACTATTTTTATGAGTTGTGAATATGATATAAATCTATCGATGTCACCATCAAATGTTTGAAACAAGTCAAAAACTATTTCAATACGATCTCATCAAATTCCTTGTGCACAAAATTCATAGATTTCCTATCTATGTCAATTGTTATGAGGCCTATGAGTCAAATATTGCATTGTCAACAACGAAAACCGATCAAATTTGACAAATTTTATGTGATCATCATTTTATGATTATGGACATGTAATCCATTTTCAGATGTCAATCAGCTGCCATGCGGGTCAGATAAAGCGATGTCTACATTACATACAAGGAGACAAATAAAGTGACTTTCTTCGTACATGTCAGCCCGGTTATAAAAGAGTGATATAATTCATTATCCTTGATTTTGAGCGTCGCTTTGTCGCTATGAACTGAATACACTTCCACTGCAAGTGAGGCGAGAAACATGATTCTTCAATCGTCAGAAAGTTAAGATACATAGCTAATTTTGAATAATAGAAGACATCTGCTTGTTCTAATTACTTTTCGGCTCTTGTCTGGACAGTAATTCAGCTTCATGGATTTTCTACTTGATCAATATTAATCTCATTGACTTCCTTCTCATCAATCTTCTTGGACTGCTGATTCAAATGAGACTCGTAAATATGCGGTTGTCACAAACTGCGTTGTCATTCGCCACCACTGATCTAAATTGAACTTGCTGTCTCCTGAGCCTCTTAGGTTTGATTACAGCGCTCGTTTTATTAACCTCAAGTTTCCTAACATGTCAAAACTACCCCTGCTCTTTCCGAGATTCATTAAGTTAACAAAATGCTGTTTGCGCGCGTTAGCAGCCTGTCTAGAAAGAACAAAATGAATTGCACATTAATATCCATTAATAAAGACACAGAACATGTACACATGCGCATATCAATTCCATTAATTTGCACAACTTACAATACACCACTTGAATTTTCTAAAGCAAACGAATTCTAACAACTTGAATTTTCAAACAACTCAGGTTAATTGTTGCAAAATAAAAGCCAACACAGTTTGTGTCTCAATCATCTTCGTTGACAATGCCGAACAACACGGTGGTGATTACTTATCTAAGACAAGTCTACACTAAAAGAACTGCGTCTGTCGGCTGTCCAGAAATGAAGAGATTTCGATATCACTTAAGTACCCTTTCTCAAAATTGTCATGACTTCATCTAATTAATGTACCGTACGTAACTGCTTTCATTAAAGCATGCTATGCTCAACGTGCGATGCAGTTTCATTGGTAAATCTAAAACAATACAAACTAAAGTCGCTGAAAGCGTTAAGGCACTGAAGCAAATTAGTTCTATTATCATATTAAAGACAAAATATAGATAATTGGCACGCTCGGCACTTACAACTGTATCTTAATAAAGAGACTTGAGAGCGAAAGTTCGTGATATTACTTTTCGATCCTTTATTTTTTCATTTGCGTTTTGTTTTTGCTTCTCATGGTCGGTTTTTTTGTTGTCGAAAAGAAAAGATTCTTCCATGTAAAAATGAATTGCGATGGTCTTCTGTAGTTCTATGTCAACTAGCAAGTCGGTTCGCTTCTTTATTCTGCCTTCAGAAATGTAAATTTAACAGTTACTGATTAGCATTTCTTAAGAAACTAATTTAATATTTTTCGTTGTGTGTTATGAACCCCTTAGAGCAGTGGTGGGCAACCAAGTTGGGGTAGTGGGCCACAAGGAGTGGCCCGCGAAAGGGCTGGCGGGCCACCCATTTTAAAAGGTAGTAGTAGGCTTAAATTCTTTTATTCTGCAATTCATTCCGGCTGCTATACCGTTCGCGTGTATCTATAGTGGTCGCATTACATAAAAAATTCTGTACATAAATGTATACAGCAGTTGTACGAAACTAATCTGTTTAATATCATCGAATGATAATTTACATTCTTAAGTTGCTGTGAGTATTGAAGACGAAGTGCGAATAGGTCTACAACAAGCTATGGAAGCTTTTCTTTGGTGTAATTAAACGGTCTTCTGAATTTTTTGGTGATACGATTTGACCTTATTTCATCGAAAACAGCGGTCTGCAAGTGCAATGCAATCATCCGCCTGAAAGGCGTGCAACAGAAAATTGATTGTGCTTCAATATATATATTTACAAGAGAAAAATAAGACTAGACAAATTAATAAAATTTTTATTAGACAATATTTCGTGTGGCACTTGATCACGTCTAAAATTCGTCTGAACAAGTTCTCTGAAAATAATATTCAAATACATAGATCTAAGAATTAACAGTATGGCAGGATGAGATACCTATACGATTAGAGGAAGAATTACTATGAAAAAATGTCTAGGGGATATGGTCTAGATGGATGAAGGGCCTATAGAAAAAGTCAATTATGTACAATGTTAATATCAGGTTTGCGAGATTCAATAAAAAACTTTTCAGCTGCCTTTCTTTCACAAACGTTCGTAAACCTTTCTTGCATTATATCACATTCAATATCTTCACTTGTTGGCTTTATTTTATGCTTTGACTTAAAATGTTGGTAAATCATGCTTTCTTTTTGGTTGAGATGTTCTAAAACCCGCTTGCGTAATGTGCATCGACTTTCACCAATGTAGAACATATTACAATGAGTGCAAGTGATCTTATATACCAAGTTCTTGTGGTTGCACATACCCCTGTTTCCACATAAGCAAATATTACTGCAAGGAACAGTCACTTTTTTTCTCAAAAGAACTGATAGTGGAGGTTTTTTTCTGTAATTCGATTAACTGTAATTGTAAAACTGACTTTTTCAATTTTCTGTAATTCGATTTTGATTTTTCGCGCCTGGATTTCATTAATGAAAGGCATTCGAACATATATTGTTGGTTTGCTTTGCGCATTATTGTTGGTAATGTTGTTGTTCAAAGCATTAGTAGGGTTATTATGGTTATTATAGCGAAGATACTTGTTGATGAAATGATAAGGATAACCGTTGTTGGCGAAGCGAATCTTCATCAATCTAATGCCTTCACTTATTTCTTTGCTGGAAGAACAGTTTCTGTGTATTCTCATGCCTTCTGTCTTCAATAGATTGATCTTTCTTCTGAGTGGAACATGGCTGTCCCAAGGAAGTAAATGACCACCATGCAATTGCTTTGAATAGAAAGATGTTTTAACAACATTGTCTTCAACATTTACACATGTATCCAGAACTGGAAGATTAGAATTTGTAGGCAGTTCAAGAGTGAAAGAAACATGATGGTTAATGGCATTCGCTTCAGGTAAAATGTCATCCAATGGAGAGGTAGAAAACACAAATATGTCATCTATGTACCTTTTCCATAAGAGGATATCTGCTTGATTGTCCAGCAATTTAGACTCTACGAAGTTCATATAGATGATAGCTAGAATGGGACTGAGATTATTACCCATTGGTAATCCAAAACACTGCTTGAAAAATTTGTTGTCATAGAAGATTATGTCAGAGGTAACTGCCAAGACTATTAGATCATGAAAATCATTCGATCTTAATGAATTCAATTTCGTACAATCTTTGTGTATTTCGAAGAAGTTTGCTACGACTGAAAACACATTATCATCACCGGATAATGGATTTGATCCGTAAAGATTTTTGACGTCAAATGATCCGAAATAGATGTTTTCATTTGATCGCAAATTCACTGATGAAATAGATGCCAAAAAAGAACCAGTGTCCTTCACATGTGCAGGAATGAAATCGAGTAGAGGTTTTAAGCGATCAGCAAGGAATCGAGACAAACTCGTACCTGGAGAATCTGTTGCACTCACTAAAGGGCGACCAGATAAGGGGTCTTTGTGATCCTTAGGTAAGATTGTTAACTGACTTGGGAGAGGATCAGAGCATTTCAACACCTCTAAATTCTTTCTTAATTTTGAATTTTGTTTTGAAGCAATATTTGAAAGTTTCTTGTTGAACTCTTTTTGTATTGTAACAGGAAGTTTGGCTCTTTGCAGCTGATAATTTTCTAGGTGAGGTTCTGTTAAACTCTGTAAGCGAGATTCGTCAATGGCTATCAATCGTTTTGTTTTATCTGAAGGTAATATCTTGATATCTGGAACTGATTTTAATTCCTTTATCGTTTTCATATCAGAGGAAAACAGAATTTTACTGTTCTCAGTAATATGTTTTATATTCTCTTGAATTGTCGTTAAAGTCATGGATAACGGTCTTGGATAATTATATCAATAATTGGATAATAATCAAATACATAATTGACTTTTTCTATAGGCCCTTCATCCATCTAGACCATATCCCCTAGACATTTTTTCACAGTAATTTTTTCCTCTAATCGTATAGGTATCTCATCCTGCCATACTGTTAATTCTTAGATCTATGTATTTGAATATTATTTTCAGAGAACTTGTTCAGACGAATTTTAGACGTTCGACTCCGAGTTTAATGCGTCTACACAATCATCAGCCGAAAGAATTTCATACAGCCAAAATTCTTGCAGCAATACCGATAACATTAATCAGAGTACATCAATCAAATTAAAGTAAGGAAAGATAGAAAGCTATGAAATGTACTTAAAGCATGCACTGTGCATCACGTCATTCTGAAGTTGCAAAGCAAATATTTGTTTTTGTGCCTACACTCGGACACCAGTTCACTTCTGCTTATTAAGAAGATTTTTGTCTCTGCTTCTCAAAATGTAGTACTTTTCATAAGAACATGAATAACACTTCGAATGTCCTGGCCTGTAGGGTTCACATTTTTTGACGATTTTCCAAGAAATTTTTGGGGTATTGTTTCTTTCCTTGAGCTTCCAGTATTCTTTGGATAATTGCGTTTCATTTTTATACTTTGCATGGTTGAACGATTTCTCATGATTTGCGTACCTCACTTTGAAACTGCCTTCACTTATCCCGATGTATTCTATATACCTACGTGTACATCTGTCACCCTAACATATACGACTTTCAAAAACGTGTATGGGCCCCACAAACGGTAGTCGCGTGCTAATGCCAATCGAGTACAGCTTACATTGGTCTAGTAGTATACAAACGAATTTCAGCAAAAATATTTGAATAAATGTTGGCCTGTCAAAATCATGCCTTTGGATTCCCTCATACGCAGCCCAAGTCTACTTGATATCCTTTTTAAGGGTTCACTGTAACGTGGTTTATTGAATAGTGAAGCGTTCTCAACAAGGTATCAAATATTGTGTGACTTAGCATAAACTCACACACAGGTGATGGCCATTTTGCGCTTATAGGAGAAGATATTCAGTACGAAAGGAGCATGGTTGGATCATTCGAATGAGCACTTCTATCCATCATACTCTTCATTTAGTAAGTAACATGATTTTGCAAATTCTAAAGAGGACCCCTCACTCTTAAAAGTATCTCTCAAAAGACGAAGTCGGAGTGAGCCATTTTCACATCACCAATTCAAATGATGTCAACGGGCCACTTTAGATATGTGAAGCGATGGCTCGTTGCCCACCGCTGCCTTGATTTGTGATGGCAACTTTCCCACTCGTGAGACAACTGAAGATTAAGCAACATTTCGCAGATCCCTATGTTTGCTTTAATCGATGAGTGTTGACGATGACTCGGAGATTTTATCCCCATTTTCATGTTTTGAATATTCACTGGCCTCACCGAATGATCACTGTCAGGTATTATGCATTAGACATTACGTATGAAATATGAAATGTCCAAAACATTCATATTAGGCATCTAGAGATTTCATTACCCGTATTTTAGAGCATTAGAAATGGTGTTCAATACCTACGACAATATCAGCATGTCCTCATACACAAGAAGAATTCTTAAACTCATTGCTTGCACCAACAATCGCACAATCCAAATCAATTTCTAAAATAAAACAATGGCCTTGCAAAAGAATAATGACAACATATTTCCACTGTTGTTGAATATTTAGCAATGATACAAGGATTAATAATTTACGCAGTTACATTCCCTGATGTCCACACACTGTGCAACTATGTTCAACATTCCTTACGTTCTTAATGTGGTCAAGAGAATCATAACTCCAAAGCAAGTCAGATTGATTTGCTGTGAAAGCACTATATTCTATCCAACAATATCAGGTAACTAAAACACGCTGAGGACAATAATGTCATCCCAGGAAATATAGAGCGGAAGTTTTTCTTGAGGAAGCTTCAATTTTGTGGAAGAAGTATAACGGGACTTTGAACTTGCAAATGCAAGCGATGCTAAAGTCAGAGAATCAATAGGTATAGGATACACACCTAATGTAATGTGCTATTTCAGTTCCACTACTGCTCTTAAACACTAAATTCGAATGCTTTGGACAATCGTTGCAAATGATATTCACACACAGAAAATACATGGCATTAATGAACACAATAAATAGAATCGACAGTAATGAGATTATGGTCAGGTATTACAAGTAAAGATTTTATGAAATATAAGCTGAGAGTTCATGTGTGAATCCAAGAATGCATCCTTATACAAACATATTTGAAATTATCATACTTCGAGCCACTTGATATCATGCGATATCATACGTCTCGTGACATTTGAACTAATCAAGCTATCATACTTCACAATTCTTTCGTGACAAGTGTTCCCAATGAGTGTCATAACATACTATATTGGAGTTGAAAGATAAGTGGAAAACGAAACACGGGCTCCCGAAGAAGTTAAACCAAGTCGGGATTGTGGTCCCAGCCACATACAGTCTCAATATCGAACTACCCCGGTCTAAAAGAAAAATTTTGCATTTATGCGTTTAAATTCATTTTTTGATTTTTACTATTACCCTTGTGTTCCTCTGCATGATGCTAATACATTAACGAATTTGTAGGGAATTATAAGCTTCGTTATAAGTATGCTTCGTTAAAAGCTTAAGTATGCTGTTGTGAGAAATCTAGTATAATAGAACCCTAACTACGAATTACTGTGGCAGCAGATACTAGGCATTAACACAACTAAACTTAATTTATCTTATGGCATCGAGCAGCCTACTATAATCAACCATCTTATGCGGAAATCTACTAACTATAGAAAACAAAAGAGCCTATGACTCATTATATCTACATAATTGACGAACTCGGAATGTTAATTAAAAATTACGTTTGAAATTGTCTTGTCATTTTTCAGATTTTTAGTTGGAAAGAGTCAGGAGTATTTTATGATGTTGTTACTATCATTATTATAGAAAATATGTAGAAAATATTTCGACTGCTATCCGGCAATCATCTTCAGGTACAAAAGAATCCATTGATGTTAGTAGGGAGTTTAAATGATTAGTTTGAAAATGACATTTACAGTGAGAAGATATATGACATAATACAATGTAGATATGAACAGGTTGTACTGGGTAACATATCTTTACCAGCAGCAAAAGGAGAATTGACCTGACATGAAAGATGATGAATGATGATCTATGTTAGTAGAGTAGGCTAAGGATGGTAGTTAGTAAAAAAAGAAATTCACGATAGCTGTCAAGTTTAGTTCTACTATTGATAGATGGATGGTCTGATTGATTAAGTATCAAAAAGCACGAAGAAGAATTTTGACAACATATTACGCATTAACGGACATAATGACAATATCATACGATCTTCGAACATGAAGCTACAGCGACGAAAGAAAACCGAAAAACGAAGTAATCAATGGGTCAATAAGGATGTTTTACATTTCCCTCTCCTATACATTGCAGACAATACTGATTCACGAATAAAACAAATATTTTATAAACACAAACTCAACGTTCGATTGACTAGACGCAACAAAAACACTTCGTCAACAACTAAAAAAGAATGAAACCATGTTCTCTTACAAACTCTCCAATGATCAACAGACAACTGCGCAACCGAAAAAATGTTGTTTATAAAGTAAGCTGTAAGAAATGTAACTAATTTTATATAGGCAGCACTATACAACCATTTGATGTCCGCTTCAAAGAACACCTCTCAACTCCAATATCATCTATTTTTAAACACATTCGAAATTGTCAAGTAGAACGCACCATCATCGCTGTAGACATTCTGGCCCATACGACAACGATAATACTAATTTGAGAATGCGTGAAGCATTCTTTATACATGAGCTACCATCTATAAAAATCTGAAAATCCCGACAATGTCTGAGTGGAGTGACAATAAAATTGTACATCAAACCTCTACAAAAAAAATGCTCTGATTGTGTTGGATCCATCTTTACTCAGAGTCAGAAAGCATAATTGAATTTCTTTAATTAATCTAGTCATGATATTGACTTTTCAGTGTGCATACAAATTATTATTCCATTAGCTGTTAACACGACAGCTCTAAAATTCATTAAACAGCTTGCTGAGATTTTTGTAATCACAATGTTAACTTTTGAAAGTACCACCGTGTAAAAACATATTTTTTTCAAAAAAGCGGAATAAGGAATATGCGCCTAAAGTTTCATAAAAAGATCATTTTTATGTAGGATAATGTAAGAGTATGTTAAGCAGCATGACTTATGTGTTGATTGACGAGAAAAGTCATCAAGGTATACAGCAAGAAATAATGTAGTTTTTCGACAATGCTTTTTATCAGGGTTGGCAATTTTGTGGGAAAAACTAGTTTTACCCACGGCAGGTGGGAAAAAGTGGTAAAAACCGGGAAAAAGTGGTAAATACCGGGAAAAACTGGTAGTAAACTGGGAAAAAGTGGTACATTATTGGGAGAACGTGGTTGATTAGAAAAAATGCCTATTATTGTTAGGTTTATGGAATGTTGTGTATATGTATGATGTCAGGAAGATAAATAGTAACGCATTAAGCATAGTTTTCATTGATAAGTATGATGAGATCATATATGTATGGTTTTATATGTATAGTTTTATCGATCGTACTTCGTATTGAGAAAAACTGCCTGATTTATATGCATGGTAAGTTCTACAAACGTGACCTTAATCAATTCTTAGGAACTGCTCGAGTTGTCTGTCATCTATTTGATGTCTGCGTGCAGCTGTCAATCCTCTCTTAACGCATGGAAGGATAAGATTTTATGGGATTGTCAGAGACTATTAATAGCGCTGATTTCACGTTATCACCATTGGTAACTGTTGACGAGTGACGACAGTATAGTGATCGAACAGATGAACAAAATATTCATTCTGCCTGTACCTTTGCTGTTGTAAAGAAGACTGTTCGGAGAAGCTGAATATATCAGTGCTGCGTTCGTGTCAATTATACATAGAACTTGGTTATGTCTGTTGGAACTGGAGGAAGACCTTCTGACCCAGTGTGGAAAGACTTTCAGACCATCGAAGAAAACGGGAGGATACGAAGTGCTAGATGCCGTTCGTGCCAAACTGATGTTAGCGCTAAGGCAGACAGACTCAGAAAACATCTTCAGAAATGTAAAAATTCTACTACCGCCGACGTCGACCATCCTTCGCGTAGTGGTGATACGAGTAATGACAATGAATCTCTTCCCTCTAAACCGAGTGCTCAAATACACGACGATTCGGAATGTCAAGTTTTCAAAAAGAAGAATTCAAAGTAGCATTTCTGATTTTGCAACACGTACATCAGAGAATATGAAAGAAAAATTGGACCAACAGGTGGCTAACTTCTTTTACGCTTGTAGTATTCCGTTTAATGTTGCGGAACATCCCGAGTTTGTTCGTCTCACTGAAATGTTGAGACCAGGATATCAACCGCCCAAACGAAAAGCACTCTCTTCGACATTACTGGATAAGACTTACGATACCATCACAGGAAACATCAAGAGTGAACTGGACGGGAAATATGTAACCCTCGTACAAGATGGTTGGAGCGATATCCACAATTCACCAGTGATTGCACATTGTGTTCATGACGGCAAGTCATCGTTTTTCTTGTCTTCTATTGAAGTTGGAGTCACGCGAAAGACCGGGGCTTACTGCGCTTCTTTGGCAGAAGAAGCTATTTCACTGGCTCTCTCGAAATTCGGCTGCACTGTGATTGGCGTTGTTACGGACAATGAGAAGAAAATGCAGGTAATGAGAGACGAAATACAAGCCAAAGACAATTCATTGTTCGTCTACGGTTGTTCATCACATCTACTCAACCTTCTCGGTCAAGATGTTTCGCCAACTGATGTGTTGAATAGAATCACAGATGTCAATAAATTCTTCAGAAACCATCATGTCCCAAATAGTTTGCTTGAAGAGTACAAGACACAAGGAGCCGTCAAGCCTCAACTACCGGGATGTACCAGATGGAACAGTCAATTATCCTGTATACAAACGTATATGACAAACAGACCGTTTCTACTTATGATCGTTGCTGAAAATGAAACTTTGATCGATCGTAGAATAGCGACTACAATAAATGATAACGACTTCAATCGGGAAGTGAAAAGTGTGTTCGAAAAGTTATACCCTATTTCCCGCTCGTTGGACTTCTTACAAAGCGACAACGCCAATATTGCTGATGCTTGTGAGACTTGGAATTCCCTGTATAAGTGTGATGAATTAGCAACAAACAAAGTATTTGTAAAGAAAAGGCTTGACCAAGCCATTGATTCCACGCATATTTTAGCGAACATGTTACATCCACGCTACAACGGCCGTCAGCTTTCAGCCGAGGATCAAGAAAGGGGCAGATCCAAATTGAAGGAATTATTACCAACGGCTTTACCTCTTATATATAAATTACATGCGCAAGACTCGCCGTTTCCCAAATCATTGTTCTTAGATGAATGTGTAAGCAACATGGATCCTATTTCCTGGTGGAAATGCCTGAAGTCGACCAGAATGGTACCCGACAACTTCTGTGATCTTGCTTTGAAAATGATGCTTCTGCCAGCCAGTTCAGCGTCAATTGAACGACTTTTCTCCGGATTGGGGCTTGTGCAAACAAAACTCAGAAATAGAATGAGTGTGGAAAAAGCATCGAAATTGGTGTCATGTAATCGGTATTTGAGAGGATCTTTGATAGCGGATTGTTAATCACATGTAAACAAGTAGGACTATATTTGATTATCTAGTTTTCAATTTATTACTAGCATTTAGTGTTTGAATGCATTCTTTCAAGTAGTGAAAACCTACGTCTTATGTTTTACAGTATATGACTATGGAAAATCGTTTTGTAATGGGCAAGGTTTCGTCCTGTAATTAAAGATTGATTGTGTAACTCACTTCGTTTTGCTTTTTGCATGGAAAATTGTATTAATTGATTAAGATTTGGCCCTATGTTTAACTGTAATCAAAGATTATGAATTTTCAATTAATAGCATTCTAAGTAAATCGTCAATTGAGTAGGCCTACCCATCGTTATTTCAGGTACACTATATAGCGTCATAATTCAAAGAATTGGCTTATCGTTACACTACTTGCATATCTGCATTTTCCTCCTGAATTGCGAATGACTAATAGAATTTGAGGGAACGTGAAGCTGCGAGCTAGATGTGATATTTGCATGTATAGAGTAATATAGCATATGAGCTTATTGGCTTTAACTCAAAAAATCAATTAATAAATTTTGAATTTCGTTTTGTTTTTTTTTATTTCAAAAGTAGGACAAGTCACCTGTAATTTTACCAATTACACAAAATTTATGTTTTTATTTATTTATTAGTAATGTTAGAAGAGACCAAAAGAGGTAAGCCTGAACTGCATATTGATGAGAAATTGATGCACTGCATACTTCATTCATGTTTGCCTTCTTACTTAAGTTTTTCCCAATATTGACCACTTTTTCCCATTTTCACAGTTTTTCCCAGGACGGTACTTACCGGTTTTTACCACTGGTATTTACCACCACTGGGAAAAACCTGCCAACCCTGCTTTTTATGCTACCATTATCTCATTTGAAACAACAATTTATATGTTCTGAATTATGCCCTCTGTTTTCCAATAATCTTTACGTGAATTTTATAAATTAACCAGCATTCAGATAAAACACACTTATGGGCGTGGGATTCAACTAGTGCATAATAATCAAGATCAAAAATCAACTTAGATATAAACCTTCTATTAGTTTGAAGAAAATTCTTCACAAGTTTAACATACCTAATGAGCGAATTATGACCAAAAAAATCAAATTGTGGAATATTTTCTATCGTTCATCAGCCATAACAAAATCGCAACAATTTTGATTCCGGATTAGTCTCATATTACCGATGTTGCATCCACACGGGGAGAGAGACAGCTGAACAAGTCATTTACAATTACAAACAAGGTTAACGATGCTGAGAAACTGTTCAGTCAGCGCTTCGTGCCGAAATTCGACACGTATTTGATTGTTCGTAGACATGCATGTATTAATGTCGAAAACAAGATGATCATAGCATTTCTGATTAATCTTGTTAAAAAAAGTCTCATCGCAAATAAGTGTTTTAGAGCAATGACAATCAGACGCACAAATTATTCAATTGGCTAGTTTGAAGATCCTTTCTATCACTCTGCGGCATTCAAAAATAGCTAAATGAAGGTAATAGAGAAAAAGGCTCAATATTGGCTCTAAAAAATCCATAGTTCATCGCGAGTAAGCACAGGTTTTAATATCTCAAATTGTGTGCCGAGAACATTTCAATTCCAATACATGAAAATGCATTGTGCATTTTTTATTGCTGGACCTCCTAACACCTAAGACCAGACAGCACGTCGACAATGTCAACATGAACGTCTAGTGAATGACACAACTATTCGCATAACAAATTTATTTATTCTTGTGCACATGCACTTTAAATTGTGTATATCAGCCTGAGTTCCACATAAACAATGTCATAATAACATTTGTTCAAAGAAGAACAGTTTTAGAAAGAACATGAAAAATTTTACATCATGAGTTTTCAGTAAACTGTACAATATGAGTGGTGTCAGACATCGACTGAAGAGTATGACACATGCGACAGAAGGAAATGGACCTACAGGCAAGTCTTGAAGTGCACCGCTAGGAGCTCGAAAGAGAGAGTAACAGATATTTACATTTTGAAAACGTTTACTAGAACAACCGAAAACATAAAGTCTTATAACAAAATACAATGATCGATGGTCACGTGGAAGGTCTCGATTTTACCATGGCTCATTAGGAAAGCACGAGAAATTATCATAGAGCAAAGACAGACTATTTACCGAATATAGTACAATTGGGGCTGTAAACAAATTGAATGTCCAAAAATTTTCCTCATCTCTGTGAGCATTTCTTTTCTCTGTTAGCATACTTCTGTCAGATGTACCTAATCTACTTAGACGTATAGTGACCATCATATCTATGAAAAGCGAAATCATTATGCATCATGGTTGAGCAGATTCATTTATTTACTTCACTTGCAGCAAAAATTCTGTAATGATGTTCTGAATCCCATGATGCACTTTAGTCCATGAAAATTCGGGCTCAGCCCTCTCGGCTCAAAGTTCAGGTCTTCGCATGGCATCGGTCACGCTCAAAGGGGAGTCTCCCAGGGCCAAGACCCACAAACCATGTACAAGCCCCTTTTTGTACCACACTGCACTTTCTCAGCATTCTGTTGTAATCCTAATTTGTATCCACTAACTCAGATATAATGAGAGATTTTTCTAAACAGAAGTTAGAGATAAATAACTTTGCTCGTCAATGAAGTTTCATTCCTAGAACAGAGGAAAATCAATCCATCATGATGTGTCCAAGATTTTCAATTATTGTGCCGTCTTCCACTCCGACATTCCAGATCTCTTCTCGGGTTGAGTGTAGCACATGATATCACTCAAACCCGGTTTAGTTTTCTCTCGAGATTTAAAGTGTATTGTCGCCTTACTCGACTAGGTCCCGCAAATATGAGATAGGATATAGATAGACTGTCTGATTTTCAAATGCTCCCTCCTTTGCAGGACTCAAACTAAATCGATTAACTTAATAAAACACATTAGAATTTGAAATGTAACATTTGATTGGGAATGTTGATCAGTTAACGATTGAATAGTGCTCATCCAACCATCAAATCATATATTCTGTGAAGGTGCACTAAGCAAAAAAAACAATCGAGCATCAGTAATATCTGTAGAAAACTTTACAAACCGCTCAGGTTCAACATGATTATTGGGAGAAGAAATAGGAAATAAAACTGTTCTATGAGATTGAAAGTCTCAGTTGCCATGCCGTGCACTCAATTCATCATCAAATGATTTCGATCACTCAAAAAGAAGATCAAAGAATGTCCCATGAACATATCTAGAAGAGGGATATCATTTTAAACATTGTAGATTGCTTATAATATTACACTTGCACATTTATATTTAAATCAAAACACTACACGGTAAAAAATTCAACTTTAAGTTAAGAGCGAATGAATATAATTAATACCAATACCATGGAGTAATTTACCCCAGTACAGAGTAGAAAGCGAAATACATATATTGACTAGCCGACCCAACTTTTGTAGCCCGCTCAGCCAGAATTATCTAACTTAACTAGAATTACCACTACATCCCCAGGTTAAAAAATTCCGAATCTACTTTCCACTAAATGTGGAGACTATTGTTTAAAACCGATGCGACCACTTGAATGTCATCTATATATACTTTGATTTTTCGAAATTCGAAAGCAGCTATGAACTTTACAACAACAAATATGACGCACTAACGTTAACAAGCATAACTAACATACTAACAACAAGCAAAAACATTAAACATGAACTTTATAGTTGAGCCTCTACCGCCTTACCTCAAAACTGACTTCCGTCTTGAACTAACGAAAAATTCAAAACATATTGGATACGAGTTCTGGTCTGAAACTATCTTATTCATTCGACTGTTGTTTCCGATAATTTTTAAACTCCAAATGATATAAAGTAAATAATTAACTACCGGTATATGTCGACGGGGGTATATCTAAACAGCATCAAATCCTGTCGGTGTCCCACAACAAAGAGGTGCATGATACCATTGTGCTTTAGTTTGGAAACGGAGCAGATATTTCTAGTATTTGAAGATTTCTGTTACCACACAATAGATATGCAATTCCACATTATATATCTGTAAATCCTCATATTCTGATGCCACACTATCTGCAATTCTACATTTTGACAGTATTCGCAATCATCCTGAGCTACTGAATCAGTTAAGGTGTCTCTGTGATGAATAATACTATTCAAATTTAATTTTTTTATCTTTACTCAAGCATATACCCTTTCTCTACTTTTCCTTTATGCGCAATGATGATGCAGCCAAAGTTTGGAAAAATCGCGATGTGTGTAAAATCGTTTTAAAATCGGTAAAACTGCAACAATACTATAGAAGATATCTAAGAAGATTTTCGTCATTTTTAGCATGATATTTGCCAAAATTATCAAGTGAAACATCAAGTCTGGTGGAAAATCGATAAGCAGAGACATGCAATGTGCATACTCACATCTTAACTGCAATTACCTGCCCGCACTGTGTTCTTCAACCGCAGTGTGCTATTGCGAATTTTACTTCGTTCAACTGATTCATCGTCTTCGATGTTGAATTTTCAGCATTGAAAGTAGTTTAATTCATAAAAATATAATTCTTAAGGTCGGTATATCACAAACAGTATTCCAACACGAGAGTTTGGACAAGTCGATGGGAATTGCGGCATCTTTGACATAAGCATTTATCAGAGATTGCTTGGAAGATAAGTAGTAACAGATTTTCAATATATTTCCTTTCGGCGATTTAGAGAAAGTAAATTAAAGAAAGATATCTACCCATTGACGTGAAATTCTCACATAGCTTTCAGCCAGACTGTGACCGAACTATCTATCAAATTCCATTGACAAGATCAGTTGCACTCAAAGAGCAGTTTCAATACAACGATTAGCATGTCTAGACTAGCTGGAAGATGTTGAATACCTTTTGCATGGAATCAATGCGACAAAAATGACTAGGAAGTTGCTATCTCTCACAGGCGTTGTTATCTGGGTATTTATTTTATTTATGCATTATATTTTTCTGCCCAGATTATAGTGCTGCAGTGCGAAAAATTGCATCTGCAACACTTTATAAAAGAAGCATGCAATTACAAATAGACCATACAAAGTACAGCTATCCAACGGAATACTGCTCCATGCACTCGATGTCGAAACAGGAAACGCACGGGACAAAAGTGAGGTCGTAGGCACTAACAGAGTTCTGGAGTCAACAGATCGTAGACGACGTGCCGCGAAATTGCTGGTATGCTGCAGTGTCAGAGAGGTAGCGCTGTACCATACTATGTAAGCACCGGAACGTCAGAACACATAAGAGGAGCTTTATGCACTCTATGACTCGTAACCAGTGCAGCTCACGGAGAAGTGACGTAATATGCTCCGACCGCGTGGCAACATATATACTATCAGTCTGACTGCGACATTCAAGACTGATTGCGGACGACGATGCTGGTACCCAGGAGCGTCCCCCAAGCAGGAGCATTCAACCTTGCTGACAACAAGCGCTCTGATGAGGGTCAGCAAGGCTTGGCGAAGTGGTGAGCGCCGAACACTGCGAATTTGACGCAACGCCGCGAAGTACGACATCACGGTGCTGTTAACATGCGCCTTCATGGAAAAACAGTGTTGCAACACCCGGATATAACACAACCCACACGGGCAATTAATTTATGATATAATTGTATATACATGAAAACTTTAATAATACAAAAAAACGTGACTAATCTCGTTTGACTTATACCTTCATGCATATTTAAAAGTTAAACTCATTGAATTCTATTGATGTAGAGATGCAAGTGCTCCTACAATCCTATTATGTAAATTTTTTATGTACTGAGTCAGGTGGAAACAATCGTGGTAGGCTAAACTGATGAAAAACATAACGACTTTGCTCAGCTCGAGTTGGGATAAAATAGAATCGGTTGGCTTCGCTTTGTCAAGCCTTACACAAGCTGTGGGGGAAGACTGCTGTGGGGGGGGAGTCCATTTGTGCTCAAACTGCATCGTATCGATATTAAACCCACTAGCAACTTCGCAGTCAAATCCACTAGAAAATCATCCAACACCTATTGCATAATTTTTCCGACTTTGAAACTTGTAGTTGAGAAGAGTCAGAAGTTTCAAGATGTCATTATTGCTCTTGCACGTTGTACAAAATTGTTCGACAGCTATCCGGAAGTCATCTTCAGGCAAATTTTATTGATATTAATGAGAGTTTGAACCATGAGATATAAGTTTGAAATGATACTTGCAATGAGGAGATGCGGCGTAATACAAGGCATATTTGAACATGTTGTATTACGCTGCATATCTTGACCAGTAAAAACGAGCAAAACAAAAAGCGAACGCACACGTGTTGAAAGCAGACGCATGTTTGTTAAAGCACTGTTGAAGTGGGAAGAGCCAAGTTTTGTTGGATATTCAAAATCTAATATTTTGTTTTGTATTTGCGATATATTTCGATCAGCACCTGCCGATCATCTTCTGGCAAGTGAATCTATTTACAGTTAAAGAATTGTAACCAGAAGAACTCAAAAAATACAAACATGGTAATGCATTAACATAGAAATGAAGGTAGAGGCGACAGATATTACTGGGGTACCTTGTACCAGTAGCTAAAGCAACTTGATCGCTTTGATCTGACAGACATAGAGCAATTGAAACAGGTAGTATAGGTAGTCACAATTTGCCAGTAGCAGAGTACGATTATCCTTATCTGACTAAAAACACACAGAAAAGCTAAAATCAAATGAAAAGGAAATCACTAAATTGCGCAAGTTCACTCCTATTATTGATTTCAGGTTTTAATTATTATTCAAGCTTGCAATTTGTTCTGTTGTATACATTTTCCCAATTTAATGGTGAACTGACGCTATCGATCTTTTTTTGAATTTTGTAAAATTACAATATGACTCTGATGCGCTGACCGACCTGTGAAACAAATATATGGCTTCATTCAATCATTCATTCAATTGTTTGATGCAGTAGGCTTCACGAAACGTAAATTTGTATTGTCAATTATTTAGTCAGATGAGAGTAATCTCACCCTCTACAACTGGTCAATCGTAAGTCGGTACTGCCTGTTTCAATCTGCCTTAGGTACTGGTGCAAAGTAACCCAGTACTATCTGTCGCCCCCTACCTTTCATTTCTATGTTTACACATTACCATGTTTGCATTTTCTGAGCTCCTTTAAGTAGTAAGTAAAACTCCACTTCTGGACCGCGCAAGATGGCCGCCGTCGCTGACGTCCCCCCCTCTGGAACGGCAGAGTGTCGTGGTCGGCCGCCGTGGTGCTTTGGTTCTGACGCCCCCCCCCCTCTGGCCGACCGTCGTATAGCGCGCGGTGATGTGGTGTCTAGGTTGGCGTGGTGTGCCGGCCAGGTTGGGAGGGTGGACTGTCGTAGCTCACCTGAAAAAATCCTAAGTGTCAGAGTGGCTTTGTATGGGTAAAATTTTGAAAATTTTCCAAAGTGTGGAATTTCGACCTGGGACCCTCACCAAAACATTTTTCATCAAATTTCACTGAACCCCCCCCCCCCGACAGCAATCTTCTAACTTTGGTTCTAGTGAACGGATTTTGTCTTAAGGCTACTCGTTTGAAAGAGGAGAAAAAACTGCTCGACGACATTTTTTGTTGCGAGTCAATCGGACCAGCCGTTCAAAAGTTAGAGCTGTTACAAGATTTTAGGTCGGAGCTCGCTCACCTGAAAAAAATCCTAAGTGTCAGAGTGGCTTTGTATGGGTAAAATTTTGAAAATTTTCCAAAGTGTGGAATTTCGACCTGGGACCGTCACCAAAACATTTTTCATCAAATTCCTCTGAACGAGGGGGGAGGGGGGGTCCGTGGAATTTGATGAAAAATGTTTTGGTTAAGGTCCCAGGTCGAAATTCGGAAGTTTTAAATTTTTCAAAATTTTCACCACACTGGAGCTCTCACACTTAGGAATTTTTTCACTTGTGGCATGTTACATGGACATGTGCTGACGGACCGACTTTCCGTGGTCATATGAGAATGGTTCAGGTGTCATATGATAGAGAATGATGAGACGAATCGTTTGCAACAAACCGCATGTCGCTACGATGAATACTTTCGGAGATAGAGCCATTTTAAGTTTTCTTCCGAGCATATATAAACCCCCGACAACGTAAGTCTGATCACTTCATCGAAAGACGAGGTAAGCGACGGTCGTCGCTCTGAGCTCCCGATATCGGGTGTTTCAAAGGACTCTATCTTTTGAAGTAGGCAAGCTATCTTCTTACTTCAAAGTTTGTATGATAAAGTTTGATAGTGTCTTTACTACTGATAAAATTTTTTAAAAGTAGTATGAGTAGTAAAATGCGGAATTTTTTAAAAATTCTTAATTTTCAGTTTTTTCAAAGTTTTAACATGTAGACTAAGGTTTTCAAGTATGCTGAGTTCAAATCTGCTATCAGATTTGAAATTTAACTAAGTCTAAGGCAGCTTTGAGGGGTTAGATTCCAGCTACTGATCACTACCTTTGACTCGGCGTTCCTGTTACCACTTCGGGGCAGTGACAATGATGTCTTCAGCTGTAAAGAGCGGGTATCGGGGAAGATCTCTCACTTCCCTAGTGATCAGTACAAGGCCTTCGGGCTGTCGACGGGATCGAGTGCCACTCACTACACTCAAATCTATCATTCCTGACTAAGTGTAATACTTTAGGAATATGACTGTACTACATGATTCCAAACTTATACAAATTTCATTATCTTACAGTTAACAATAAATCAGGCATGGCAAACGATAAGAATCGTAAATATCACATCAAAATGTGCTCATGTGGGCGAATTAATCGCAGTGCGGACGCCAAGGCGCATGTGAAGAAGGCGGGCACCGGCCACATGATTATCTTGAATAGGGTTGCGTGTGTGAAGTGTAGAGTGCTGAAGGGTGATGAGGATGAGGCGCGTTTCTACAGAGTGCATGCTGACTGTAGTGGTGGTTTAGTGACTGATTTGAGATTTACGCAGTTGATTGTGGAAGAGAGGGAGCGAATGTTGGCGATAGAGCGAGAGGGTAAGGTTGAAAATGTTGTTGAGAATGATGAGTTGGCGAGAGCGGTTGCGTCGTTGGAGGCTGAGATTGAGCGAAAGAGAGTGCTTGAGAGTGATGATGAGGATGATGTGGATTTAGATAGGGAGCGTGTGAGGAAGCGTGTGAGGAAGTTGAGCTCTTCGTCGTCGGAGGTGTCAGACATTGTGATCACCGACCCCCCGCAGAGCTCATCTTCCCCAAAAGTGAAGAGTGGTGGGATTCGTGTGCAGTCGGCGAGGTGGTTGAAGGATGAAGAGAAGAGGCATGTTTCGCAGCAGATGGCGCATGATTTGTTGGTTAATAAGTATGAGAGTTTGAAGAAAGTGAAGGATGAAGTTGTGAAGGAGTTGGATGAGTTGAAAAAGAAGGAACTGAAGTCGAAGGAGGTAGCGGATGAAAATATTAGAATGAGGCGTAGTGTGACTGATTTGAAGAATAAGACGCGAGAGTTGGAAGAGAAGAATGATGAGTGTGAGAAGAGGGGGAGTGCTGCGGAGAGAAGAATGAGAGATGCAGAAGCGAAGTTTGAGGAGATGATGAAGGAGATGAGTGTGTTGAGAGCGAGGAATGTTGAGTTGGAGAGGACTGTGGCTCGGCGGGGTGATGAGAGGCAGGCGTTTGAGAAGTTGGAGCGCATGAGGGATGAGTGGGAACGTGTGAATGAGGATCGTTTGTTTGAGTTTCACATCCCTATTCGGGATAATCATTTGGCCGGCGAAGTACTCGTCAATCAAAATCTGGACGAGTCCATCCTATGTTATAACGGCCATCCGACGAAAAAATGTCTCCATGCCAGCCTGAGACTGCGCGGCCATCTGCACAAATTTTCTATTCGGAAGCGCCCGAGACTGCCAAAGGATGGCTAACTTGGTAAGTGAAAAAGTAAATAAGATAGTATATCCTATTCTAATACATATCATTTTCATTGCAGATCTTTGCCCGCCTTCACCACCCCATCACGTCACTCCCGAGAACGAACCATCGGCTCTCTTAAGGGCCACCTAGGGGCAAGACATGATAGAACCTCCACGCGATTTGCCCTGGGCAGTCTTCGGACTGGCGAATACTATCATTAAGTTGAATCTGCTATCAGTCAACTTGAACGTTGCGTCGCGTTAGAGGGGTATATAAACCACTGCCTCTCATTTCATTTCATTTCAATCATGCAGACGCCGAACAGTCAAGTCAGCTCTCCTCGCGGACCGCAGTTAAGGCCGCGAAATTTATTTGAGGAGTTTGTCAGGCTAGAGGAGCAAGACAGAGTTTATAATAATCTTGCTCGGATTGGCAATCCGATGACAGCAACTGCTGTCAATCCAACGGAATGGCGCTACATTCCACTTTATAGCCATGTACCATGTAGTTAGTGTGGAAGTCGACAGTGCTACCAAAGAGAGAGTCAAAGACTCTCTCAGTAGAATTGGTAGGGTGTAAGATGACGTTACTCCCGAGAACGAACCACCGGCTCTCTTAAGGGCCACCATGGGGCAAGACATGATAGAACCTCTTCGCGGTTTGCCCTGGGCAGTCTTCGGACTGGCGAATACTATCATTAAGTTGAATCTGCTATCAGTCAACTTGAACGTTGCAAATGAAGTTCGGTGTAATACTTCCTTTCGACGGGCGTTCCTGTAAAGGGCGGCGGTGAAACCCGTAGCTATGTATACCGCAATGGTCAGTCTTGTTAAACCTCTCTGCGTCATGTTTGCAAGTGATTGCCTCTGTCTCAACGTAGTATGCATTCGCGTCAGGGCGACATTTAGCCAACTGTCGAAGGTTGCCTTATAAACTATCCATTGCATACGTTATGAGAACCATGAGTTCTACCTGTCTCTATCAATGAGACAAATTGATGAATGGAATGAAATGGGAGGACACTCACGCGCCACACGCAACATAACACACTTCTCTCTTCCGTAGTCTAACAAGCTCTTTACACATGGATCGCAGTCGATTGCTATCCCTGTATCAGAAGTGTAAGCTATCTTAATTTTATCTAACACTATTTCATCTATCATCATCGTCCATATGAAATGTTTTAAGATTTACAAGTTAGACTAAGCGTGCTACTATTTCCAAATGAAAAAGTATACACGGTTAAATCATCCACTTAACCCCATCCGTAGTCTAACAAGCTCTTTACACATGGATCGCAGTCGATTGCTATCCCTGTATCAGAAGTGTAAGCTATCTTAATTTATTTGACACTATTTCATCTACCATCATCGTCCATATGAAATGTTTTAAGATTTACAAGTTAGACTAAGCGTGCTACTATTTCCAAATGAAAATGTATACATGGTTAAATCATCCACTGAAGCCCCATTCAAGTAAGTCAGTATGAAAGCAAAGATAATACGAAATAAAAATTTATTATGGCATGTATTTCAAAAGGTCTTCATCGTCAATATCGTCCCAGAGTCTGGCTTCACATAGATAACAAAAACAGTTCAGTTGCTTTAATCGTTCTTCCACTGCGAGCCTCACTTTGTCAATATACTCCCACTCCTCCATAGTTCGTGGCTGGGAGTTAGGGGTGTACCACTCCCATAATTGGTGGAGGAATTTCGTGCTGGTGATCTCCATCACATCGTCAGTATCGTACTGGAGATACTTCCACCTCACGCCTGTTAAGTCGGGACACTCCTTCTCACATACACTCTCTTCGTTGTCCGCTGGTAATAACACCTTCTCTACCTTCGTTGGAGCGTTTGGTGTTGAGGATGGAGAAGAGAATTTTGTGTTTGGTGTTGTCGGAGGGCTTGTCATGTTGACTGTGAATAATAACTTTGAAATGTTTTCTAATTCTTAAGTATCAACAAGCAACCAATCAGAATGAACAGCCAATTAATGATGAATATGAAAGTATATATATAAAGTGACATTCGTGTCATTTCACTGTCTTTGTGACATATAAGTGAAGTGTTCTCTGACGAATTCTATATTTGAGGCGTACAAGTAAACTGCTCTCTCGTGAAGTCTCTATCTTGCTGAAGTATCAACCTTAAAACTCGATTTCGTTGAAATGGTAAGTTGAAAATTTCTTCACTCATCTCCGTCAAACGTGTGGTTAATAGCATCTTCCTCAATTTCAGCCATCAACTTCATTACCAACGCCCTCCCTTCTCGAGGAAAGTTTAGAGTTGTTGAGTGAAGGTAGGTTGTAACAATACACTGAGACTTGAACAGAGATGATAGAATGATTTCTCTTTCAGGTGATGTGAGTTCCAGCTCAGGACTCTCGCGACAAGGCAACGAGTGGGAATGTGCCGACTGCGGACATATGTTTACAAGGAAGCACAGTCTCCTTCGACACATCAAACAACGTGTGTGTCAACGCAAAGCGGCGTCAATCTCCGGAGGTGAAGTTGATTCTGACGATGACATCTCCTTTCCTTGCGATTTGTGCCCTCTTTCTTTTGATAGTCACTTTCAGCGATCTTCGCACAGACTTCAACACACGCATGCAAATGATCACTACACCAACGGTACCTCTACCATCTCCCTCATTAATGTTTCACATAATAATTTAGTACGCGACTACTGCATGGAGTCCAATACTCAAATAGTAGATTTTCCTGAGTGGCTCCTTCAAAATTCTAACATTATCGAAGCGCTCTTCAACAATTTAGACAATTTTAGAATGAAGGCGCTCATCTACCTTAAACTAAAATATATTAAGATAGATTTTCAAACGGGTCAAGTGACGGAGAGAATACAGTTTCATGTTCCTTCCTCTTCCGCAACCGAAGTTGTAGATTGCGAGTCTTGGCTAAATTTTCACATTCAATGTTTAAAATCAAATGTAGATAAATTCAATCAACGCGACAGCGCTCTCATTTTTGATGGTGTGGACTCAGCCAAATTTAAAATTTCACTATTAGAAAGTCATGCAGCTCGAGGTACATTTAAACTACCAAAAACGTTGTATAATAAGAAAGCTGTCATAAATGTCGATTGTAAATCACAGTGTTTCAAATATGCAGTCCTATCCATCCTTCACTATAATGATATCAACGCGCATCGAGATCGCACCTATAGCTATAGACAGTGGGAGGATGAACTAGACTTTGAAGGTTGTGATAGTAACAACATGAAAATCAAAGATGTAGAAACGTTCGAAAAACATAATAAGATTAAAATTGTCGTTCACGTGTGGGAGAAGGGGTTGAAGGGTGCCCGCTATAATTCACGTTCAACTTGTTATGAACGTGTAGTCAACCTCTTATTAGTAAAACAAGATGATAGCGAGGAATGGCACTACTGTGGTATTCCCAAAATCTCTCGCTTGTACACTCACTTGGGGCACTCTAAAAGAGGTGAACATTTTGTATGCGACCGCTGCATCCGCTCCTTTTGGAGTAAAGATAAATTTGAAACTCACTATGAATGGTGCAAGCGAGGTAAATTACAAATGGAACGCATGCCCAAAGATAAAATATTTTCACATAGGGATAATGGTGACGAATTAAGTCCCCTGCGTGTCATTTACGCAGACATAGAATGCTACATTGATGATATCATCCACAAGCCAGCAGCCATATCCTGCTATGAAGTATGGCATGACCACTTTAGGAATAGACAAAACAAAATGCATACTTGGCAAGGTGAAGATTGCATTTCAAAATTTCTAGAATTTCTCGATAAAGCTGCTAAATTTCAACAATCATATGATTCCCAATTGCAGCGTAAGTCACTACATATGTCGGATGAAGACAAACAAAAATTTGAAAGTTGCACATCCTGTCCTAAATGCCATAAAACGTTTGATGACGATAAAATTAAGAAAGTGCGTGATCATGATCACATCAATGGTAAATTTAGAAGCGCACTCTGCTCCAAATGTAACTTTTCACTTAGGTTGAGACGTCGTGTACTACCCGTCATTTTTCATAACTTTAAGGGCTATGACAGTCATATGCTCATAAAAGGAGGGTTGAGCCAGATGAAATCGTGGCAGTTTAATGTAATAGCGCAAACGAGAGAAAAATTCATGGCAATGACAGCAAAAGTACCAGTAGATAAAACTAAAGAAAATAAGACAGTCTTCTTCGAAATAAAATTTTTAGATTCATTTCAATTCATGTCAGCGTCACTAGCTTCTCTCGTTCGAAATCTCAAGCTTCTTCCCCATAGTCAAACTTTGAAGAAACACTATCCAAACTTAACGGATGAAATAATCACTCGCAAAGGAGTTTTTCCTTATGCGTATTTTAGCTGAATGTCTAAACTAAATGAAACAACCCTTCCTTCCATTGACAAATTCAAAAACGATTTGACGGGTGAAGATTGTCCAGTAGAGGACTATGAACATGCTCAAGAGGCATGGTTAAAATTTGATTGTAAAACGTTTGGCGATTATATGATCGCTTACTTAGAATTAGATGTCATTTTGCTGGCTGATGTCTTTCAGGAGTTTCGACGAGTGGCATTAGAAGAAGACAAATTAGATCCTGTCCACTTTGTCAGTCTACCAGTCATGTCCTTTAAATCAGCCTTTAAAATGACTGGTGAGACCATCCATCTCTTACAAGACCCGGAGATGTATAACATATTCGAGCGCGGAATACGCGGTGGTCTCACATTTGTAAATAAACATCATATAAAATCTAAAACAGTAGGTGATGATCATATCCACCTAAAGTACTATGACCAAAATAATTTATATGGCAGTTCACTGTCTAAACCACTACCTCATTCCGAGTTTAGTTGGTTAAATCAAGATGAGCTTGAGTATTACTCCAACCCTTCAAACATACTGAAGATTCCAGATGAAGGTGATTGGGGATATTATTTTGAAGTGGATTTGATTTATCCAAATGGCATTAAAAATAAAACTGCTGATTTCCCACTCGCACCTGAATCTGGTGAAGTGACTGAAGATATGTTTTCACCATTCATGTCACAATTTCATAATAACTTAATAGAGTGTGGACAGCCAAGGTACAAACCATGCCGCAAACTTTTACTCACCCAATATGATAAGAAAAATTATCTCGTACACTTCTGCATATTAAAATTCTATTTAGAAATGGGCATGCTTGTAAAGTCAGTTCACCGCATTATCAAATTTAGACAGAAAGCGTTCCTCAAACCCTACATAGATAGTAACAGTCAAAAACGTGCACTCGCCCAAAATAATTTTGAAAAGGATTTTTATAAATATAAGAATAACAGTCTATTCGGAAAGACCATGGAGGATGTTAGAAAACGTATGAATTACAAACTAGTCGTTGATGAACAAAAATATCACAAATTGACCTCATCACCTCTTTTCATTGATAGAGACATCATCGATGAGGATCTTGTAGGTGTTAAAATGATAAAATCAGAAGTTGAGTTGTGCAAACCCATCTATACTGCCCGTCAAAAGTCTTTGCACCCCTCAGAAAAATAGCGTTTTCAATGTTTTCATACTTTATTACGTGTATATAATAGCTTTCAGAGGTAGAAGTCGTGAATGTGGACAGATTTGTCCAACTTTAGTTACTGCAATATGTGTGGATCGCCTATAATTTCTTCCCAAAAAATGTAATAAGAGAATAAAAAACTGCGAAATGCTACCAATTTCCATTTTAATAGAAATGAAACGTAACATACAAGCATACTGATACTGAACATATTTACAATTATATACATTTTATACAACAAACTCTGTATAATGTCATCAGTACCTAGTGGCACCGCCTTGAGCTGCGATCACACTGTCGCAGCGTGAACGCATCGAACGAATGATACGACGAATGGAGTTCTGAGGAATACTGCACCATTCATCTTTCAGAGCAGATTTCAGATCAGCAATATTTCGAATTTGTCGCTTTGAGATTCGCCTACCAAGCTCGTCCCACACATGTTCAATAGGATTGAGGTCGGGACTGCGACTCGGCCACTCCATGTGAGTGTAGTCATGATTCTCGAGGTGGAGTGTCTCAAGAAGACGGCAGCGATGGGGTCGAGCATTATCGTCCTGTAGAAGGAACCCTGGACCTATAACACTGAGTCCAAAAGGAATACCAACGGTGGTCAAAATCTCACGGTACTTTTCACCGTTCACAGAACCGTTTGTCATCACAAGATCAGATTTGCCGTTCCAGGCGATAGCTGCCCAGACCATTACTGAACCACCACCAAAACCTCGCCGCTCTTGGGTCTGTACTGCAGCGAAGTTTGCGTACCGAGTTTTTCTCTTTCTCCAAACCCTCAAGCGACCATCAGTACGACGGAGACAGAAAACACTTTCATCAGTGAAAATTACTTGACGCCATTCTTGAAGTGCCGACCATGAGCGATGCTGTCGTGCCCATTGCAAACGTGGAAGCTTATGACTATCGCTAAGTGGAAGAAATCTGAAAGGACGAAAGCTGTGAAGACAAGCATCATGTAGGCGTCTACTTATTGATGACTGGGACACTCGAACATTCCTCTCACGAAGAAGTCTCTGTAATTCTGGAATGCTTACAAACGGATTTGCTTCAGCTGTGGAAGTAATGAAAGAACAGGAGTCTTCAGCAAGAACTGAAGGTCTGCCAGATCTGTTTCTGTCTTTCACTGAATGTGTCTCCCTATACCGTTTAATTTGATACCTAACGGTTGATTTTGGAACATTCAAATGACTGGCGATTCGATTGTAAGACCACTTAGCATCAATACTGAGTGTGACAATACGCCACCGCTTTTCTTCGCTCAATTCACGCGTCGCCATGATTGCTGACTACGTTTGTTGACGCTTGTCCGCACTTTTATTCTTACGACCGCTTGTCACTGAATGGTGTTCACAGCTAATTAACTCCGTGTCATGACCCAAATTGTTTTTATCTAAGTGAAGCATTATAAGACATTAAACTGGAGACATTCGCTAAGAATAAACTGCCACTTAATTAGCTTGAAACTTCAAATATCTTAGGGGTGCAAAGACTTTTGACAGACAGTATATATTGGGCAAGCCGTTTTAGATTATTCCAAGCTTGAAATGAACTCTTCTACAAAATATTAAAACCATGCCCTCTCGTAAAAGAGGTTGACTTGCTGGGTGGTGATACAGATAGTTTCTTTTTAGGAATTACCACTCAAAAAAGATTTAAATTTTAATGAAGTAGGCAAGTCATTAGAAAAATATTTCGACACATCTAACTACAATCCCACTCATCCACTCTTCATCCACTAAAGTTACGAGGGATTTAGTATCTTTCACATGGATGCACTCTTGTAAACCATTGGTAATTTTGATAGCAATAGAGGGTATAGTTTGTTTGACGACGGGATGATAGAAAATAGATTCAAACATCTTCTCGACTATTCCATATGAAGCGTCTTTATCATAAATGAAATCACGTAAAATGTATTCTTTTTTCTCACCAACAGAAATAGGTAGAATCAAATCACTTTGAATGTAAAGGTGCTGTTCATGTTTATCAAGTGTCATTGGTGTTTCTATACCAATCGTATGCGCAGCAGCAAACACTGTTTGTAGCATTGAAAAACCAAAGAGTTTTTTCAAATTTTTACTCAATTGACATTGAATGTCATCACCCAGTTTCAGAACAACGCGTTGATTTTCAATTGAAAACGAAATGTGGTGTGTCTTTACATCATATTTACTTTTCATCACATGCTTCAACTTCTGTTGTATATAAGGATTTACTACATGAATGAAGCTTTCAACTGTATGATATAGACGCGGCATTATATTGATAGCAACTTTAGATTCTTCATAAGACTGGTAAATTTTCTTGATGCGATCGCCATAGATGTCCACCCACCATTCATCATTAACTGAATCAGCTTTAGTGTGATATTCATGAGAAGCATACACCACACCGCTTCCAATAATAGGTGTATAATGTCTTACAAAATGACGCAAGGTTGGAGAGAAATAAACTGTAAGTTTGTCATTATATTTCTGAATAACCAACTTATTTTTGTTCGCCATTATTTTCTCTCCATACTTCTTACCCACAGTCTCATTCCATCGTTTTACTAACTCAATAAGTGATAAAGGTTGAACACCACGCTTTTTCAAAATGATGCGTTCTTCGCATTCTACAACATCTTCATCAAATATTTTAAATCTATAATGAAATTTGTTGATTCGATTTGAATAAACTTTTTTAACATTTGCAGTAGCAATTGATGTTAGATGTAGTCCATGACCAAAACCAAGATGTGGATAGAATTCATTATCCAACCTCAGCGTAAGACCTTTAGTAAAAGAATGAAAGCGGAGGAACTGTCTCCCACTCCAATGATAGATAGTAAATTCATAAGCTTTCTGATTTTTATTCTTCATGATGGAAGTATTGCCACTGTTGAATGCCTTAATAATTTTCTCATTCCCAAATGGTTCATAAGAATCTGATTTTATCTGAATCCATTCATAGTTCCACTTTCCATCTGATGTTAAATTGTATGGGAACTGAAATGCATTATTCATCGTTATTCCATCATGGGTGCGAGGAGTCAATATCATTTCTTCCAAATCATTCACATTCTGAATATTGCTATCATAGCAAATACTAGAAACGCCAACCTCCCATTCACCTTCTAAATGCAGTGGCCGATTTAATTCTACTCGATAGTCTGATGGTTTATTTTTGGGAAATTTATTCATAGAAGCATTACTGGGCAAGTAGATTAGAAACGAGTCCTTATTTTCACTTTCCATATTATTCACATTGGAAAAATATATTAGCATACTTTTGCATTAACTCTTCATTCGGAAATGGAGTGTCATACTTGTCACAGCATCTTTATGAAAAGGAATCAACGCACCAGCATCGTCATAAATGGCAATATCAATTTGTGGGATGTAGTTTGATTTCAGCTTTGTATAATGCACTTTCTTGAAAGTATGCTCAGATAAAATACTGCAGCTTTTTGGCTGGTATGGTATCATTGCTAGCAATGGAGCTTCAACATCTCCCACACGTACATCTTCACCAATATTGGAATATATCTGAAAATAGTTAATACGACGCGATAGCGACATGTCTGCGCTAGCTTTGGTTACAGTACCACTTTTAAAGATATTTTGATCAAAACCCAAAATGTCCATTACAGTTTTATCCATAATTAGTTCAATACCTTTTCCACTTATAGTGAGAGACAAAGTACCTTCTTTTTCAGAAAATGAAATATGTTGCTCATTAATCACTTCATTTAAATAATCTACAACCAATTTAACCGAAGTAATAATGCGAGGCATCAACACTCTTGTTTCATGTAAGATACCACCTAAAGGCTCTACACACTTTCTGTATAAAGATACGGTCCATTCTGTATCAAATTGATTTGACCTTTCACATGGTAAATGTTGCATATCAGATTTTCCATGAACAGCTGCAGAACGATGTCGTAAGAACTGATGAAAATCTTTTGAACAAACTAATACTAGATCATCATCATTTAATTTGCTTATTGCAATATGATTAGATGATTTGATATAAGTCAATGTTGCCACTTGTTTGCCATCAACTCGAAGGAGATAATTAAATTTCTTCAATAATGTTTCAGGAGTCATGTTTGTCTTTCTTGGTTTAATCACAAAAATCACCAACCAACGTCTTCTCATTTCTTGGAATAAGATCTACATAATAAGCTTCCTCTCGATGTATTAACTGTTTATGACCACTTATGTGGTAATTAACGTTAAAATTATCATAGCTTGTTAAGGCGCTAGCGAGGTAACCTAAATCATTTCTTAAACTTGGACTTAAACCAACAATCCAATCTTTCTCAACTACATGATGTACATAATTATAATCATCATTGTGCGGAGTAAATTGGACAATATGTTTACTCGCTTTATTCAAGAAATCATATATAAACTTTTTACATGATAAGAGATCTTTCTTTGGCCACTGTGGAATGTATACTCGGCACCCCTTTTCACATTGGTAAGCAGCTGTACGTCTCATATTAATAGTCATCACCACATGATCAAAAGTATAGACACAGTTGCTATAAACAAGTTGAGTGACACCCACTTCCCAATTTCCATTTAGCTGTTGTACATGATCAATGGGAGTAGAAAAGAGTGCGGCTCGATTACTAGCAAATCTCTTTGTAGCCGCATTGCTAAGCAAAATATGATAAAACGACATTTTTATATTGCTGATCTGCGACTTTGCATAACATCATGAAGACTTGGATTTTGGACTCTCTACAATATATCCGAGTTGATCGTGATGGAAACGTACATTTCAAAAATTCTCATGGTCATACATCAAGAGGAATTACATTAACATGGCGACAATTTGTCAACCTCAATGATATCATGAGGGATTTGGAATATTTTGAAACATTAAGATTCATCTCCTTGGGTGATCAAGTTTGGCTTCAACATTACAGAAATGAAATTCAAATCTGCCATTCTCATTCCACAAACTGTTTCTCATGTTTGTTCATGAAGCGCCATCGCTACACCATCGTCAACATTCTCCGTCGCTTCAGACTCTACACCAAAATCGATCTCACAACATTACACCAACAGCTTCCAAACAGCAAGTATTACCCGGGCCGTCCTCAAATGTTAGTGGTGAAGATGAACAATTCACGGAATCTTCAACTCTTCCCAAATGGGACTGTACAGATTCTCGGCGCCCTTTCTCATTCATCGGCGCAGTCAATGCGCTTAGAGCTACAGAGACTACTACGTCGGATATGGAAGAGGGAGAGGTGTG
>CAJQUW010004674.1:0-166120 GCA_907163375.1 Prostheceraeus crozeri | reverse complement strand
TACAATAAAACTTGGTATTTTCCATTTTTTTTATTTTTTTCGTTAGAGAAAATTTAAGAAAAAAATTTGTGTTTTAATTTTTAGATATAAAACATTCTAAATAATCAAGGACTTGAGTGTTATTTTATATTATTTTATATTTCACGTTCTTTAGTTATTTGTTTTTCTTTATCTACATTATTTGTATCATATGAAGTTTTTATCATATTAAGTTTTATACATATTAGTTTATCTGTATTAAGTTTCATCATATAATCGTTTTATCAAAGATAATTTAAATTTTTTTTGCACTAATATGGATTCATCATCATCAGCCATAAATTGTTTGCTTCATCATCATCATAGATAATTGTTGCTCTTCATCATCATAAATTACACTTTTTGGTAGTGGATGCCCTTCCATGATAGGATATACCAGGTTCTCTTCATTGGAATTATCTAATTCTAAATTACATTTCTTATCTGATAATAATATAATAGAGAAAAATATTGGTCTTTGAGCTCGTTTGGACAATTTAATAACACCACTATAATCTGAATCAGTTTTTAGTTTTTATTAAAGATGATAAAATTTTAAATTGATTAGATGTAAATCCTAATTTAAATTTTGTAGACCCGACACATAGTTGTCTAACAGTATCTTCAACTATACCATCATTATTATTTTCAATTGTAAGAAAATGAAATTTAGATAAATTTTTATAATTACTAATATTTTTATAATCTTTTTTACCATTTACACCATTTTCAGATGTTTCAGAATCATCATTATTATCATCTATATTATTATCATTATTATCATAAGATTCTTTAAGATCGGGCAAAGCCTAGAACCTTCAGTTCGTTTATTATGATTATGGTCATTGTTAATAGTATAAGGTGTTGTCCACATATAAATTTTCTCTTGTTGAGCTAAGCCATTTATGTAAGATTTTAACAATTAATATTTAAGTTTCAATATAATCCTATATACGTATCATCATCATATCTTTGCGGCATTTCTAATGTTTCTTGTTTATAAATTGTGTCTCTATAATAAACTTCACATAATAATTCTTCATTATGTTTTTTTACTCTCTATGTGAATGTTATATTGATTTTGTTCATCAACAAATAATCTAATTTTTTCTTTGGAAAAAGATTTTAATTTTTTAACTAATTCTTTAATATTAATATAATTAATAATTTTAGTTTCTATCCAATCAGTATTACTAATCGGCAAAACTGCTCTAATAAAACCATAAACATTATTATGACCTATTATAACCATATTTTCTTTATTTAATTCCACATAAGCTACATCATTATATTTACTAACAATCTCCATAAATTTAATAAATGGATCACCTGGAAAAATACAATAATTGGTTTCTATAGAAGGTAAACCTTTAGTCTGTTCTCTAAATATTTCGGCTTGTAATTGAAATAAAATATTAACATCTATACATGGATTTGTAATAGTATTATTATTATTATTATCAAAACATTTATTTTCAAATCCCGTTGATCTCGTCGAATAAGAAGAACAGGATGATGCGGACGAATATAATTTTTTTAAATTTGGGGTTTCCATTTTTTTATTTTTATTAGAAAAAATTTTATTTTTTTATTGTTAAAAAATGATGTTACCAAATGTTGGTGGAGGTGCATATATCCCGAATAATCGTGAATTAGAAATAGAGATAGAAAATTATATTATGAAAACTGGAGACGTTTTATCTGGTCCATTGCATCTTTCTATTCTTCCACAACAAAATACAGAGTTAACAAATAAACAATATGTTGATGCACAAATAAATGACTTAAAAGAAAAATATATAAACGATGTTTTGGTTCCACTGATGAATGAATTGAAGTTGCTTAAACTTAATGACAAATCATTAAACGAAAAATTATTAAAACTTGATAAAAAGGATAGAGAGCTAGAAGCAGATATAGCAAAACTTTTTAAAAAGATTTCTGAACAATCAAAAGTTTTAATATTACTTTCTTTAAATTTAAAATCTGTTGTAATTAAAAATAAACATCAGATAAAAATGTTAAAAGAACAATTAGAAGATGAAATAGAAAAACTACCTGAAAGAATTAAAAAAAATTTAAAGCAGTTACAAACTACATTCCAAAAAAGTGTTTATGAATTGAGTTCTAAAATTACTCAACAAATGAAAAAGATGAATAGAATAATAAATGAAGTAAACTCACTTAATCAAAAAGTTGATAAAATGAAAACTCTTAAAATCAATTTAGAAAATGAATTAAAGAAAAATTTACAAGAAAACTCTAAAGAAAATAAAGAACAGTTAGATGCTGTTAAAAGACAATTAGATGTTCTTAAAATTAAGTTAAATGCTCTTAAAACGGCGTTGAAGATTAATCAGCAGAAAATGCAAGTTAATAGAAGAGAAATTAAAGTACATCACACGCTGCTTGACGCAATAGATAAAGTGCAACAGGCAATTAATAAAGTTATCTCGAAGTTGTTGTCCATTCACAAACGTAAATCTTAAACGGACCAAAGGTCCTCAGGTTACTAACCAATCGGAGCGAAGCTCCTCGAGGCTTTAGCCGATCGTAAATATTTTTTCCCAAAAGTCAAATTTAATCCTAAAAAATGCCTATAATTTATAAACACAATCTTAAACATTTTGCTTCAAATCAAAAAATTGCTCATGAACCACGTATGAATCCTGTTTATCATTATGATAATAGAGAAACAGTCGGAACAGAAAAGTTCCTAGGCACCGCAGGTGCCGTTCACACGGAAGGAGCTGGGATCTTCTCTGGTATTGGTAGTATCGTTAACTTAATTAAAAATAATAAAGATTTGATTACATCTGCTGCAAAAGGAGCAGCTGCTATAGGTAGTACAGCTAGTGCAATATCAAATGCTGTCAAGTCTCAAAACGAATTAAAACAACTAGAAGCTATTCGTAAACTTAGGAATGATTCCGAAGAACTAAAAAAATTAAAAAAACTTTCAGATGAAACAAAGAACAAAATTGCTAACATAGCTGTTGATGGTGATAGTAAACATAATGAAAATAAAAATAATAAAAAAAACAATTGAAGAAATAAGAGGTAATGGCGTGAGCAGCAACCTTCGGTCTAACCAGCAAAGCTGTAGCGGAGCTGGTCTAGCAAAATTCTAAAATTATATTTTAGTAAAAATTTTTTTCTATCTGTGAGAAAAACAAAAAGTCAAATTATTTTTTATAAAAATGTCTTCGCTTATCGAAAATAAATTTAGATTAGATGATCCTCCGTTCACCAGTTACAATCAAAAAAAGAATGACTATATAAGAATTGCTATGAATCCCGGATCTTCCAGTAGAGTAAACACTGGAGGTGATTTAATTTTTGAAGTTGATAATCAGCAGAGCTATTTATATTTACCTGATTCATTTTTACACTGTGAATATTCTTTATATAGTGATGCTAATTTTACAACACCATTACCAGAAACCGATAATATTGCATTAGAGAATAATTTTTTTCCAAGATTATTTACACAAATGCGTTTAGATGTTGCAACTCAAAATATAGAAACAATAAGTGATTCTCCAGGTGTAATTGATACAATGCTTAGATTTATAACAATTGGTGAAAATAATAAAAAGTATGAAATCGAAGGTTGGTTTCCTGATACTAATGATGGTATAATTGTTGATGATTTAACTCACGCTGGAACAGATGCAGCAGGAATTGCGAAAGATGTAGAAAATATTGCAAAACATTTAAATAAAACAAATAATGAAGCATATAAAGAAAGACGTGAATTTAACAAGAAAAGTAAACAGACAGTTAATTGGTCATTGTCTCCATTATTCGGATATTTAGATTATGATAAAATATCATATCAATTAAAATTTAAATTAATAATTCATCGTACAGCAAATAATGAATTAATCTTTTTTGGTAAGACTGGGAAAAAAGCATATTTAAAAATTGATAGACTTGAATGGTGGATTAAGCATATTACTCCTAGTTTAGAGGTTGAAACAGCTATTGCAAAAAGATTAAATACTAACAAACCAATTCCAGTAAATTTTCTAAAGCGTACTGCTAGTTCAGTAACTTTTTCCGAACAAAGATTTAACTGGCATTTTACTAGAACTGCGAATACTCCAAGATATTTATTACTAACATTTCAAAGAAATAATTCTCCAAGTTTTGATAAGAACAACAATATTTTTCATATTAATACAATTCGAAGTTTACAAGTTTCATTAAATCAAACCCGATATCCAATTGATCCATTAAGATTCGATGATACCAATAATCAATTTATGGAAGGATATGATTGTTATCGAAATCTTTGTACAGAATTTGGAGTTGAACCACAATTAACTCCTGGAGATTGGAGACATTTATATCCTGTTTTCTGTTTCGATTTAAGTGCACAATCTGAAGATATTATCAAGACTGGTTGTGATGTAACAATTAATATTGAAAAGAAAGATTCCACAACTTCATTGATGGCTTATGGTTTATTGCTAGAAGATGTAAAATATTCTATTGAAATTCCTAATGGAAAGATGGTAAGGATAGGCTAAAGCCAGAGGAGCTTCGCTCCGATAAGTTAATTAAAATTTTTTCATAACTAGAATAGATTAAAATTTTTGGTAACTTAAAATTTTTTGGTAACTTAAAATTTTTCATAACTAGAATAGATTAAAAAAATTCTTAACTTATAATTTATTCATAACTAGAATAGATTAAAATTTTTGATAACTTAAAATTTTTTTATTAAAAATGTCGCAAGAGAAAAGTAATAATAATAAAACTGTTGAATTAAAATTACGTAATATTGTTGACAAAAATACCCCTAAAACTATTACGATTAACAAAAAAAAGTATTACATAAGTAAACCAATGATAGAGAATATTCAATTACAAGAAGAAAAGAATGGCGGGATTCTCCCATTAATTCCACTAATAATAGGTGGCATAGCTGCAGCAGGAAGTGTTGCAGGTGGGACAGCTGGTATTGTCCAAGCAGTAAATAAAAATAAATCAGAGAAGGCAGCATTAGAAGAACAAAAACGACATAATAGAGAGTTAGAGAAAGTTGCTAGGGGTGAAGGAGTAGTAGATAATTTTATTAGTAAATTAAAATTAGTTGATGAAGGAAAACGAGTTCTTAAAAATATTCTCCACAATGTTGATGATTTAATTGAAATTAAAGAAACTAAGGATGGTTCTGGAATATATCTGAGTCCTAGTATGATAAGGTAATAACCTCAGAACCTTTGGTTCTTTTCGGTAAAACTTTTATTTTATCTTTTAAATTTTTTTTATCTTTTAAAATGAATTCTACAAATTCCGAAAATTTAACTAAATTAAAAATTTCTAATTTAGATTTATTGAATTATCTATTAAGCAAAAATAAAAACTCAAATTGTCAGCATATTGGAGGTGACAAGAACAAAGTTCCATACCACTTCGGTGGTGATATACAAAAAACATTAGAAAACTTTCCTGGATTTATTTGGAGTAAATATTCGAAAGAAAAACATCTTCCTGGTCATTCATATACTGGTCCAGGAACTCGATTAGATATAAGACTAGATGAGAATAATAATCCGAAACCAGGTGAAGAACCAATAAATAGAGTAGATGCCGCAGCTTACAGGCATGATTTAGCTTATCGAAATCATGATCTAAGTTCTCGACATGCAGCTGATAAGAAGATGATTCAAGAATTAGATAGTATTCAAAATCCTACATTTAGAGAAAAAATTGAAAGAATGTTTGTTAAGAAAGCTTTACAAGCTAAAATATTATTCGGACAGGGTTTAAATGAAACGACAGCAAAGCTGTCTGAGAGCAACGCTCGAACCTACGCCTCCGAAATTCATAAAGAATACAGAAGGCCTAAATATTTATTGAAGGTAAAAGTATTTAATAAAGATGATATTTGGAGTGCTGATCTTATTCATATGCCGAATGAAAGGGACTACAAATACGCATTGACCGTTATAGATTTATATACACGATACGCTTGGGTAAAGCCTTTAAAAAATAAAAGTGGTCTTTCAGTTAAATATGCGTTTGAAGAAATCTTTAAAGAAAGTAAGAGAAAGCCAAAAAAATTGTTTGTTGATAAAGGGTCGGAATTTTATAACCGAAACGTTCAGCCACTATTTGAAACTGTTTATTCAACTGAAAACGCTGGAAAAGCTGTAGTGATAGAAAGATTCAATCGGACGTTAAAAAATAAAATTTTCAAGAAATTTACTGAGCAAAGAAATCAGAAATGGTTGAAGATATTACCAGGAATTGTAGAAGAGTACAATAATAAAGTTCATTCTGGCATTGAAGAAACTCCAAAGAATGCTTCTGACGACCCTGATTTGATAAGAAAAAAAATATTCGAGAATAATAATTTGAATGAGAGTAATCCGAATTTGCAGAAACTTAAGCCGAAATTTAAAATTGGAGATAGAGTTAGAATATTTAAATATAAGAATAAATTTGAAAAAGGCTTCGTCGGATACTGGACGAAAGAGATATTTGAAATTTCTAAAATAAATCAAAGTTATCCGTTTACTTATGAAATTAAAGATTTAGATAATGAGGATATCAGAGGCCGTTTTTATCAAAATGAATTACAACGAACTGAGCTTTAGCTTTTTAATTATCATTATTATTATTATTTTTATTATTCAATTCTAACATAATATCAAGAAATGATACTCCTTTTTGTAATTTAAATAAAACATAAAGACATAATTGACCACAGTAAGTAGTTCCCGGTTTTTGAATTTGAAATGTATTATAAGTTCCATTTTCAAGTAATTTTTTAACTTCGTTTGTAGGTGGAAGACCGTATGAGTCAAAATAGTAATTATCTCCATTTTTATTAGACATACCTGCTGACCAATGTACGCCTTTTTCATCTGACGTATGGAGATTGGTTACGAAATTTACAGTTATTGATGGAACTTTGTTCCGGGAACTGAAGGTTCCTGTTGGCTTATTTTTTAGGAATTGTAATTCGTCTCTCATTAGAACATGAAAATTCTTTATTCCTAATTCATTTGCGATTTTCTTCAGGTCGAAATTTGTCGTAGTTTGCGTTCCATATAATTTAAAAAACTTATTTATGTTGCTCATTTTATAATAAAAAAATTTCTTAAGGGACCCCTAGAAGACAGAAGGGAGGGGGTAGCAGAACTACGTTCATATGATATTGAAGGATATATTCTTGCTGTTTCTTCCACTTTTGTTTCTTCCCCTGTTAAAGAAATATTATTAGTCACATGATATATTTTAAAAACCTGAAAGATGGATAAAATTCATGAATTTGAAATTCTCAACTTTTATGATTTTCGCTGTCCTTGTACGGTCATGATTTTGGGGGTGAAAATTGTAATTCTCAAATTTTGAGATTCTTAACTTTTATGATTTTTTCGGTGTCCTGGAACGGTCATGATTTGAGCAAGAAAATGATCATAATCACAAATTTGAGATTCTTAACTTTTATGATTTTCGGTGTCCTGGAACGGTCATGATTTTGGGGGTGAAAATTGTAATTCTCAAATTTGAGATTTTGAAAAATTTGAAAATTGGGTATTTTTTTAAAAAACGCCCAAATTTATGAATTTAGGTCTTCATAACCTGAAAAAAGGTTCAAATTCATGAATTTATGTCGTTTTTAAAAATGTCATTTTTTGAAAAAATGGTACTTTTTGAATGGACTAAATTCATGTATTTAAGTCTTAATAACCTGAAAAAGGGTTCAAATTCATGAATTTATGTCGTTTTTAAAGATACTATTTTTTTGAATTTTATGGTGTCCTGGAACGGTCTTTTGCCCATTACTGATGCAAACTTATCACATTTATGCCGAATAAGCCCGACAAATACGGCATTAAGTTTTGGCTACTTGTTGACGTTGAGTCTAAGTATGTTAGCAACATCATACCTTATCTTGGAGCTGCAGAGAAGAGTGCTCGTGGTAATCAACCATTGGCAGAGAATGTTGTTCTTCGACTTATAGAACCATTCAAGAACCGTGGATATGACGTATGTTGTGACAATTATTTTATTTCACTCGCAGTGGCCAAGAAATTGAACTTGCTTTCAACCTCCATCCTCGGGACAATCCGGAAAAATCGTCGAGAACTGGCGCCAGATATGATAAATGACAGGAAAGATATTTACGAATCGAGATTTTATTGGCAAGAAGATGCTGGAGTTTGTGCTGTTTCTTACCAGTGTAAGAAAAACAAATCTGTATGTCTCCAAAGTACATGTCACTCGTCTCCATCAATTTCCACCGGCAGCCATAAAAAGAAACCGGTGATGATTGAGGCGTACAATGCCAACAAGGTCGGAGTTGATGTGGTGGACCAAATGTGCCGCTTATATACTACAAAATCTGCCTCTCGTCGATGGCCATTAGCTGTATGGTGCAACATGTTGGACATCGCTGCCATCAACGCTTGGATAGTGTATCAGAAAAGTACATCCCACAAAATATCTAGAAAAGACTTCATTCTGCAGCTTATTGAAGAGCTTTCTGCTTCGAATGAAAGCTTACAAGAAATCTCCGTCAACACAACTACATCAAATTTGGATTGGAAGAAACGCCGAAAATGCCAACAGGAGAAATGTCGCAATTGTTCATCTTCGTATTGCAAAGACTGTAAGAAGATCACCTGTTGGGCGTGCGCTGAAGACAAAGCGAGTAAGTTGATATTCGTTTAGTGCAAGGAGTGTTTCTCACATACTATGTAGATTTGCTTCATGTTCATCATTCGTGAACACTTTATGTTTATGTTTATTAAAATTATATCAGTAATTATATCATTAAATTGTTTTGATTTATGATAGGCATATTCCGGGTTAATAATATTCCTTGATTGAATAATGCATAGGTCCTTTGCATATTTAGTGATAATTCATGAAATAGCGAATAAAATACCTAAACTTACCGGTATAATATAATGTGACATAGAAACACATGCAGCATCGGTGAAAAGTATGCAGTGAGATATCTATGTAGAATCATTAAAATACATTTTTAAACAAATTTAATACTTATCAACAATTAATTGAGGAATGGGATAGCATTCTATTCACATTTTCTTACTACATAGAGTATATATCGATGGTATCAATATTGATACCATGACCATTCTAGGGTGTAACTTTAGCCGACCATCCTAGTGTTAAAATTGATCAGCGAAATTCCCGTACGATCCTCATCGCATCGCTATCACGGTCAAAGCTAGCTTGCAAGTCAGAGCCCAAATAATGTCGGCTGACACTTCAATTAGTATATTATTGTGAACATTTGAGGCTCAGAAGAGCTGGAATGCAAAAGCGGCCGTCAGCGGCTTGCCGTCTCTGTGGCGGGTACACCGAACCACTGTAAGCGGCTTGACGTACAGAAAGCGCCTACATTAGAGTCTAACCATTATTTCCAAATTCTAACAGAAAAGATACTCACAGGCCCTGATCCAAATACTATGAAAAATCCTTTAACTTATAGGGTATATGTATTACAAATCCTAATATCCAAGCCTAATTCGGTGCCAACTATCTATCCTTAGCAACACAAACTGGTCACTTACCTCTATCAAAAATCAAATGTAGCATAGTGTTTCAATGTCCTAGGTTGTTACGATAAATAGGATCGGTGAAGAGCAACAGGCTGTCTCTCGGTTCTTTCAGGTAGGCCTACAGGAGTGAAATTATGTAGGCCTACACCCATTCAGGTACCCAGTATGTATGAGAAATCTTCGTGGATCGATGATGTAATTTTTAAAGAACTTCTGTGTAATATGTCACAATGAACAAATTCCAACATGTATTTTCCGGTTATGATCAATTTACTGTTGATTATTTGCCCATAGTAAGAGATCAACTGATTAGGTGGTATAATCAACCAAGTATATCAACAGTTGGGTACAATGATGTTAGTAGGGTTCCTAATTATGTCGTAACCCGTATAACGTAATTATGTTACTGTGATCCCTTATATCAGATATTATGCAAATAGCTCCCCTTCAGGACAGATGCCCTAATTAAGTAAAAACTGGAGTCTGACTTGCGTTCTAGAAATCGTTTCAGCTTTAGATAAAGCAGTCCATGTTCATCATCATAGTTATCATTTCAATTCTAGATACATAGCCCTACATGTAACTTACCATAAATCTACGAAATCTGATTGCAACTTCCAAATGCCTCCTTTCAGAAATAAATTACATTCAGGAATGATACTTGAATAATTCTTCATTTCAGCTATGAAGAATTCGAAGACGAGGACTAAGAATAAGGATACGGAAAATGAGAAAGAAGACTTCGAGTAATTGATGACAGACGCAAATGGGACACTTTTGACAGTGACATTGACTTGTACAGCCATACGGTTTACCTGTATAGAACTTTCTACATTTTATCGCCAAGTGTTTTAAATTCAATTGCTGTGGTAACTAATTAACGAAGTATTACTGCGAATATTTGCTCTTCAGTATTGTGCAGTTCTGCGTCAAAATTTATTTTCCATTGTAGAAAGATGATTTAAGTACTGGCGTATGAGAGAAAAGAAAATAGCGGCACTATGCATCATATGCCTTTTCATGTAAATGAATCATATATTAATCATACATGAAACTTATGTGGGAAAATATCGGTTTTCATATATGAATCATACTTTTTCCCGTAACGCTCATATACTCGTACATTAAAAGTACATGAAAGCTGTATTAATCATATATGATTCATATATTATTTTTTATATGAAACCATGATTATTTTCCATACGGGATGTCTCTTCTTCCCCAGGTTTGAGGCTAGGAAGTCATCTATGAGGCTGGTTCCCCGCTCACTTTGATTGCAAGTTTACAAGCGCACATTCCCGGACTAAATCACTTTCCTCAATACATGTCGAAACAGCAGAATCAACAAGAAACTAAAAAGTCCAACCATGAAAGCCAATCTCTGTATTTTTTGGCCCTTATTATTTCTTTCAACAATACACCAATCCGCAAATTAAATAATACTACAAGAAGTAAAATAGAAAAAAATAAAACAATTCTCCAGGCCCTCTGAAGCAGCGCCAATGTAAAGCTTGGTCTGATACGTGCTCTCGGTTTGATCTCTCGATGAGGCAGTTTGGTCAAAAAATATAGGAACTGATAATTGGCCTTCATTCAAATAAATCCCATCAACACTTGAACAACAGAGAAGACGGCAGCAGCAGCGAAGGTCTCCCAGGATATATACAGTCATGATCAATGCCAGCGGAGAACAAAATCATCAACAATTCTCTCGATATGTACAGAAAGGGACTTCGAAAGGGAAGGAGGTGTCATGGAAATCCTCTTCTATCCTTCTCAGCAGCACTGTATTGCCGCTAAATGCGCCCTCCCAGCGGAGGGCCACAGCTGTAATGATGGGGAGGAGGTGGGAGAACCGAAATTGGAACAATACATGTGATTTGAGCAGCGACGAGAAAGCAAACAAAAAGCAGAAGAGGATGTCAATGTCGGCGAGCATAACCGGACGCTGCTGCTGCTGCAGAGGCTGGGGAGGAAGAAGCAGCGGCCACCTGTCCACTGGGACGAGCTCCACTCTTCTTCCACAGTTTGTTGTCAATGGTAAAAGCGTCGATCACCGGCGACAGATGCTTTGTCGTGTCAATCAATGAGAATTTCTTCGCACCACTGTCATATCTGCAAGAGAGAAGTGAGGCTTTGATAGGTTCATACGGTAAAACAACATATTTCACTAATTTCGCATGGGCGATTGTCATTTGCTGCACCTGAAATTTTCTTATCATGGGTACTGAAAAAATGGTGCACGACTATGAACTCGCGAAAATATGTCGCAGTACGCCTGAATGTGAAATACAATCATCACCAACATTCTAAGATCATATCAGATTTAAATGTTTAGTGATACTACTTAACTTATTACTAATATAGCAGTATGGCACAGCACGAAATGTAATACAGTGGAATGAAGCTTAATGAAGAAACTTTTTGCAAAGGCGTAGGGAGCCCATCATGGATACTCTATAAACTAAACACATCTCTCAGAAAATAGTGTTCTCTTAAATGTAAAGAAAGGTACTATGGGCGTGGACGATGATGTCACGGCGTTGTGATGAGCTGCTTTGATCCGGAATCCGGGAACCAATGACGCAAGCGAGAACACATCAACGACACCCTTCTCAACCTTGACGGGGGTATCTAGGGAGTTGATTTTTCAACGGAGACGATTCGACGATTTATTTCAACAACTTCTTGCTGACCATTCGTGTAGAGAGAGGATCTGGCAGATGAACACGTACAGAATGAACAGGGGAGCTGGAACATCCTGGACTAAGGGAAACGAGAGACGACAAGTAACGCTTGTGGTTCTTGAAGACGCAGCCGCCGTCCTGCTGCTTACCAACCAATAATTATCAAACACTTGAAGATTAATGCTGCTGACACGTACAATTTGACTGGATACTTCATGAATCAGAGACCACTTAAGTGCAAGCGACGTCCGCTGAACGCCTAATAAATTCATTCAATCTATATTTTGAAATACATTTTCATGCTTTTCGTGAACTTGTCAATTGGAACAACGTTCGGCAATTCGCTGTTTTTCACTTCTGATGAAGTGAAATTCTGTCATGATTGGCAGATTCGATCTACAATGGAAGAAAATATTCTTCCTAGTTGTCTTTCTGTAGAATTGAGGGTTGTTAGAAGTGGTCATGGTTACAGAAAGACTAAGGAAGCTGAGTGTTTGTAGCGGATGGGTATTCAATCACGAACTTGATGTTCGGGTGTTGTGAATTCAAAGTTTGGAGTAATTGAATGACTTGTACTTCATTTGTTGGGCATTTGCAAAATCATCAAATCATTCCTGGATCTTTCCTATCAACAAAATATCGCGCGAGCATTCACTGCCTTCTTGATCCCCGACATCTTTCATCATTTTACATCACCAAGCGGCAAGCACACTGCTGTCACAGCCGATTATCTGATCAGCAACATGCTCTTCACATAATCACATCCTCAAGCACTTATCCAATGTTTGTCTGCAATCATCTACGGGCATCTGCTGTCTGATGATGAGAAATCGACTATTAACACCTCAGCTACTGCCAACTGCGATCATTCCATGAGGGACACTGCGCTGACTCACTTCTCGTCAAGGAAGTTCTGCCGCCGGAGATGGAGGGCCGCAATCCTCAGGGTCGCCATGAAGGGGATGCAAGACTCTAGATGTCCCTGGTACAGCAGCTAAGATTATCAGAAATAACTTACATTGGTGTCATGGAGAACAGTCACTCACTTGAAGAAATCGACGACATCTTGATTCCGAACTTTTTTCGGTCCACTTCCAGCGAACCGAGTCAGATCTTCGAATTCCTGGCAGAAAGTATACAAGCCTCGATATTGGCAACTCCGATTGCGAAACAGCACCATGAAAGTCGAGCCCTCTGCTTTTTGCAGATCCTAAAATCAAAGAATAATCATTTATATCACGAATAAAAATAATAATATAACATCATACTACTAATTAAGCAAAAGTAGTCTATCGTAGTAGGAATAACCATCGACAGATGTATATTTCTCACCTCAATTACATTCGATCGCACCTCCCGATTGACTACACCAGGGAGGAGGCAATGATTGATGGCATTGACGATGACTGAACGATTCGATCTCTCCTTCGGTTGTTTGAAGAGACGCGGCCCGTTGTATTCCGCAGGAGTGGTGGCCGATGGCGGTTCCCGAGGCGTGGAACTGGGAGGCCGTGAATGAGAAAGCCGCACCGTGGTGGATCCCAGGCCCTGGTATTCGTACCGGACACCTCCCGAAGTCTCCGATTCGTCGTTGGGGAGGTCGAGGGCTAGGGGAGATTGCTGCTGGTGGTGGTGGGCGGCTGCAGAACGCGAGGAGGCGCCGGCAGAGCGGTTGGAGAGCGCAGGGCCGGCGGAGCGATTCCGCGGGGAGGGATGAGTGACTGGAGGAGGCGCCGGAGAGTGGGAGACGTGAGGACGGGAAGTGCGGCTCTGAGGAGGCCGCCTGGGAACGCTCGGACGTCTGGTGTCATCCTCTTCATCTTTGGCTTTCCGTTCCAAGTAATTCTGGAAGGCAATGATGCGAAATGAGACTTCAGCGGAGGAATTCGAAGCGATCTGCACGTCTTCTTCATCAGAGCGGGAGTCTGCGAGGTATGGACAGTTCTCCTTCACTTTGTCATGCATTCAAGTTGCAGTGCTGTCCGAATTCACAGGTCACGAACTCATTTCCAAGAGCATTATGATGAACAAGTTTCTATTTACTAATTTGTTAGGGCAGCGCGCATCTACTTCTCCAGCCAAACCGCTATTGACAACGATATTTCACACACCAATGAGCAACACTTTTTACGCACATCCAATCAGTTAATGATCGAATAATGAAGCTCATACACGTCTGTGTCAGCGAATCTAACTATGTAGCAAGCCTGGCGCTCTGCAGTCTTATTTGTGGATTTGTCAGTATTCTGATGGTAAGGGAGAGATGAGACCCGTGAATGAGGACAGCAGCGAAGTCACAACAGCGAGATCTTCCCTTCATCTGGGTTGAACATATTCATGGACTGCCCATTGCACTTTACTTCTCGTGTGCAGGGAAGACATGAGAAGTACAGGGGAAATATCTCAAGAATACTGCATGGCAGTGAAATCTCAGATCGAGGACAGTTGTTCTGAGAAGAGTTACTTGCATTGAAACAGGATCAAACACATGCTCTCTCTTGTACTCCTCATGAGTCGATGCCTAGATCACACACTTCACTTGTGTCCACGTCTACTTTCAATTCTCTTCAACTTCTCAATTTGTTATTTATTTAGTAAGATTCAATCTTATTGCTACGGTTATCATCGAAAAATTCAGTAGACGAATCATGAAATCAGACTTTCTGAGGTTTTCATATTGTTGTGATTATCTCAGGTAATCAGCAAGATCTTCTAAATGGCAAACGTTGTCTGTCAGGTGAATAGGTTGCACATGGATTAATGATTCTTGCACGCACATGTACAACACATTATAGATTGATTGATCATTGGATAGGTTAACAATCAGAAGTGTCGTTCTTGCATCATTAACCGTTAAATTATCGGCAAGTTAGGAATTTTCTTGATCTTTTAGTTACACAAGTCGGTCTGCATTAGAAAATGGATCTTGCCTTTATCATCGGCGCAAGCGGAGAACAGGTCTCTGATGTAGCGTCAAAAGTATGGGGCCCCCAGATGAGGAATGAAGGATTTCAGACAACCATCACGATTTCAAAACATTTCACCAACTTGACTAAAGTTACTTGAACTATATTGAAAACAGGATGCACAGTCGTGAAGGCTTTTATATCTACGTTTCAGATCACGTGACAAAGATCGATGAGTCATACACACTTCACCAACGTCGAGTCGGATATCTACGACAGACCAATAGCAGGAGTTTAAGAGAATTCGTCGAATTTACCCAGCAGTGACAGTTCCAAATAATGAAAAAAAAATACAGACTACGATTGCAACAGTGGTCGTGCTTCTATTGAGTGAAAATGATTATCCTCTAAATCTGTGAAGGCAAAAAGTCAAGTTGTGAAAACTGTCGCTTTTCATAGAAATATAATCACAAATGATACGAATGTTGGCTGAAAATAGTAGAAATCTGCTACGTAGCCTCAAATTTCTGCAACTACATGAGAAGAATAGCAAAGCTCATCCAGTCATTAAAGCTGTTGAGGAGAAGACAACATGCTGTCTGCCATTCCATAGGGGAACAACATGAAACATGCAACTCTCAGCTAATGCAGGGAATCAGTTGTTCATTTGATTATCAAGGCGCATGTCTGCGTTGAGTTCAACAACAATGTGTGCTGTAAACATGTGCAAGACAGACTTCAAAACGCAAGTTCTTATCGATGTCTTTTCTGACTGCTTCAGTCTGAAAATTCGCTACATTACGTTCTTCCGAACGTGCATAAGTTTGATTTATTCCTACCGGTCTGTGAAGCTTATTGTGAGATTTACAGTTGATAAGTTCGATCTCGAAAAGAAGCGGTGCCTCGCACCGGTCAATATCCAAGTAAATCGGCTGTGGAAGCATTTTTTTCGTTGGAAGGATCACGTTATAGAAGATGAAAACATCTCCCTCGCAGGGTTAGACTGCTGAAGACGGTCTAGATTGTTACCGAGCAGAAGCACCACATTTCATGCTTGAATACTATTTTGATTAAGTAAGTCTCCTGTTCCTTTTTAAGCAGAGATGTCGATAATTCACTTGAGGTATGACTTCTAGGTGAATGTTCATCTATCATGACTTGCTCTCATTCTCATATAAACCACAGATGACAGCATGCAAAATATTCAATTGCTTGTCTTTTTCTTTCGGCTGAGAGGGTTCTGCTACTCCGTCTGTCGGCGATTATTTTCAATGTCCATTATTTTCTGTTGAATTGCAGAGAACGAGATCTGCAGACATTGTCGCCGAGGTGAAAAGAATTTTGACCCCTTACGAAAGTGACCCTTCCGAAATGAATACAGTCATCATAAGTTGTTGTGATTGCATCTGTTGATAATAAACAAGACATCCGATGAATAGAAACCTTTGTGTTTATCTGTTCATCGTCCGATGTTGATCATCTAAAAGCAAGCAACTACCGCAAGGTGCTTTGTGTACAAGCACGACGCACTTTTACGCGAATCAGTTTCTGGCTCATTTTTTCTTGTTCTATCAATGTGAAATTTTTGGTAGTTCGTGTGAATTCAGAATAACCATAGCAGGTCATTAAATCATTGAAGTATTTTTTCTAAAATTGATCTATCGCAAACTGACGGTGCTCTGAACATCCTACGAGGTTGAGAGCGACAGCACACGAAGGAGCTTGATCCCCTCATTTATTAAAATACATTCATCTGCGTCGCAACGCTGTCCCGAAAGCGTCGGGTCTGCATAAATGCTCCGAAGATTGAATACTGCACTTTAATGGGCTGAAGTTCCACTTATATGAAGACTGAAATACATGCAGAACTGTGGATAACTTTAACTGAAGCTGACTGAGGTACAGTATTCTCTTAGGTGGAAAGTCTTCAGTGTCGGGAAGGCTCATGGCGCCTTCTGCAAATCATTCATTGTGCCCGACGATGTGGAATGAGAACTTCTCGAAGTACATCGTGATCCTCTTCATTGGGAATGAGTAACGATCGCAGTATATTTCCAGTGATAGCACATGGAGGAAGATTGGAAGTAAAAGTACACATCCTCGCTCGATTTAACTCAAATCACTGCGGGTGACAAGGAGAGAGTTGACTAACTTGACAGATGATTAATAGGATAAGTGCCAGACGAATGCAAATATTCTGCTATCTTCATCAACTTGTTTGAATAACATTTCACCACTGATGAAGTCAGCAGCGACATGTGGCAGTTTAGACCAGAACAACTTGTCAACAGAAAACAGCTGGACGTGAGTCACCTTGCGAATCCTCCACCACGAGCAAGAAGATATCTCTTGCACTGCAGCAGTATATCAGCCATGTCGGCTTCTCTACAAGATGGTTGAGGCGAACTGAGGCAGCGATGGCTTCAAGGGCCACATCCAGATTCCTCTCTGACATAGATCACAACAGCAAGGCAGCTTCTTTAAACTCATCCGTGCCCCGCCAAAAGCACGAAGCTATACTAGCAACTCAGGGGTGGGGTAGCCTTGTCACATCGGCAAATCTCACGAAGATAGAGTTAGTCACCTCTAGTGAGAGCGCTGGCACCTCCCGAGGCGGACAGACTCGAACCGTGGACCTTATGCACTTCCGTACCGAAGTGCGATGCTTAACCGACTGAGCTATCCTGCCAGCCTGTCTATCAATGAAGACTAAGTCTGGCATACTGGTCAATATGAATTGTATCCAAGGTCGGCTTGTCTTTGAACTGGACTAGTCAACGATAGGGATAATTGAAAGTGAATAAGTGATTGTAAGTTGTAACACTACCAACCAATTATTACAGAAATGTCACAAATAAGTTATAATGCAACTGGCAAATGAAATGATGACGTTCTGAAAATGAAATTGGAATGGATATTTCAGCGCGTGTATGTACTGCATGCATCCAATCTTAAGCAGACTCAATCATCATAAATCTAACATTATTCTCCTAATGCACCACTGCGACAGATAATGTAGACAAAGGGTTGATGTCGAGTTACCAGCTTAGTTTCCACTGATGGGTGTTGTACTTCATACATACCCAGAGTCGGCACCTCACATGAGTGCACAGCCTCTTGATTGTCTTGGGATTATAAAATTAAATTATTTAAGTTGATAAAATTAAGAACATGTGCCTACGCGTGCCCTTTCCCGACAAAGGATAGTCTTTCATAGACGGCGAACATTCATCAAGGGAAGAACTGATGAAACTGAGGTACATGTCAATTATTTGAAATTCTCTGTCACTGAAAGATTCATTTTCAATTGGACAGATTTTTTCAGTTACTGAATTGGTTCAATTAAATTGTAGTCAGAGCCGATTCCTCCTTGCAGTTCAATGAGACAACTCTCAAGTCCATGATTAACTGTTCCTTTATCTTCATACGTCTCCAACACCATCTGGGAATTAGAAGTCAGTATCACAGCCATCTTGATGCACGACACACGTGGAATACCAGTGATTTTAGCTGACATGGAATTTCTCTCTCCTCTTTAATTCACATTTCATTATCATCGGAGGCTTCACATTCATCTGATCTTCAAATCCATCATCAGCCGATAAGCTGAACACTCTTCTTGGCGACTGCGGGATGCTGTCAAAGGAATATTTTGCTAATTGCGTCATACAAGTTACTGTCCAAACTAGTATGGTCGTCGTTATTCTCAAGCGCCCTCGAAAACCATCTGAAAGCGTCAAAATTCTGACGTATGATCAGATGAATATCTGTGTGACAGTTGATCACATCCGGAAAAACGAACATGGTCACACTTCTTCTGTAATACTCTGCAAGAGACTTCATTGAATGAAATCAGTGATTTTGATTCAATAACTCGGGTCATTTTGTCGCATGCAATGATGTCAATGCCATTGGGGCATTTCAAATGCATAAAAACGCAAGCAGTGATAATAAGATCAATAAGTTTGGTTGGGATCTACGAAGGAAAGGTTGGAAGGTTACTTTCTCATGCACAGGAGCCCACTATCGTCACTGGTGTCCTCAATGAACTTGTGCGTTCTATTGACTGAGCAATCGACTCAGTTCATACATCAACATCCAACCTTATGAACATTTTCAATGCTAATTTATTCTACTGAGTGTCTGTCTGTTTGAAGACCGTAGAAAAAAGCATTACATCAATCAGTTATTATTTTGGCTTCATTCACACACAGACTGTTTTTTGAAGATAGCTGAGATATTTCACATTCCTCGCCCGTCTCATGCGTGACGGTCTGAGCTTGTGATATATTCAAATTGACTCATGGCTATGGGAATAAAGTTAATGAAACAAATCAAAATTCATCCGATGAGCAGCCTACACTTATCCACTCCATGTTAGAAATAGTCAGCTATAACCATAACAATAAACAAGTCACATCTAACAACAACCAAATTGCATGGACACATTAAATTATTATTCATGAAATAAATGTAAACATCTTGTTGTACTAAGGAGACATTGACTGACAGAATCAGGTTCGCACCCGCACCAACAGTGTTATATTGTTACATGTGAATAATTGTAGAACTTCATTATGAAGGTAGAGAACTACTGATCGCTGAGAGAAAGGGAGGAACTTCTTTTCTCAGAATTGGAGATTTATCGATCTCCACGCGATCTGCATCGAACATCATTCATCAAGAGAAGAGTCGTGTTCTTAGCAAAGGAAATATTGATGTCAGAATAGTCGCAACGCGGTGTCGGCCAGGTTGATGCTTTCAATTTCCCGACTATTTTGTAGCCATTTTATGAGATTTCTAAGCGCTCTATATATTCATCATAAATCCCTTTTAATTGTATTGTGAACTGTGTGACTAGTGAAATGCCATGATGTTGATTTGTTTTTCATTAGACACGCAGGGATGAGGATGTGGCACCGGGGCCCCAGCGGAAATTCATTTTTCAAGGGGTCCTCCAAATAGAAAAAAATGAAGACTTATTGGGCAGACTTATTTGGGCAAGCGGGGATTCGCGGAAAATTCTCATCCCTGATCACATTGATTTTATAGAGAAGTGTTTTCGTCTCCATTCCTTTGCTATAGTATTTCTACGAAGGTCTCTTATGTACATGGAGAGATAATCACAGTATTCCATGTAGAAACACAGCAAACATGAATCAATGACCTGACATCGTCTTTGACATCATCAGCAGGATCAGGAATTCCAAGTTGTACTTGTACGTACATCACGAAGAAATGCAGTCAACAAGACATCATGGATAACTCAATTTAAGGTTACGAAAGCCACCGATGATCCCAGCAAATCTCCCAGGAATGCAAGCAGATTAATTCGTTGTAATCATCAGGGTTAAAAGCTGATATGACAGTGAGTTCCAATCAGCGCATGTAAAAACCAGCAGCTTACCGTAGGCGAGTCCTCTTCTTCAGGAATGGCCTGAGAATAGAAACAAGAGATAGGCCAAGTTCATAGCGTGCGTCTGGCTGAAGACATCCTTCGATAAAACAGCGGCGGTTATTGCAGCTTAACCTGTCATCTGATTGCAAGCGAACTACGCACATTCAATGAATTTCAACATCGGCGGCCACAACAGCGACCTGGTGTGTTATGATAGCATAGTGCAGTTGCCTGCCGGCGTGCGCACGAAGCTGAGGTCACGGGTTCGAGGCCGGGAATGAACAGATTGCATCCAAAATGATTCTGAACCGAATGAACGGAGACTATCATGATTGCGCAAAATTCATGTGTCCCGTTTGAAATATTATTGTAACTGCAAGTGCATGCTGGCAGATTGTCCATGAGATTCCGGCAAAACGAGGTTTCCAAAAAGTCATACGATTGAATATTCTACTACCATACGACAACAGCTGCTATTATGAGACCTACATACCTCATTATGAGCAATTTTCGATAATCCATTAACTGAAATACATCCTCAACTTACACAAAAACTGTAGTGTAATTAGATGTTCAAATTCAACGTATTTTAAAATTGATGATTCAATTAATTTATATATAAATAAGGAAGCTAAATTCATTTCAAGAAAATCAAAACTAATGTCTTGCACAATGCATTGCGTCCACTCTCACCAAAGTGCAGACATTGGACTGAATGCAAACTTTGAAATAACATAGTTGTAGCATGCAAACCTATCAGAGTTCGAGATATGAAATAATGAATGTTTGCACTTGAATAAGAGTGGGCGCAATGTGCAACATATTAGTATTGATTTTCTTAAGATGAATTTAGTGGCTTTATTATTTTTAATTGAGTAAAGGGAAATCATTTTTTAAGAGTCAATTAATTGTCTGTTAAGATGACAATTTAAACTAATTAATCTTTTAGAATTAAATTTAATCATGGTGTCAGAGGAATATTTCTGTAACAGAATGTAGAACAGACGTTTAACACTAGAATGAAATCAAAATAATGAGGCCAATTTTGAAGAGCCGTCTTCCAATGCTGTTTGACTGCTTTTGATGTAAAATCGTCTGCTAGAATGCACGCAGGCGACTGAGGTGGGCAAACATCACTCCCGATCTCTTGTTATCATATGCATAATTGGTAGATGGCAATGACTGAATTCTGTGTGAAGATACTTTACAGAAGATGTGAGAACTTGTCCGTTCCTTATATCTCTTGGATTGATGTAATTGGTGATTAAATATCATCAACTCAATGGGATTAGAAATTCACGATCACATCCAGCAAATTGCCGCGACAATAAACCAGGACATAAAATTTGAATCATTCCTTCACTTCTGTCTGAAGACATCACATCGTCTTGCAGATGCTCGACAACTACATACATGTAATTCCATCCACATAGCGACAGTCTTGTCGTAATCAAAGAAATGTATCAACAGTCAACACACAACTCATCTCTGTTGCCTCTTCAGCTGTGTACAGGTGATTACAAGACGAAGGTGCAGATCCTAGATTGAGAACAATGAAAGGAACGTCTTCACGCAAGCTGTGTTGCACAGAATCATGAGAATTTCAATCATCATTGTCATTGACTGGAAGATGGAACCTCCGCGGATTCCATTCGTGTCCAGGTGAGTTCCATCTCAGATTCGCAGCTTACTCGAAGCATGTGTCCTGAGGGAGTCTCTATCGACATGTCCTAGGTTCCGACGGGGACTCCGTGGTATTTGAAGCTGAATAGCGGAATCTAGAGTCTAATCCTACCTGATAGAATGGCTATTCGCCATGGGTTTGGGTGAAAAGTCATCAGTTGTTCCTTTTCCGGATATTTGTATTCTGCACGATCGCATGAACAATCTACATGTATGCTGTTGTGTTCCACCTTTGACAACAAGCAACAGAAGTCATAGTCCAGAGGCCAACACGAGTTTCTGCAAGGAACGAGGCCGAATAGGAGATTTCCATAGAATGATGCACAACCCAGGGCTACCACCAGCCGAGTTCTAACTGGTTCCTCTCCTTTTTAGGAAGTATCAGAGAAAAACACATGCAAATCCATTGGGAAGAAGATTGAAGATTTCTTTAAAACGGAGCTTTTCTATGTTTTCATGATTTAAGTGAGAAATTCGAAGTCTGAAGTCACAATTTTTGACATGAAAGGTCATCAGGTCAGAGAAAACATGAAGAATTTCATTTTTACCGAAAACATCAATCTGCATCCCATTGGATTTACATGTGTTTTTCTTTGATCTTGCCTGACAAGAAGAGGAGCTCACTAGAACTCGGCAGACGTGCAGATTCGTAGTAGGCATTGGGTGTACATCATTCTGTGAAAGTCTCACTTTCGGCCTCGTTCCCTGTAGAAACTTGTTCTGGCTGCTTTCACCCACACGCACCTTCATCGATCTACAGAAAGTCAAACACTTTGGTCTAACAAAATGAAACTATTTGAAAGACATTTGCCAAGATTGCGCCAACAAAGTTGGCAAACAGTGAAGGGAAATCGTTGCTGAGAGATCAACCGACAGCAACCGAACTAAATTGAGGTGAAGGACATTCGCCCTGCAGCAATGACAGCACTGCAGACAAGATTCCTGAGCAGTACGCAATGTGATGTACACATGACATAATCAGACACAAGATCTTATCCTCAAAATTACTTCATTCTTTGCAAGACAAGCGATCATTCAAAAAACAATTTCTCTCCAGTTACGTGAGACTATTTGCCCCGCGACAACTCAAGTGCGCAGATGTGAAAGTGTACATTAAGGTATTGACTTTCAAATCAATTGGGAAGCCTCCTAACGAATCCTATCATTCCGTTTACCTTTATGGACACTGAAAATATATCATTTTTAATCAACACGCTGTCTACCTGCTTCAGCCTTTTCATCGATATCATTGCAGTCATTGTTCATGCAGATTAATTTCCTGATGGATCATTCTCACGAGCATTCCTACGTAGCTGACATTTCATTGAATTCATTCTCTTTGCATCGATCTATCAATATTTGTAATTAGCTAAAGATAGATGATTTTGTTCGGTCCATCTCATCATATCCCGAAATGGTTGAATTATCGTCCATCTTGGAGAGATGTATGTTGGTATGCTAATTAAAGCCTATATTTATTTATTACTATTTATTTAATGGACCAATGGAAAATCACTGATCATTTCAAAACTGAGTCATCATAACGAGGAGTTTCCTGTCAGATGCAAGGAACTCATCTGACACTGGTAGTGGCCCTTCGAACCCATGACGTCACCTGTACAGCACCGGGAAGAGGTCGGACCACTACCACGAATCCTTTACCGTTAACGGAAAGTGTTCGTACATTTTCCAGTACGTGATCAAAATTCAAATAGAAGAAGTTGTGACGAATTCCTTATCATTTGAATTCTCTGAAACTTATGGGTTCATGCAACTTAGACAAGCCAATTCAAGTTCTTCTGAGGTCGCTCAACAATGACGAAATCGATGAAGGTCTTCGAGATGATTCGTGGTAAGGTTTTAACATAATCGTGCTCTAAATTCCACGTCTGATACTTCACACAGCATCAAGAAATCAGATATTGACATTGTTAGACGGTCCATTTAAGCTCTTGATAGAAGAGAATAAATCATCCGAACCGTCAGTCCCTAGTTGTGTGGATCATCAGAGAAACAAGTGAAGGTAAAACGTTTGATCTCCGTTGAAGATATGATTCTATCGTCTAAGAGTGCATCCTCAGCACGAGGATGAAACTCACCTGGAACAGTCGATCTCTCTTCTCGCGATCTCGCGCCTTCCGTGCCTCTTGTGCATCGAGTTCCATCTGTCGGATGGCATACTCCTTCTCCCTCTCGGTGTCTCTCTTCACCAACCGTTCCTCCTCTCGTTCTCTCTGCTTCTTCTTCTGCATGGCGATGAACTTCTCCTTCTTCTTCACAAGGTCTTCCTTCTTCATACCCTTCACTGGTTCATCAAGGACGAGGACGGCGGGCGCAGGGATTCTCACCGGCTCAGGAGGAGGTAGGGAGACGGGTTGGGGCTCGGAAGGAGGACTTATTGACACGGGTTTCGGCTGGGAGGGCGGCAGGACGACTGGTGGAGGGCAGGGGCTGATGTTGGGGAGGGAGGTGGGCTGAGGAGGGTCCGGCGGAGGAGGCTGGGCGGGAGGCATGGACTCTGAAGAGGCGGAGGAAGAAGATCGACCCTTCCTCGACGGCGGCTTCGTCTTCTGCCCTTCCCCGCCGAACGAGACGAAGAAGGTAGCTGGGGAATTATCGGAGCTGTCGTCCGGCTGCGACTCCTGGCCGCCGTTCAGCTCGAGAGGAAGACCAGTGGTTGGCCAGGCCTGCTTGGGAGGCTCCTGCAGTCTCTCTTTGATGGCCTGGTTCATGAATTCTTGCTGTAATGACAGCTTGGAGATATCTTGTTGCAATTCACTCAGACTCTGACTAAACTTGTCGTAGACGTGACCGTAGTCGGACTGACTGCCGTCTGAAGGCACCGGACTCTCGGATCTCGCCGGTTCCATCGGCACTGATGCGGCAATGAGCCGTTCCCGCTCCATGTCCATCTCCAGCTGCCTCTGTCTCTCCATGGCCAGCTGTCTCTGCCTGTCCAACTCCATCTGCTTGTGTCTCTCCAGTTCCAGCTGCTTCTTTCGATCCAATTCCAGTTGCTTTTGTTTCTCCATGTCCATGATCCGCAGCCGGTCACGTTCCCGCTCCCGCTCGTGATCTTTCAGCTGCTGTTTCAGCACGGCTTCCTGCTCCTCCTGCCTCGCTCGCAGCTGAGCCTCCTGTTCGATGTGTCTCTGCTGCATCTGAGCCAGCTGTTGAGCTTGCTGCAGCTGGAATGTGTCCTGCTGACGTTGTAATTGCATGAGAAGCTCCTTCAGATCTTCTTTCTCCTTCCTCATGTTCTCAACTTCCACTTGTAGTTGGATGACTTCTTCCGACTTCTCCGGAGTCTGATCCTTCTCCACCACTTTCTCCTCTTCTTCCTCGTCTTTCTTCTCCTCTACCTGAAGAACAGAGAGAAGGTGAGTCACATCGTCAGAATACACTGGAAATCAATTCAAGCTTTTGCTGTCATAACTTAAGAACATGGAAGAATTATAGGAGAACTACAACCCCATTACAACATACATCTGAAAAACATGAGAAAAAGGCACAATTTTCACCAATAAATCAAGTCACTGTGTATTCTATATTTGCAGGCAAGATCGTTTTAAGTCCTACCAATTCATCAGATTCTTTGATTAAAAAACTAGAAACTCGATGAAAAAGATTTGAAAGAAGAAAAGGGAAAATTCCAGCACCTCTTCTTTTCCATGTAGGGAACAGCAGTCTATGTAATATAGTAAGTAAAACGGCCTGTCTTCATTAACTGCTGGTCAATAAATCGAAGGAGATAAGAATTCTCATTCTTTTCTAAAGCATGAATAGCTGTACATGATCATCAATTGGACTAATGAAAAGGATTTTATGTGAATCGATATCTCTGAAGTCAATATAGGCCTACCTTCGCTGCGGTTTAGTGTAGATAAATGAATGCAGTGATGTGTCTCGTAATAATCAGAAATCTCAGTTAACGGATATCTTTCATGTGTATCCATGATATTGCTGCCCGCATTTTCTTATATTGTTGCATATCGTCCATGACGCGATAATACATGACATGTGATTTTCAAGGTCAAATGAAATACCTGGCACGTGGATTTTTGAAATTTTACAGGAAACAAAAACTGATTTGGAGATCCACTCGGGCAGTGTGTAAATGCTATGCTTTAATATTCGGACATAATGTAGGTTTTCTAACAGCAGCATGAGGTTGAGGTCAGATACCAGTTATAGCCACTTCTCAAGAGGAGCTGTCGGAGAATTGCACATGTCAGGTATTAATGCGACAATGACGATTTCCTTCCATCTCAATTATGCACAATATAACACTACACGGAGTTTTGAGGCCCAACTTCATCATCAGATTCTCCCTCCTTACCTTCTCTTTCTCCTCTTCCATCTGCTTCTCCGTCTTGGTCATGCACATCTGCTGGAAGATCCGCTTGTTCTCCTCCTCTCGCATCTTCCTTAGCTTGGCGTCCGCACGCTTCAGTTCCGCCTTGATCTGCCTCTTCTTCTGCTCGATTTTGATCTTGGTGTCGGTGAAGCTGGGCGCTGCCAGGAGGGAGGAAGAGGATCCCTTCTCACTGTCACCTCCTCCGCTGTCCACTGAACCCGTGTCACTCTGTCTCCGCCTCTGCTGAGCCGCCCATGTGGTCTGATTGGGCAGGGCGGCGAAGGTGGTCTTCTTCTGTACTCGTTCCTTTTTCTTCCTCTCAAACTCCTCTTTGAGAGACATCGGCGGGTTCGCAAGAGGTTCGAGGGGAGGCGGCTCTGCCTTCCGGGGCTCGTCAACCTCCTTCTACAAGAGGAAATGAGGATTCATCAGGGGGTGTCTGATAACGCTTTCAACACACGCCTCTCACCTTCTGCTGACGTTGCAGCGCCAGGAACTGCGCGAATGTCAGCCTCCCATCACCTCCTCCGTTGTTAGGCGCGGAGGAGGATGGAGGCTGCATCTCCTCATTCGGTGTGGTGAACTCTTCATCGTCTGCACCTCCTCCGCCTCCGAATCCGCTCTCCCGGGACTTGCTCTTGGGGATGCGGAAGGTGCCGGATGAGATTGGCTGTCGAGGATCAGATCGGACACGAAATCCGCCGACTTCATTCGGCCCTCCGTTCGCTTCGCCGCTCTCCACAGCCTTGCTGACTTCCGGCGTGAGGCGCTCCTTCGCAGGACGAATGGTGGCGGGCATGAGGGGCTCCGTGAAGGTGGAAGGCCGTGGAGAGTTGGAGTTGGAGCGGGAAAAGAAGGCGCCGAGCTGTTGCTCCGGTTCTGGGTCCTTCAGACGGAATGTGGAAGAATTGGAGGATGAGGCAGCTGACGGAGCACGTGTATTCAGGCGAGTAGACATGCGGAAGTTCGGGAGATCTGTGGAGAACAAAGTGAGCAATAAGGCAACAGTACAAGAGAGAAAACAGTCCGCGCAGTCTCCAGCACAGAAGTAAATGGGCATGAATCATACCAAAATATAGAATGATTTTTGCATACGTATGACAAGCTCATGTGATTTTCCGTATGATTATAGTATGAAAACTCCATGCATATGCAAAAGGCATGAGAATTTCATAGTATGATTTCATACTTATTTCCCATATGTATGACGATCTGTCTGATATTGCGTATGATGTCAGTATGATTGTAGTATGACAGCGGTTGAAAAAGTCTTCCGGATTGAAATCGGAGTTTTGTGTATAATACATCAGCAAGTTGGGCTCCCCACATGGAAAGCATGGAAGAACAAGCCCCATTATTTCAAACAAGTAGACGTTAAACAGTCTTGCAAGGTTCGGGTGTCGGTTGCAAGATGTCATAAATGAAAGACATGAAAAATGGATCTCCAATCGAACACAGGAAGAAGTAAAGTAAAACCAGAAATCCATCGATGAAAGTCTGTATAATATTAATTCTACATATTCTACTTTCACATGTTTGACGATGACATGACTATTTTAGCGAAATACATTGATGTCAGCATTAGATATGCAGATATAGAATATGTAGAACTTTGTTTATGCAGACATTTCCCAAATGGATTTAAGGCTTTGCTGAGTTAATATATTTCCCATGTTCAAAACTCCATCGATTTATCACGAGATATAGTATATTAAACTTCAAGATTCTCATACACTATAAATGCAGTATGAAAAGGATATGAATATTAGATAGCTTTGTTTTCCGTAAAATTTATCAGCAAAATCATGCGAATGAAATGTAACGCTTTCTCCAGGAATTCAGAATGTCATACTTTGAAATCCTAATACTTTTTCATGTAGCATGAAATGGGTAGGAATATTGCATAGTAAAATTTGACGCATGAATCATATGTAAAATCATGCGCATGGAATGTAACGCTTTCAACCAGGAATTCATTGTAAAATTATACTATGAAATTGTCATACCATGTTCATAGAGTATAAAAAGGGAATGGTTTTCTGGTGAAAGCGCTACATTCCATACGCATGATTTTGGAACAATTCATGGCTAAAATCATACGCATATACGTATGATCATGCCCATTTATCTCTAAGCGGGCTGAAACAGGTCGCTAAAGTTGTTGGAAATTCGGGGAGTGGATGCCGATGCACTTCCGCCTATTCCTTGCTGATCCTTACTGTCCGCCGACATCTTCCTTACTGACAGCCCTGACATGTCGAACTGGACGCTCGACCAGTCGACGGTGCGTATGCGTCAGGAAGATTGCCACTAACACCACGCCACAACCCACTGCAGTCTTCTCAACCGCCCCACAAGGAAGATCATCACTCACCGTTGACTGGTTGAGGTTGATTCGCTGAATTCACGTGCAGTTTCGGTAACAGGACGAAAAGTTCGGATAAAAGGCAGAGAAGGTTGAAACGAAGCAGTCCGAAGTCCGGTGCTAACCGCACCAGTTGTAGACGATCCAAGTGAAGCAAGGAACCATTCGGCCGAATTCGTCGACAGAAGTCCAACACCAGATCACAATGGGCCTCCACAGCTGACAGATCTGCAATGAAACGATGAAATAACAGGCTGATTATATTCTAAGCAATTAGCGCAGTGACGCCGCTGCCGTGTGTCACCTGAAACAACGTCAACACACCTTCAATACCGACTGCTGATTGGCACAGCTTCATCATCACACGGCCTGCTACCGACCTGGTCTTAAAGTTTGACTAATAATCACAGAAAGTGGACATTTCCTTTTCTATGAGTCTCCGGGGAGACATGCGGATGACATGCAGCGGTATTACATCGTTGCTTCACTAAATGCTGGTTGTCTGACGCTTCCTGCAAATTGAGGCACAGAGGAGGTCGACGTTTTCACGATGTTTCCCCAACCTGCTGCATTACACAGTGCTGCAACATGATGAGAACGAAGGTCTGAGAAATAATGAAGCTTTAACGTCGCTACCCCTCCACTGGAAGCTTTCACGGAGCTGTCATGATGCTCTTAGTCCAGATGTCCTTCCTGTCGACTTCCAATAACACTTTCGGACATTTCACAATGGTAATGAAACATTCAGGGTAATCAGAAAAATATCCAATGCTAGCTGTGGCATAGAAAACATTTGTAGGGCGTGGGACAATGACAAGACAAATTGTAGATTTGCTTTTGCAGAATTTTCTCCCCCTAAAACAGCTACAGTCCATGGACGAAGGTAGGGGTTACTTAATGAAAAAAACAACAAAATGTGTTATTTTAAATAATTATAAGTAAAGCAAAATTACAGATCTCCTTATGTGATCAGGTTGTCCCCATCAGAAACCTGATCACACGCCTCTTGAAAGTGCCAAGATTGTATTGGTCAAGGAAAATGGTCAGGGGAAGCTGATTCCAAATCTGTGTGTGCGAGCAAAATAGATTTTCGAGCGACTTATACTACGTGTGCCTTCTAAGCTTATATGACATATAGTAGGACAATTGCACTTCCGATTATGCATGTAGTACATCATCTATCTAATAATGATTCACGAACATAAATAAACATTGTGCAGCTATTTGTGCAAATATGTATCAACATCACATTATAACACATCTCTAAAAAATTACATGCACAGTAAAGATTTGCAGCATTTTCGCCTTCCTTTTCTGTTTACGAAATGTCATTTTATTATGTCATGTGTTAGATTATTTAAACTAGTGATTGCTTGTCCAAAATTTGCAACAAACGACATGACTTTTGGTAACTGCTACAAGGAACATATTCATAATTTTCAAGGTTAATGAAAAATCAAATCAGAAGCTTATTTCATTTCAATCAAATGAATAAAATTTACACAATCAACGTGTTTCAGCTCATTTCAGCAATTACAGACAAATTTATCAAGGATTTTGAAAATATTGTACATGCAGCTGATGACTACATGTTCTTTATCAGCAGCTGGCAACTTTTCATTTTTAAGCTGATTTCTGCAGATAACATGGCAAAAACATGATGAACATCAATTGAAAATATTTCGTCCACAATCATACAATCTACAATATATATATCTACAATAATATATCAACATATTCTACTATGATGATTAAAAGCAGTGTTATGGCATGTGTTGTTATAAAACAAAGACTTCAGCTTTGCATAAACATCAGGAATGAATAACTGCTAAGTATTGGAAGCAAATTCTGCACTGATTATATGAGAATCACGTTCTACAGAAGGAAATATCGATAAAATCATTACATATCGACAGACAGTTTCAAATAATCAATGAATTAAAAATCAGCTAATGTCAGTGGACATGTGTTAGAATATTAGCTAGTTATGGTGGAAGAAAAAACATCAGAAGTGCACTTTCATCGTGTAAACAATCAGCTCTAAGAAGGTTTGGATAATCAACGTCAGATAATTATGCGGCTGAGAATCGTGTACTGATCATCCAGATACGGTGAACTACAGAGCGAATGCGCTGTCGTGTCACAGAAAGTTGTCCTCATGTTACAAATCTTTCAAAAAATACGTCCAATTCTTTGCCATTACCGTAGTTCTCCGAGAAGTAGCCGCGGCTCTCGTGAGTGAGGCTATTATTCCAAGAAATACGGCACTCTACAGAATTCACATCACACTGATAGTTTTCTTCTATATCATTTATCAACAATGCATTTTGCCACACAGTTAAACTCTTCTACTTCTCTGTAAACACAGTGTATCACAGAATGAAGGAGATTAAAGCAGGTGTGAGAAGGAAGCCTTGAACTTCAATTTGTCTCCACAAAATCATTTGCATAGCACAGTCATATTTTCCTTTAATACGAGGTTCTTTGATGCACTGAAAGATATTTTATGCAGGAAAATCATTTTCGCTTATACTGGTCACCTACTACATAGCAGCACTGCAGAGGTGGTTCCCATCGCAGACGCAGGTAGCATCCTGATCAGAGTGTGTGTGTGTGTGTGTGATGGTTTAACGTCACTACTCCCCTTACTCAGGGCTAGGACGATGCTGACACAGTCAGACTTTAATCTGGAGCGCTGTGATCTTTTAGTCCGGATGCCCTTCCTGACGACTTCTAATGACACTTTCGGGGCTCAACCTCTGGACCGAAAGATCGATAGACCAAGCACTTAACCCCTGTGCCACGGAGACCACCTATCAATCTACCATATATCATTATTTTATCATGCGATCCAGGATCGTGTAAACCTTTGCTACCCTAAAACTAGCTGTGAGTGTGGCAGCCGAAATATTGGGCAGACTATTATAAAATGTGCTGCAGCTTTGTCTTTCATTTCATTATTATGTCAAAAACAAACTATCATCACTCTCAATCTCATAGAAATTTCAATGTATATTTTCACAATCAGCATTGAACACATTGTCATTTATATGCAGTACCTGAGGCGAAAACATTCTTCACACGCATGAAATCATTGCTTTTTCTTGGTGCGTCAAAGAATCTTATATTCACAAAATGAAGAAAATGATAATCTTGAACACAAAAAACAGTTATAATATTTGGAAGTAAACTTCCATGAGAAAATAACAACAATCAAGGAATTAGTACAATAAACACTCAGTGGATATAAAAGTTCCACAATAGGGAAGCAAAACAAGCTGAAGCCACACATCACGTCATGTAGTACCTTCGGGATCAGTGCTCTCTTCACTCGTTCCGTCTGGAATGTACAAACCGAGTTCACAGGACGATCACAAGAGCGTGAATGGGGTGACAAGTGGGTGAACAGGACAAATAACACTGCAAAGTGAGTTGACACAATGATACGCTTGAAGCGAGTAATCACTTGGTTTGGAGAGCCGTCAATCCTGTGCTGAATATCAAACCACTGTGCACGCACCGCAGCCGGTCACAGTAAAGCGTCCAGATGAACTGACTACTCGCAGGTTCGAGACCTACCAATTACACAATTTTCCCATGGCAATTAGATACAGCGTTTGTCTCATTTCAGCTCATTCACTGTAAATAACAAACTGAAGTTGAAATATAAGGTCACAATTTAGAAGATGGAAAGTTAGTGTCAGCCCCGGCTTTCGGTATGTAGACAGCTAACGTCCCTGGACAATTGTCAGTTCAAAGCAGCTGCGAGATACGAGTGGAGCTGAACTCTATATATTGGTTGAATTCACTCGAGGCTGTTGATTCGCATTTAAAGAGTATTTGTGCCTATCTCACTGCCAAAACCCGATTTTCCGGACAAACGTGTCTTCAATTCCACGTTTTTAAACATAGAAAAAGTCTACAGAAAGCAGAAGCACTCATTTTCGTCTCAAATTGAGGGAAATGCTTCTCTAATTGTCGAAATTCGAATATGAGATCCGTCATCTGCATCACGTCATTTGTGAGACTATCAGAGATGGATCTCAGAACTTTAACATCATTACTCCCTACTGAATGTACTGACATACTCCATTGTAGTACTAATAGCCCGGATGTCCGTCCGGCCGACTTCTCATGATATCTTCGGGGCTCGACCTCTGCACCTAATGATCGCTATGCAAAGCACCTAACCACTTCGCCACGATACAGGATCCCAATCTTCCAGAGAACGCTCGAAGATGAACGAGAGGAAAATCCCAGAAAATTAGTTAGAGGAGGAGTAATTAGTGTTGGTGTTCGAACACGTACTGGCTGTGGACCAATCATTTAAGTTCGTTTACGAGTAAGAGGAAAACCCAGCTTTTCCAGGATGAAAGTTGATCATTCACAGTAAAATGCGAGGCCTTTCGGTCTGACACCCGCCGACCATCTTCAGGCAACTGATGCCTAGTAGTCGTAGTATCACGAGTTGAAGGTCACACATGCATGGGACGTGTCTAGACTCTCACATACACCTCATGCAGCTCCTCATCGTGCGATACTCACCTTGTAGAGGAGTAGATCCAATCAGATCGCCTGCTTCTTGAATCCCGGCGGAGTAGAAGCGTAGCATGCATGCTAGACGAGTAGGGAAGCGCATGCCATCGACCAGAAGGCGAACACGCGCCTGACGCTGATTGGCATCCCGCAGTGGTACTCGCCGTTCCAAGACTGTCTCTGACACGCAATTCAACCACAGCTCCAAACCATCGTCCAAATTGCGAGGAGATTCAGGTCCACTGAACGGATACACACGGCTGAAGAGAAGAAGGAGAAGTTGATGGTCAGACATGTAAGGAAGGTGAATTCGGGGTTGATGAGGAAACAGAGGTTTACAGAACATTGATGTGAATTGCACCTTCAGACGAGGACGAGTGTGGCTTCCAGATTAATATTTTGATTCGAACATCACTTATAGGCTCCTAAAACCATGTCGTTGCACATCGTCGTTGTGACAATATCTATGTGATTTCAATGTTGTAGGTTAATACCTATTATGTGACAAATTACGAACTTTTTCAGGAGAAGCAAAAACTGTCTGTAGATTACGATGCTTTTCGAAAATGGGAACCATCTTGTCATGTTCCTTTCAGCATCCTTCTAAGATATTTTAAAATAAAAATTGAATCCAAGAAGGAGCTGCAATTGAGTGCAATCCATATTATGGATGCATATGTGCGATATCACATGCTAGCATTCCCGCGCCAAACTTTTTAGAGACCTTTCCTTAAGACTTAGGCTGTATTAGTCACTGAAATTTTGACACACGATCCGGATATGCATACAACTTTTATCTAAAAAACGAAATTGCTAAAAATGTGCATAGGTATTGCTGCCGTACCTAAAATACGCATATGCGATATTGTCTCGACGACGATGACATTGATTCAGCTCTTAATAATTTGAAAATCCATGAATTTATGGCATTGTCCCAGCTAATGCACAACTTTTCAAGACACAACTGCTCTTATTCTCAAGTGAAGTGAAAATTGCTGTGTGTAGGACAATGATTGCGGAATCAGCACTGAACACGTTCTCAAAGCCGTGAGGAAACTGGGTTGGAAGAGACCGTTATTGACATTTAGGGCATTTTCTTTGTTAGCTTTAACAAAAGAAGATTCGATCACTCTACGAACTCTAAAATCGGAACAACGAGATGCAGCTTCGTATTCGAAAATCAATGGAAGACCAGATGAAAGACAGTGGTTAGCCAGTGCATCATTTTCATTAAAAGAGGCAGCGGCTTTCTAGTGCGCATTGATACATGCACTAACAGAACGACCCGCTTCACCAATACAACATTCATCACAATCTTTACAAGGAATGCTCTAAACACCACAATCAGCTTTTCTGCTACATTACGTTAAGTCTGTTTCAATTTTTTTAACCTTTTGTTGTTTTCTCCTTTCTTTATCCATAGTTACATTGTTTCTTTTTCTATGGAACACTACTGAAGGAGTTACGCACTGTTTTAATCAGAAGAAAGATGTCCTCAGACTTTAACAAATTAAACACAAAGATTTCTTGGCAGCCGCAGACGCTGTGTTTCGACCTACAAGGGCTACAGCACGGCTTGGAATGTCCCAAACAAGCTGAAAATATCTAGAATGCCTGAACAAAGTGAAGATCTGCACATTCAGCACGCCTGGCTTATAATTAGGGCACTTTTTCTATGACATGTCATATTTTTGTCATCTTTTTAGGACAAGGTAATATTGTCATACATTTTCTGTGTCTCATCATATTTAGTCATATTTGGTCATTTTGCTGAAGTTTTAGACCGCTAGAGTTGCCGGGACGTACATACAGAAATGACCGATGCTTACAGAATGACGCTATATTGGTCTTCTAAGCAGCGCGATGCAGTCTGAAGACAGTTCCACTGCATGCATTGCCTACAGGCGCCAGGATTGGCTCGTCTGTCGTCTGCCTTTCCCTGCCAGGCAACCGCTGTTTCAGTAGAGCACTCTTCTCCATGTTGAAGATGCTATGCAAAGACATACTTTTGTTAACATCAATTGAAGTAAACTGCATCACTGTTTTGTATAACAAGCTGTAAATGGGTAATTCGTGGTGAAAAAGCTTCGAATAAATCGTTTTATTTGTCTTAAATTGAACTTTTAAACTTTTGCCTGAAAATGAAAACATAATTTTTGCTATATTTTAGAATTTCTAAATCTTTCAAAACTATAATTTACGATTTTTAGGTCATATTTTGGTCAGATTTAGAGTTTTTAGGTCACATTTGGTTTTTAGATAGTATTTGATTAAATTTAAAGTTTTTTAAAGGTCATGTTTGGTTATATTTTAAGCTTTCTTAGGTCACATTTTTTCGATTTTTAGGTCATAAAAATTGCTCTACTAATAATCATAATCATAAAGATTGCAGAGTGCCAGTTCGCCAGGGCATAAAATAGAAAGATGTCCTCAAACTTGAAAAAAATTAGCACGAAAATTCCTTGGTCTGAGTCTGAAAACATCTTTCTATTCCATACCAACTCTGCAATCTTCATGTTATAATGAGGCATTGAAAACATAGGAACTGCAGGTTGAATTATATCCCTTCAGATCTAGTCTCTAAATATTAATATCTTATTTTTCTGAGAAATACGGTACGTGGGAGGAGCTGACACGTGCCAGTGAACTAACAGAAGTGAGAAGATTGTCACGCTGAAGCACAGTGTAGAGAAATCATTTTGGATGCAGAGGACAGGGGAATTTCTCAACATAAAGGGCTTTTAGACAGCACAAATGATCGGAACAAATGTTTTATTCCACTACTCTCATGCAAAAAGCATTCCTTTGAGACCTGTCCATTCTCTACACGTGGAATCCATCTGCTCAGATGACTGGAGACAGCTACAACGGATGCACGACTAGATGCGTCAATATCTAGAAAAATGAGCATTTGCCTCGCTGGAAACAATTGCTTCTCAAAACAGATCAGGCCGTTGAATGCAGTCATCAATTCGCATTTGATTGCAGTTTCGGAAGAAATATCACAGCTGACAATTCCAACTGCGCATTCTGGCGCCTGTCAGATATCAGCAAATACCGACGAGGCTCTGACGGATCAGATCCTCTCAGATCGCTGTGGGAGGAGAATGTCTCAAAGTGGTAGAAGAGCAGTAAATGGGAAGACAAGGTCACGTCTGAGAGATGCGGGCAATAGACACGCCGCAGCTGCAGTGATATATTGATCTCAATACAAACAGACTCACGTGATGGGGACGACAGACAAAGCTGCGATTCGTCAGCGACAGAACGATCATCGGGAACATCGTCATTCCAACGGCAGCGAATGATAATATGCGCAGGACAAACAACTGTTATCATTGACAATTATCAGCAGAATATTCACAACAACTCCCTCAGGACATACAGAGAAGCATTCGATACTGAGAAATGTCAAGAAACTTCTCTGTTCAGTCAGATCCTCACGCCCAGTGTAGTACTCAGGACTCTTCCTGACCTGACGATGACTTCCAATGAGGCTCCCGAGTGGTCATCTGACTGCATAGTCGGGAGATTGATAGATATCTGCTTCTTGGAAGATCAGTGTTCCTGGTGCGCATCAATGATCTCAAGTCAAGTAGATTAACATGTAGTTGACGCAATGAAAATATCAAGCACATCAGGTCAGGGTGGTGGTGACTGCTGGGCACCCCTTTCTTGACGATATTTATCTTCCACCACGAGCTGATTGCTATCTTTCCGACTCGTGTATCCGCTCATAGATGGAGATATCTGCGGGCTTATGTCATCATGCATGTTGCTATCTTTCCGACTCGTCTATCCGCTCATAGATGGAGATATCTGCGGGCTTATGTCTTCATGCATGTTGCTATCTTTCCGACTCGTGTATCCGCTCATAGATGGAGATATCTGCGGGCTTATGTCTTCATGCATGTTGCTATCTTTCCGACTCGTGTATCCGCTCATAGATGGAGATATCTGCGGGCTTATGTCATCATGCATGTTGCTATCTTTCCGACTCGTGTATCCGCTCATAGATGGAGATATCTGCGGGCTTATGTCTTCATGCATGTTGCTATCTTTCCGACTCGTGTATCCGCTCATAGATGGAGATATCTGCGGGCTTATGTCTTCATGCATGTTGCTATCTTTCCGACTCGTGTATCCGCTCATAGATGGAGATATCTGCGGGCTTATGTCATCATGCATGTTGCTATCTTTCCGACTCGTGTATCCGCTCATAGATGGAGATATCTGCGGGCTTATGTCTTCATGCATGTTGCTATCTTTCCGACTCGTGTATCCGGTCATAGATGGAGATATCTGCGGCCTTATGTCTTCATGCATGTTGCTATCTTTCCGACTCGTGTATCCGCTCATAGATGGAGATATCTGCGGGCTTATGTCTTCATGCATATCTCAGATCGTTCTGGTGAAGCTCGAGTTGCAGCCACTCACCGTGATGCTTCATTTTAGTCTCCTCTGCACATTCCGGTAGATGCAGCTCCTCGTTGCTGCCCAAACCGAAGATCTCCTGAAGAGCAGGTTGCGTTCTTCGTAGTCCTACCACGCACATTTTGAGCATGAGGTTGGAAGGATCAGTTGTTCACACGGCAAAGGCATACAGTCGGAATTTTAAGTCTGTCTCTTACCAATACAAGGGATAATCTTGATGCGCTCAAAAGACGTGCGAATAGGGTTCTTATTTGTTCACGAAATGCTTCCATTAAACTTCCATGAGTAACCCCTGTGGTTTCAATCCCTTCGCAATGCTGCTGAGGATGAAGAAAATCAGGTGCATGTCTACAGCATGAATGGTTGGAGGATGTTTCGAGCCCGACCATCGATCATCGTTCGTGCTGGACGATCGAATTCGATTATCTCGTTCCACTGTTCTAACATCGCAGAAAATATCAAGTATATAACAATCCTGAGAAAGTCCAAGATTTGGAAAAATTGTACAAAACAGCTGTTCAGTCAGTTATTGTGTTCCACTGTTTTTTGGTCTTTCTGATGCAGATTACACCAGGCTTGAACATGTGCAGCATCGCTTTCACCAATGAATTTGTGGAGAACACTGCACAACAGACTGCTTCGAGACTCTTGCAGTTCGATGACAACGACTGACTTCCAGACCACATTTCAAATAGTTTGTCACCAACACAGTCATCATCCGGTCGCTTTTTGATATGATGACTGAAAGTACTGTGTCCCTTTAATTCTGTCTGCTTGGCCACTGAACAATTGCAACTTCAGATTTTCATTCAAGGAGTAAAACACATCATTAATGCGCTGATGATTCGACACATTGATATTACTGCCACTTCCAAGGAAGTGTGCTCAAACTTGGCGTATCCTTCAGCACTGATCACTCTGAGCTCACATGTTTCCGTGCTGTGGAGAAGTCTAGTCATCAGCTTGTCATTTCCAACTGACAGTCATGACTTTACTCAACACGCTTGTGCTGCTTTCACCACTACTGTACGTCACCTTCTGATCTTCCTCATTCACCACAACCCTCAACTGTCTCTGCACCGGTAATATTCCTTGCGTGACTCACTTGAGGATCTCACTGATCTCAGGCAAATATAAGGGCGCAGAGAGCAGAGGCTTGCAGAGATACTCGTAATAAGATTAGTAAATTAGATATACATCGCATTACCGCTACTTCATTCGAGTTTTGAACAAACTTCCCAAGAAGTGTGTTAAGTATCATAGCTGCAACTTAGAGAAAACATCAGAAATATAAATTACTTGAAGAAGACTTATCAATAGTTTAAGATGCAAAAGATGAGAGGGAAAAGTACGTTTACCTAAGAATTCAAGAACTTGTCAACCTTCAAATGTATTCATCAAGAAGTTAGGATTAGTCTTTCGAATATACATGTACTTTCAGTAACTTTCTCTTCATTGAATCTGGCACTTTAGTTGCCATTAGCGTTGCTACGATGTTCTTTCTTATGTACGGAATAGAAGGTCCCTTAAGACAAATCTGTAGAAATTCATTCATTCATTTAACTTCGCCAATATTCCTCGAACCATCAGAGAAGAAAGGAGGTTGATCACGAATCTTATTTTGTTTGTTTCAAAAGCCCAAACCCTTTGTTGTCTACATAAGTAATTTATTTTTCTGCGACGGTGGCGGACGATTAATTTCAGAAACATTCCTACCGTTGATTGTTACCAGATATGAGTATTTTAACTTGTCGTGCATTCAACGAATTGCATTTTCTAACGGACATCTCTGAATGACAGTTATCATTGTCAACAATTCCTCAGTGTTGGAACCACTTTGTTAATTTATGGAATTAGCCAAGCCTGACGACCTGGTCAACACAAGTCATTGAGACTGACTTTCTTTAACACTTGACTTCAATTATACCGCTCTCTTCAACATATCAATCATAAAATAGAACCAACAAGTTAATTCAAGAGGACAAAACACCTCCAGGTCATCATTACTGCAACCAATTAGCTACAAATTGCAACAGGTGATCTTCCACTGTCCAGAGACATCATCTGTGCTTCAAGTACTTATTGGAGCATCTCGATAGACGCTTGATGACACGACAATATCACTAAACGGCAAACAGAAGTGTGGAGGTTGAATTTGCAACATGTCAAGTTAATTCAAGAGGACAAAACACCTCCAGGTCATCATTACTGCAGCCAATTAGCTATAAATTTTAATAGATGATCTCAAGGTGTCCTGAGACATTCATCTGTGATTCAAGTACTTATTGGAGCATCTCGATAGACGCTTGATGACACGACAATATCATTCAAAAGTAACCAGAAGTGTGGAGGTTGAATTTGCCACATGTCAAGTTATATTTCTCCTAATTATCGAAGCAGCTTACGTAACGAACAATGCGTGCGGTGTTAATACTAGCTCAATGATCATTTGAAAACTGACAGTTCTGTCAGTGCTTTGAGATAATAAACCAAGTTTGTTAACTGAAAATTGTCTGTCTTGCAAAATTCACCACTTGGACGGATTTCCAAAATCTGTTAGTGTGCGGCCAATAAACTTCTACTGTCTCAATGGAATGTTGATGATTTTAGTGATTATTATCGTCAACGACAATATAGGGACTCCTACAATCGTCAATATAATATAATGAGCTGTCAAAATATTTTTGCTTTTGGTCATTTCAATTATACAGAACTACTTAGACCCTCATATTTTCCCTAATGCTCATAATCACATAATTATTCTATTTTTTATCATCCCCATTATTCGTCTTTTACTTTTATCCTCTACCTTTCGCCTGCTGGACGCATCAGGCCCTACAGTGATTGGACTGGCTGTCACTCACCTGATCTCCTTCATCAATCGAGGCACATCCGCTACTTGAGACATATGGGCTCGCATGATGGCATCGACCAGGCCCATATGAGCTGACGAATGGAATGGCGAATCCTTCTTCAATGCTGCCTCTTGTACAGGACGTCCACTGTGCTCCACAGCTCGAACTCCGCGCCGCTGCCATAAATGTGACAGAACAAGCGAATGATCTACAAGCAAGAAGCAGAGTTGAGGAGTTGCAGCCTCTTGTATGCTCCGGTCGAATCCTTAGAGAAATAATAATAATCTACATCACGAACTTCCAAATGGTAACAGACTGGTACTGTATTGACTAATCCTATTGAATGTTCAATGGAATTGTAAGAATGCATTCAACCAATGAGTAAACACGCATCAAATCCACTTCAGATTTGGACTATTGAAGAGTCATCTAACATTATCTGATAAACTCACATGGTTTTCACATGCCTTTAACTGAGAAAGTACAATTTGACTGTGAATTTAATACGCCTCAAAAGATCCTCGCATAAAATTTCATAAGGAGCGCACCGCATTTCGAATCTTGGTGGAGGCTGTGCCGGCTTATGTAGTAATGTTTATTCATCAAAATCGTCAGAAGCAATCTGAAATTCACGACAAAGTTTGAACCTCCTGTCAGTTCACCTGTCCGAGTCTCTTGTGACTGAGTTTCATGGTGATCGCCGCCATACAGATGAGATTGATGACACTCACTAACCTCCTTCACATCAATATTTTTTCAATAGTGAAAAGCTCTTACATTTTTTTTCCATCACCTGCGCATCTGTTCAATGTGCACGCTCTCTGCAGTGCGCATCGCTTGTTTTTACAATGAATCTGCATCTAAAAATGTCTTGTTTAAGTTCATGGCAGTGAAATCAGCACACTCCACTGCCAGAGAACTGAATTGTGACTCAACATGAAATGTGCGTGACATTTGTAATTATTACCACAAATATAATGGTGGTAGTGATTTGATATCATCAGCGAAGGATGAATGAAACTTTCCTTGCTTGCATTACACCAGCCGTAATTAACGAGGCACGTACTTCGTGCTTGAGGGGGAAATACGTGAATCAACTGAAGTCTTTTTCTTAAAATTTAGTAGTTCAATCAACATCTGACAGAAACGGAGTATTGAAACAATTGAATAGATGAATAAAGCGATTACAGCGCTAACAATCATCTTAACTTCAGCAACCGATTAATTGTTAATTATTGTCATTACGAGTTGTTTTATGTCTATATATAATATATTGTTATTGTTGGCTCATTTGGTAGAGCGTCGGTGGTTCAAATCAACCAAGACGCGCAGCTGTTAACTTATCAAGTTACAAGCTACTAGTAAGCGGTATGACTAAGTGTAATGATTTATCAATAAACACTTGCACCGTCAAAATCTCGTTGTTGAACAGCTACGGCCCTTGACCTCGGGGTTCGGTCGAAAAATTGACTCCATTGATGCCTGTGGAAGTTTGCAACTGCAGCTTCCTCCCGACTAAATCTGTTATTTGGTTGGAGAAGACGAAACTTGTCGTTCAAATTAATTAATTGCCTTTCTATTCAAATCATTAATTTTTCCAAAACCTAATCAGAAGTAGCTTTGTACAAAGGCGGATTCTGAGGGCAGGTGAAGGTTTAAGTAATATCCCTGCAATATCGCCAGTCAAGGAAAATTACTGAGACAGCTAGTTAAGCTGAGAAAATATTCAAAAACTAAAATACATGAAATTTGGACAAATTCCATTAATATATGAGACGATTTTCTAATATATTCATTTCATTATCTAATTGAATAGTATGTGTTGTGTACAATGTGACCCACTCAAGGAAATCGTATAGTTGAATTACCGCTCGGGAAACCAAGTAGATCGTGAGTAGAACCGACCAAAGACGCATCAAATATGAGTAATTCATTCATATGCTTTCAACAAAGTTATTGAGAGAGGGGAAATTCGGTAACTTCGGTGAAGCTTCATTCGGCAACATGCAAAAATATATACCCGGCGGTACGAACTCTTCAGTTTTACTGATCAGCTGTATGAAAGTCAAGAATTTCATTCTTATTATACGAAGCGTGTCAAGCATTTTTTCTTTTCTTTCAGCGTTGCCATTCAATCAGCTGTTCAACAAAAAGTGATGCTGCTATTTCTTCAACATATAGCACAGGTAGGTAGCAACATCACGTCAGATTTATTCAATACAACAAGAATTTACTACAGAACACACACAGATGCTGCGCGGTACACCCTCCATCCTTCACAAGCGCTGTGCTGAATGCTAGGTTCGTAAGTTCACCATCAATCATAACAGCTTCGAAAAGGATGTACAGAGAATTGGGTTCCTGCTGTGATGGTGAATCCAGTAACGTATTCAGTGCGGTATGATGGACCTGACAGTCAATTCAAGCCTGAGTAGAGCTTCTCAGGAAGAAGTACATGTACAGCATCGTGTATAATGGATCAATGAAGAGTTCCTTGTCCCGGCATTCACAGCCGCTTCTGAAGAGTTGGAAACTTTATCAGAGAAGGAGAGACTGGGCTTTTGTTGTTTTCCGTTCCGCTTGACTTCAGTCTCATGCTCGCTCACAAATTTGACGGAAAATTGTGGCAGCAGTAAGAAAATGCAATTATAGACCGTCCAAGATTATCAAGTTGCATTCGATTTTAGATTTCAAGACAAATTATGACATAATATAACTCTTTGAAGAGAAAATCAAAAATATCAGATAACAAAGATAAATCAATGTTGTGATTATATCCGGATTTATGTTTAATGTATGAATTATAATCCTCAAAATTTTCTGCAAACAAGATAATGTTAAAACACGTATAACAGCGACATTGAAGATCTTGGTAACTGAACTGCATGGAATGAACTCCTTGGCATCGAATGAAAATGCCAAATATCTCAGAGATTGAGGCATTTGTGACAGAAAAAATCTATCTGGACAAGATTATTTAAGAGACAATAATTTCCTAAATTTCTATCTCCGTATTTCTTTGACATTTTAGTACCTCGACCGATGGCTTTAAATGATATCATTGAAATAGTAAAGGGCTCATCCGAGTAATACATAAGGCACACGGGCGATGCCGAAGATCAAAGCAAGAAATTGAGGACCCAAAGATAGCCGCTCGGGTAGAAGAAAGGGAGCACCATGGGGAGGCGAAAGGACATTGAAACCATTGACAAAGGCTCTAGGCCCGAAACGTCTTACGCTTTATTTTATTTCAATTTCAATTTACTTCACTTGGCATGAAACAGATCGGGAGAGAATTGAGCCTGTTTTGCATTCGTATTGAATTATGGTCCTCCCGCCCTCTACCATATCATATATAGCTTCACTGCAACCTAAACATTGTACTTGAATATACTTCGCCTTCTCAACGATTTATAAAAATAACATTTGAAGGATTACGAAATTAGAAATCAATTCCGTGATTAATTCAATTATGTCATCATAATCATTCTCTGAAAAAAATGATGTATCAAAAAACCATGACTTGTTTTATCCGAAGCTAAATTTTTGATATCCAATCTTCATGGTATCTATAAACAATACTCTGCGAATTTATCGAAATATTAGAACCACTGCAACATCGAGCACTGACAATAAAAAGTTACCATCTTAACTAAACAATCAGAGAAAGGTCAAAACAAGAAGAACACGAAGCGATGAAGGACACTGAGAATAATTAGATGCATACTGATTAATCGATAATCTATGCCCTGTCAAAGCTAAATAATCATTGAGAAAGTCATGTATATTTGACTACTCATCATTTAACTGTAGGAACAATATCCTTCGATCCTAATGCATCACAGACCACTTGTGCGACAGTTCGCGCTTGAAAATGCTATTGCTACAAATTGTGATGATTCCATCCTCATAGAAAACACGGGTGCTCAACTGCAATGCTCTCTAGAAATAGACAAATCGTTTCGACGCTGTTAGCTCATTTTGTCGAGATCCAAACAGATAATGACATAAAAAATACATTTAAAATGCTGTTCTCTGTTCGAAAATGCAGAGAATAACTGATTGAATAACTGTCTAGAAATTAAAATATGAAGTAAATCATTGAATCGATGAAGTTGATTACCACTTCGCCTGCGCATCATAGAAAGTGAATTGAAGACATCAGTCATCAGCAAATGATTTCAATTCTTTACTAATGCGACTTCGGCCAAGTTGAAATCTGCATAGAAAAATGCAGTTGTTGACACTAGAAATGCCTGCCCGTCTTCAATATTCTGTTGCTTTTAACATCTGTTTGTTTCGCTTTTTTACAACACATTCAACAAGCCAAAAATAGCATCAAAATGACAACGTTCCAAACAGGCAGGCAATCCAGTCAAGGGAATGCCGAAGAAAGTTTCTGGACAAGACTGATTACGGGATAATTGAGACAAATCTTGATTGCCCCTAAGTCTGTCCCTTATTTGAATCCTCTAACACACCGGTGCGTCCTCTGAAAAGACTATTTCAACACAGATCGGCTGAAAATGTTGCTTTGGAGATGACTGCATGGTTTTTATTTAAAACAATTAATTGGATTTAAAACTGCATAATCTTGATCATGGCATATTCTCTCCATTTTGGAGCAATTTAAGTTATTTTTCTAACAATACTTTGGATATTTTCCGGCAGTTACTTCACGCGTCAACTGGAGACTGATCGCGAACGGGAAACTGGAGCCTGGAAGGCAGCTGTGCAGAACTCGGGGCATGCTGCCACTGCAGGGGCAACTCCTGTCTGTGGTACTGACGTCAAGCTGGGGTCACCTGCGTCTGCTCACTCGTCATCTGGCGCTGGCGCTGCTCAGGGAGCCTGATGGATTGTCTATTCAAAACCTGGGAAGCCAGGATCGAAAAAAGAACTGGGCTTCCTGGGAACGTTAAACATCGATAGCTGGGTGCACAGGCTCAGACGACTTCCTGTGGTGGTGGCCTGCGACACACTGGGTGCAGCTAGAACTACGAAACCTGTCAAACTGGCTTGGGGTGTGTGCAGAAAGATGCTGGTGAGCCTACCGAACAGATAAACCCTCAAGGATGCTGGTTCCATCAAAGCTGCGTCAAGCTGACTGCATAGCCACTGGTGGGGCACTGTGCCTAAAAACTGAACACTCTCAGAATAAGAACGGCTGTGGATCATCTGAGGGCGTCCAAACTGCCTGGACTGGCTACTGCCTGCATCTGTCAAAATAACCAAAAAATAACGGACTGTGCCTGGTACCAAACTCGTGCTTCAAAATCTGGCCTGTTGGTGGTAGGACTGGGGGTGGGCGAAACCTAGCATGGTTCAGCGTTCAACACCGAAGCCGAATAGAACTGTCTGCGTGTGTGACCTGAGTCCAAAAATCGTCCGAAACTGTGGTGAATACTTCGCCTGGTAGGGGGTCCTGCACCCCTGGGACGCTTCAGCTTGGGGCTGATCGCCTGCTGAACTGGGTGGCGACGAATAGTTAACAGGTAACTGCGCGAAAGATAACCTCTGGTTGACGGCTACTGTCACTGGCCCAGAAGAGCCGATGGTGCCAAAGGAATCCACTGGATTTCGAATCACTTCGTGGTCGTAACCTGAGGAGGTAGTCTGGGTGGGTGCGGAAACTGTCGCAACAAAACTGGAACGGGCTAAACCTATACTTTCTAGGGGCACAACCAGACTGAAAAAGCCACATTTCTGGAAGAGACCTGGGTTCTTCTGATCAAAACCTGATCTGGGGGAAAAAACAAGCTTTCGACACTGTCTGACTGACGGGACACAACAAACCCTGTGCCTCAAACGGCTGTCTGGTGCTGTGCATAAAAAATAACATCCTGTTGTTCAACTGTCACTGGCACATACTTGTGAATAAATCAAGCTGGAGGGGTCACTTGCGTGCTGTCACTAAACGCACCTGATAACTGTGGGGAGGAAAACTGGCTGGGAATAACTGCTGCACTTTCCTGGCACTCAAACTAGAGTCAAAAACGGTCCTCCTGGCCAAACCCTGGGCCTCTGGACAAACTCGGCATGACTGAAGACTGGGGTCACGACCCTGTTCAGGCACTTTGCAAACGTGGTCAAACTTCAAAAACTGGCTGTGTTTACTTCCGCCAGAAAACTCCTGTTCACACTGGCCTAGGGCTGGTTCAACACTGCCCAACTCTGTGGTTGCGAACCGCTGGGGGCTTGTGGTGGTTCCATGGGATGACTGGGGGGGGGTGGTTCATGCTTGAACAAAACTGTTTGTCGAGCTGCACGAAACCGCCTAACCCGAGTCCGTTCACTGGTCTGTCGTAAATGCTGCCCAGCTGGACATACTGCACACAACCACTGTAGCGCTTCCACCAGTTCTATCTGGGGTGGTCAACGAAATGGCGTAGTGAGTGGGTGGGGGGGTATGGCGACTCACTTGGTCTATACCACGGGATAGATACTGCAATGGCTGTCGTGCAATGTGATACTAGCCTCAGCTGGGACTGTCAAGAGAACTGTCACAATACTGCACACACTTCACTAGCTCTGGGAGGACTGGAACAAAAGCTTCATTACTTAGGAGCTGGACACTGCGGTCATTGATTCACTGGCCTCCTCATCGACTGCACTGGGCACTTCAAGACTGGTGAATCTTCCCAAGGACGTGGGCACATGTCAAAAAGAAAAGTGCTGAGGGGGTCAACTGACATAAAACAACTGGGGCGAACTGGGGGTCAACACTGGTTCAAAAACGATAGTGGCTGTACTGGCTGGTTCTGACATCTTCCTTCTGCGGGAGCTGTTACTTCCTGGGAGAAGCAGAACGTGTGTCACTGACTAGGTCGATAGCTGGGGTTTTCACACACATCTGGTGTCTAAAACGCTACTGCACTGTGCGAAAAACTGTTCAAAGAATAAAATAAAAAGAAACGACTGTCTGAAGATACTCATCGGATGTGGATCGAAGAATATCGTTTACAGTGAGAAAGCCGATTCCTATCGATGCATTATGTATCTGTCCTGGACACCACCTTCCATCGCTGCGATCGGTCCTGTTCACGCCAATGAATAAAATAAAAATGAAAACTGTGGACGACTTCACAACTCACGTGCACGATGGGCCAATTATTATTTACAGCCAGTACACTTGGTGCACGTGAAGTCGACAGGATTCCCTCTATAAAAGACATGATGAAACAGGGCACTCTGATCTTTAAATCAATCCACACTGTTCAAAATATGCACTATCTCATTTCAATCTTTCTTCAATAAATTAAAATATACGAAATAGAAGTCAAGTGGCTCGACACAAAATTCGACAGTCAATTGACCGATGAATGAATTAATTAAAGATGAAAATTACCACACTTGTCAATAAATTTATTCCAAAAATAAGAAGTCACGACGTTTCGGATGATGCTACAGCCATTATCAAGTTTGATAATCCGAAACGTCGTGACTTCTTATTTTTGGAATAAATTTATTGACAAGTGTGGTAATTTTCATCATTACATTTGACACCGAAGTGCATTTTCGAATTATCCAACAATGAATGAATTAATTAATGATCACTGTATAGCTTGTGACATTCCGTTAAATGGTCATTTTCACAGATATTCATCTGATTGTCTGGACTCACAATCATTACTGACAGGTGATATCTCAAATGATGACTTCACAAATCGCTGCTAGGAAAATTTTTCATGAGAGATTTTGATGAATTTTTGAAGTTTCTGACCAGCCCTTGAGATGTCATTTCCGTTTTCGCAGAGTAAGCTTAAGGAAAGCATCCTGATGCTAGATTCTTCTCGAGATAGCAGTGAAGATACCTCACAAGATAAAACGGACAGTCAACGTCCCAATCCCTCTATCGGTAGCAGCAACGACCAACAACAAATACAAGGTAGGATAGCTCAGTTGGTTGAAGGCTGCGCTTCGTAACGAAAGTGAAGATGGTGCCGAGGTCGAGTCTGTCCCCGCTCTCACTAGAAGGGCTAGCCTTAATCTGATAATAGTTGCAAGTCTGTGAAGGTCACCCCACCCCTAGCTTACTAGATAGTATGCTCTTTTGCCTTGGGTGAAGAAGTGATGAGCAACAAAACGTCAACCAAACTATATGATTTCTCATTTAACTTTAAACTCAAGAATTTCTTTTTCTCAGGAGTTTTCTTTGCACTTATTTTTTTATCAATAGACATTTGACGTCCTGAAGAGACAGTCTTATTGCTTGTGCAGTGTGATATTTCACTGAATCGGCTTAATAGTCACACGAGGTACTCCAAGTATGCGTGATGACAGAGATAGATGATCGAGTTGAAGAAAGTTGCACATCAACACAGTGAGTGAGTTCTCTACAGCATGGTCGGTCATTCTAATGACACATCAATGACATTCCCTGAAACCCGCTTGAATACCTCCGGTGAATATCGATGGACACTGGGCCAAAACACATCATCACCGGAGAGGCAGCAACGGATGCTAACAATAGTGAACTTTCCATGCAGCAGCGGTGGGGTGTGCGCACAGCATTCCTTAGCGGACAGTGACAGGCAGGCAGGCTGCAGTATTGAAACTCACCTGTCCATGCGGCCTCCTTGTCAGCAAATAAATGGGTGCACGCCGCACAGTACAGCTCACCACTCGTCAATGCCCGGACCACCTGAGGCTTGAGATACCAGAGACCCTGCAAGAGATGGATGAGGAGTGGATCACGGCTTTGCAGCGAGGTACGGGACTTTCAGGACGGGCACCACCCTAGTTTACATGCAGGAGGTCAATCATCTGCTCGCCGGGAGTGAATGCTACCGGCATTTCAATGAGGTGATTATTGTAAAGGAAAGTTTATTAGCACCGTCAAATTTAGCGACTTGTTCTTTATGAGACCGCATCGGACTAGTTTCCCTCGTTGCACAATCACTTCACATGATGTGATAAATGAAAAATACCAGAATTTTCGTCTACTCCAACATTTCGGAATTCTTATGCTTGGGTTTCTGATAACATCAATGCAAATAAACATTCTGATGAAATAACATACTACCTGTGTACCTCAAATTTTCAAAAATCGTACAATACTTCCGGGAAAATTGTACAAAAAACCCTCAAAAATCGTACAATTAAAAATTGTCTATAATTTCAATAAAATTGTGTATTCCCTACTCCCTATGCATTCTTGCACTAAAAACAAACATAATAATCTAAAAAGTGTATAATGCAATCAAAACAAAACGTAACAATAGAAAAATAAAACAAGAAGCGGATTGCTAATGTGTCTGATAATCATTGCAAAGCTGCATCATTGGAAACAATCATGGCCACCAAAAAAAAAAAAATTTTCATCCCTAACAAATACAAGTTCAGTTAGGATCAGTATCACACCAAGCCTGGCTTTCTGGATTTTAATGTGGATAGGCCCATGTTGACGCCTCGGACGGCCACAACTTATGATTTCTGAGAAGCAATTGCATTGTTAAAATGCGTTTGACTGATGAAGCTCCCACATCAAGTATGTAATAAGAAAGTGACTTATTCGATAGCAAAAATTCCTAACCACAATCGAGCACATTAATTTCGAAAAATTCTTACAATTATATAAAATCCATGAAAAATCGTACGATTGGCTGAAAAATCAAAAGAATCATCGAAAAATCGCACAATTTAACGAAAAATCGTAAAATCGTGCAATTTTCTGAAAACCCACGAAAAATCGTACAACTTCCGGGAAAATCGGAAGAGTACACAGATATGATATAATTGTTAATCCATCTTTGCATAGTTCATTTATTGAAAAACGCACGAGAGAACATTCTTTCATTGATTCGCACAGGCTCTGATGTGAGGAGCTAAGCTAAAAGCCTGAATAATACAATATTGCAATTGTAAACATCAGTTCATCAAGTCATAGGACAGGAAAATGCGGATATTTGTGATTTACATCATAGAACAGGATTTAGACGGCAAATTCTTCAAGTCTGAACAACAGTTTCTGCGAATTATCTTCTGTTGTAATTGCGTTAAGTCTGCTGAAACGTCAAGTTGAAATCTCTCTTTCGGAGTTGACCGCCGACTACACCGAGTCGGATTTACATCATCTGTCCTGTTAAGAAGAGATAACAGCTGGCGAATCTCGGTCACATCAGATCTGGTCTTTTGAGTTCGTCACTGATCTCATCATTATCGGTCACATGAGTTCACAGTTCTTCCGTCTGATTAACTATCGATGACAAAATGAAAAGATATGAGAAACCGATATGAAGATATAAAGCACCATTATGACTGTTCGTTGAAGTTTCGTCATTCAATCACATCCGACAATTTTATCATGATAAATGCATGTGGTTTACACGGGGCCTTGACTTGTCTGTTATGATATGCGGAAGTTGATGGAAATGATACAAAGTATTTCGAGGATTCTAAAATATTCATCTTCAGAAGTGTCACTCAAATGACATGTCATGGTTCCCAACTTCTAACCTCTTCCTAGCATGACGCTTTGCATTTCTTCAAGTCCGTTTTAAACTGAACCGCATAATCTCAACTCCACAGGCTTTCAGCTGTAGAATGTATCTAAACTTTCTCAGAATATTATCTAATTGGGCTCACTGAAAGACCAAATTCATGAACTTTCATAGGGAACATTCTGAATTCTTCTGTTTTGGGAATAATCACTGACATCTCCTACAATATGGATCTGCAAATATTTGTAAAATTTTCTGAGGATAGATGTTAATCATGAATATTGGTGAAACTCATTACAACAATGCTCGCTTTTTATAGCAACAAATTTATTGGCAAAATTGAAGCTCAAAACAGCAAGTGTCCAATCCGATGCAGTTCGGTAACTTCGCTACCAAGTTCACGCACAAATCTAAAAGCAGTCGTAGAAAACATTTTCCAACAGAAATCCTGCTATGAATTTTAACCACTTTTCACATCTAAGTACACAAATATCCCAGGTCTTTCTGTAGGACATCCCACCGTCATCAGAGATACAAACACATCGTGCAGAGAAATTGATGTGCACGTTTCTCTCAGACTATCTCCTTGATATGAGTAGGAAGTTCCTAAAGAAAGGTCTTTCATTATAATTTAGGTATAGAAAGGTTGGTTCGTTCTACTAAGTAGCAATGAATTTGGATGGTTTTCATCAATTTCCAAACTCTCTCATATTCAAAAATACGAAAATAAAGAACACTGCACACATTTGATGCTCAAATTTGCGAAACGTTATATATTTGACGCTATTTTTAACATTGGGTTTGTCGCTCTGGTTATCGTTAGTTCAGTAGAAACTGCATCGATCCCATCAATACATTCTGATTTTTCAACACAATTCGATATCTGAAATAACTTCATCACTGTCCTTACATCAATATGAATGGTTTAAGCCCTGTGGACTTACAAAGGAACTGAAAAATGCAATGCGTGCATCGATTGCGATAATCCTTCTAACCTTGAAATTCACCGATAATTATTGGCTTCCCCCTATCACTGCTGTACAATAGAGTCCCCTCTCCCTTTGATGTACTTCTGAGCACGATATGGATAGGGGTCTTCAACAATAATACAACATTTTGACGTAAATAATTCATCATTTTCAATTTGTACATCAAGCAGCCATCGATCATTAGTTTGGACACTTCCATCACATCGATGGTTAAATTTGTTGTAAATCATTGAGTTGCTGCTGTAGATCCCTCGTCATTCTTACATAAATTCTATCACGCGACTTGCTTACTTGAAGATGTTGTACTTAAAGACATTGAAGAGCCTAAACAATAACTGACATGATAATATTAACCCATGATTTGACAAGCCCACATACAAGCTAACAATTGCAAGTTAGACTCTGTGCGTGTAATTATGCCATGACCGAATTAGAGTTGAGGTCTCTCTAATACCCACAACTTGGACAATGCACATCCACAATTAAAACGACAATTAGAGTTTTGTGAGAGGCCGCAAGACCAGCAATCTGATAATCCTCTTAGTTCACACACAATGGAAGAGTTCACCTCAATCTCCTGTGCAGTGTACTCCCACGTCATTGAGAGTCAACACGAATTGGACACATCGCCTTCAATCAATTAATCATGAAAATCAATTGAAAAATGGATGTCGCTGGTCACTTCCTCAGACTAGAAATCCCATAGTGTCAAGCCTTCACTGAGGCATGCAAAACTGGGAGGATGAACTTAGTCGTCAAACTTTGTATCGAAAATCATGAAGTGAAGCAAACTGTCAATACTGATGTCGCATTTCTGTCCGTGGAAGCACATTTATCAAGTCAATACTGCATTTGTACAATTCGCTAAATTTTCATTTGACATAGATTTGGTAGTCATCTATGGACATTTCGTTGAGATTTTCAATAATTTGCCTACAACTAGTGGAACACATAACAAACTAAATAATTTGGTTTTACAATTCATTCAAACCGAATATGTTACAAATCCTTTTTTGATTAAGCAGTGCTAGACCTTTTCATCAGACATGTAATGCAGATATCAATGGATGACTTAACTTAACCCATCATGAATGGAACGCGGATGCTTTTCTAATGATGATGGTTGAGGATCACGCTAACTAATGGTACATCCGTGCACGTACACCCGCATGCTTACAATCAGTCGAAATACACGTTTCGAATGATCATTTGCGGATTCATTTGGTTGACTGCAGTCCATGTTTCCGCACATTCCTAGACCCAGTCATAGAACTCACTACACCGCAAAATAAGAATCGAACTGTCACTGTCGCTGATTCAGTTCCAGTTACACTGCAATGCAATAATAACCGAAATCATCACCTGATGGGATCCGGATCATAACCCAGTTCAGATCCCGCTGATCTCAACATTTTTTGCACGGAAATAATAGTAACGCTGTGTTCTGAATTTTATAGCATGCAGATCAATATTTCGGACGAACCCCCCCTCCACTTCAGAGCCGGAATCGACAGGCAGGGACGGTTGTTGTAACCAGGAAATGAATCTGTGCTCCTGATGAAATGGATATCACAGAGCTCACAGAGATAGATCGGAATGACCTTCCTCAGTAGCGCATTACAGGACAGATTAGCAGTTCCATGAAATTCCATTAATTTCCTAATCAGTTGAAGAACTCACCTTTGCATCCTCCAGAAAGAGATCTGTATACAAGGAGGGGATTTTATCGCAGAATGCTTTGGCAATCAGCCAATTGAGGGAAGCTTTCAATTTTCCCTGAAAAAATAAACATTAGTTGAATACTTCATCATGAAGTATCACGGTGCAATACATGAATATTTCATTCAAACCTAAAATGATCTCCAATAACTGTAAACAACCGCAGTGGTGAAAATTCCGCATGAGCAGAGATAAATTCATAAATTGAAGTTCAAATCACCGCGCCTGTTCACGCCGGTCAACAATGAGAACTGACCAGCAGGGACTTCATCCCGTGATGTCAAATACTTCATTTCACATACTACGCAACATCTACTTCGTTCTTGATGATAACTTATATCATTCGCTGAATGAAACAAAGGTGGTTTGTTTATCAATCTGTCAAGTGACCATCCATCTGCGAAGACTATCTTTCAAACTGCATTCCAAATTACATAGGAATTCCGATGATCAAAGTAGCAATTCTGAACTACACATTTCCTGCAGGTGCTGCATGGTCACTCACTTCTCGCTCAGAGTCCTTGACTTCCCTGACCGGGTTGGACGGATGATGATTCGTCTTCACTGCTTCGGTGCAAAAATAACTTCGCTGATTTCGAGCTCCTTGAGGCAACTCCTCCATGACTTCTTCGGTCTTCCTGCTGGCTCTTCAACCTCCTTCACAATGTTGTCCATCCTCTTCACATGTCCGAACCAGCGGAGTCCACTTCTCCGGATAACTGCTTCTAAGTCCCTCAGACGACGCCGTTTCAGCACTTCTTCATCTTGTCTCTTCATTTTACGCCTGCTGTGAAGCATCGTCAGGTCACAATGTGTCTCTCATCAAGAGATAGGTCATATTTCCGAACCGTGCAGTAGAACAGATCTCAAGCAAGACTGGTCAGCGAGGAGCGCTCAACTAGGACTTCAGCTCATTTGATTTCAGCTGACACGACCAATGCTTGAACTCCTGATCAGCAGGGCATCCTGAACATCATTGAAGCGTCATCACATCGAGGTTCGAATGATGGCTGATTTGTGTGGTTCTCTAATCACTATACACACAATTCGATGAAATGTTACGTGCGATCTTCTACTTATTGCGCACAGCACAATGAAAGTTGCATAGCGGTGAAGAACACCTAAACAAACATCGCAAGATAAAAGCAGATATTTCTACCGACCGTTATAATTGAGTAAACCCACTAACATAAATGCCACCGTAATAAAAGCTTTATTGGTCAATACCATTTCAACCGATGTACAGGCTTCTATTCCAGGGCAGTTGCTTGTCGGAGTTTACTCATTTAACGTAGTTGCTTATTGTCATAAATGAAATCAATAACTGATTTGTATAAAGAGGCGTTGCAGGAATATGACATTATCCGGAGCTTGAATCATTTATGATTATCTTTTTCCCTAGTTTACATTAGTAACCCACTGAATTGAAAGCCCATTCAATGGCCTGAAAAATTACAACATTCAATTCAGCGAGTTTTCAGCCATCACTTCCTATTGAAACTTAGGTAAAAACTTGTGATATTGAGCAGGGTTTTGGAGCTGTGGTGGCCGCGTGATACTAACGGCTCATAATCTCAGGTTCCACGGCTCCTAAACAGCCGACAACACTAAATCTCTGTTGAGATGGATACTTCTACAAAACTAAGATAAAAGTTTATCTTAGTTTATAGATAAATCCATGCAAGCAACTCCTACGCAATAGGTTCCAACAAAGGCTCAATAAACCGCATTTTCTCGAATAGAACCTCCACATGAATCGAAAAAACAGCCACATAACCCGGCCTCAAATGGAACCCGCACTAAAATTAATAATTTAAGAAGTTTTCTGAGATGTACATGATACCACAGCCTGACGTCCTCGCACCGTCTAATATCAGAAACGTATATTTTTTCAATTAAAAAACACGTACATGTATACAAAAGAGAAATAATGAGATGACTGATGACAAGGCGAATTGAGATATTTACAGAATGACAATAAAGTGGAGGTGAGATTAAGTAACGACACTGATATAATACCGGCCATCAATAATGAATGTTCTTGGTTTCTGGATATAATCAACATAACTTGTCACAATTATTTCAATGCCCACGGTGCTTATTTCAATCATCATAGAATGTAACTGCTTGTTCAAAACAATTCTAACTGTTATCCTTCGCGTTGAGCTTATATATGAATGCAGCAATATCTTTTATCAAAAAATATCTATTCACATGCCTAGACACTTATTGAATTTATCAAAATGATGAGAAATGATAAAATCGATGATCACTCAACTGATGTTCATCTAAATTGATATTTAACGATAAAAAAACGAAATCTTCAATAACACATCGTCATTCAACAGAGACTTCTAATTTTCCTTATGGCAGATTTTGCGTCTCAAGTTCATCACAACCGTCAAAAATACGTTTCTCTCTGATTTCTTCCTTTGTATATTTCTGCTCATGATCAAAGTACAGAGTTTTTATTTCATAAGTAAAAGATTGAAGCTGTCAATCTAAAACTAGATCATTCATTCATCCAGCCCGGCCTCGAACAGAACCTGTAATTAAATTACAAAAATAATCTTAGAACCCACGACTTGTATTCGACAAGGTACTACACAAGGTTTTATTTGTAATCGGAAGTCAGTAATGACTAATAACACTGTCATTGCAGAGAACCGGATATGTTGCTAATACATTATCACAGGGAATTGTTGAGGTGTTTTTACAACTCTAAGTCTAACGATTGACTTGACTGGCATGCGCCTCAGACCATCCCTGGTGCCTGTTCATCTCCCTAGCTGATGTGATGGAGCAGTGAAGGACAATCTCTGTCGATCACGATGGAAGTCATGCAGATGTCATCTTCTAAAACCTGTCGATAGACATGTCAGCATTTTTGATCAGCGCACTGACCCGTTTCATCGCATAAAAACTGAGGAGACTGCCCTGCCTGCCTCGATGACATTTTGGCATATTGCCGCCAGTGCGTCACTGTTTCAGGTCATGCTAACGGACTGAGGTATGCCAACAGTTCTATCTAACGGCAAGTCAAGTACCGCTGCTTTGCGCAACAGAGCGAAGCGTAGGTCAAAGTCTTCGTTGCCGCACCTACGCCCGACGATAATCCATCCCCAGCGACTTAACATGCAAGACAGCATTGTCTTCAACAGCATCGATGTAGGCGTGTAATATTGATGCATTCCTTTAGCTTCTCACGTCAGTAAACACGAGTGAGCATCACATCACGACGAATCTGCTCGAAGGGGGATGAGCAAGACATATCGCTGAGGACTGACTTTAATCAAACAGTGTTAATGCAAGTTCTACAGGGCATCAAGATATATCAGGGAAAAGGGACTTCTATGCCTTGTTGAGCTCCTATTGATGAGGAGATCTCGATCTGATGAGGTAGAGACAGAATCATGGATCTAACCTGGATGCGTGAAGGACTACGAGGGTTTGGGGGATGCAATGAGTCAATGTGAGGGTACTCTGAGGCTGATGAAGAAGTCGGTTCATGAGGAAGTGATGAAGAGGTAACTTTTTTATGACCAATTATAAAAAAAAAAAAAAACTTGAAGGCGATCCTAAATAAACAAAAAAAGAATATCCTCTGAAGAAGTTGATTCATGAGGAAGTGAGGAAGACCTCAGAAGTCGGTTCATGAGGAAGTGAGGAAGACCTCCGAAGAAGTTGGTTCATGAGGAAGTGAGGAAGACCTCCGAAGAAGTTGGTTCATGAGGAAGTGAGGAAGACCTCAGAAGAAATCCGTTCATGAGGAAGTGAGGAAGACCTCCGAAGAAGTTGGTTCATGAGGAAGTGAGGAAGACCTCAGAAGAAGTTGGTTCATGAGGAAGTGAGGAAGACCTCAGAAGTCGGTTCATGAGGAAGTGAGGAAGACCTCCGAAGAAGTCCGTTCATGACGAAGTGATGAAGGCCTCAGAAGAAGTTGGTTCATGAGGAAGTGAGGAAGACCTCAGAAGAAATCGGTTCATGAGGAAGTGAGGAAGACCTCAGAAGAAGTTGATTCATGAGGAAGTGAGGAAGGCCTCAGAAGAAGTCGGTTCATGAGGAAGTGAGGAAGACCTCAGAAGAAGTTGGTTCATGAGGAAGTGAGGAAGACCTCTCAAAATAAGTTGGTTCATGCGGAAGTGAGGAAGACCTCAGAAGAAGTCGGTTCATGAGGAAGTGAGGAAGACCTCAGAAGAAGTCCGTTCATGAGGAAGTGATGAACACCTCAGAAGAAGTCGGTTCATGAGGAAGACCTCAGAAGAAGTCGGTTCATGAGGAAGTGAGGAAGACCTCCGAACAAGTCGGTTCATGAGGAAGTGAGGAAGACCTCAGAAGAAGTTGATTCATGAGGAAGTGAGGAAGACCTCAGAAGAAGTCGGTTCATGAGGAAGTCAGGAAGACCTCAGAAGAAGTCCGTTCATGAGGAAGTGAGGAAGACCTCCGAACAAGTCGGTTCATGAGGAAGTGAGGAAGACCTCAGAAGAAGTTGATTCATGAGGAAGTGAGGAAGACCTCAGAAGAAGTCGGTTCATGAGGAAGTGAGGAAGACCTCAGAAGAAATCCGTTCATGAGGAAGTGAGGAAGACCTCAGAAGAAGTTGGTTCATGAGGAAGTGAGGAAGACCTCAGAAGAAGTTGGTTCATGAGGAAGTGAGGAAGACCTCAGAAGAAATCCGTTCATGAGGAAGTGAGGAAGACCTCAGAAGAAGTTGGTTCATGAGGAAGTGAGGAAGACCTCAGAAGAAATCCGTTCATGAGGAAGTGAGGAAGACCTCAGAAGAAGTCGGTTCATGAGGAAGTGAGGAAGACCTCAGAAGAAGTTGAATTCATAGGAAGTGAGAAGACCTCCAGAAGAAGTCTGGTTCATGAGAAGTGAGGAAGACCTCAGAAGAAGTTGGTTCAGAGGAAGTGAGGAAGACCTCGCGAATAAGTTGTGTTCATGAAGGAAGGTGAGGAAGACCTCCGAAGAGAGTTGTTCATGAGGAAGTGAGGAAGACCTCAGAAGAAGTTGGTTCATGAGGAAGTGAGGAAGACCTCAGAAGAAGTCGGTTCATGAGGAAGTGAGGAAGACCTCAGAAGAAGTCCGTTCATGAGGAAGTGATGAAGACCTCAGAAGAAGTCGGTTCATGAGGAAGTGATGAAGACCTCAGAAGAAGTCGGTTCATGAGGAAGTGAGGAAGACCTCAGAAGAAGTCGGTTCATGAGGAAGTGAGGAAGACCTCAGAAGAAGTCGGTTCATGAGGAAGTGATGAAGACCTCAGAAGAAGTCGGTTCATGAGGAAGTGATGAAGACCTCAGAAGAAGTGTAAAGATGTTATTTGTAGGGTGTTTGGGTTGTTGCGTTTTTATTTTCTTTTTTGGGGGGGGTTATTGTTCTTCATCGGGTTGTTCGGGTCTATTTTCTTGGTTTTTTATTGTGTTTCATGTTCGTTAAGTGTCGTTCCTTAGTTTGATTTTAGTTGGTTCATGAGGAAGTGAGGAAGACCTCAGAAGAAGTCGGTTCATGAGGAAGTGAGGAAGACCTCAGAAGAAGTTGGTTCATGAGGAAGTGAGGAAGACCTCAGAAGAAGTTGGTTCATGAGGAAGTGAGGAAGACCTCAGAAGAAGTTGGTTCATGAGGAAGTGAGGAAGACCTCAGAAGAAGTCGGTTCATGAGGAAGTGAGGAAGACCTCAGAAGAAGTTGGTTCATGAGGAAGTGAGGAAGACCTCAGAAGAAGTCGGTTCATGAGGAAGTGAGGAAGACCTCAGAAGAAGTTGGTTCATGAGGAAGTGAGGAAGACCTAGGAAGAAGTCGGTTCATGAGGAAGTGAGGAAGACCTAGGAAGAAGTCGGTTCATGAGGAAGAGATGTCTAACTATGAAGAATGGAAGTCAGCACAAACGAGATGACGTGACTGAAAAGGGCTGATTGGGATTTAGGAACACTTCCACTTCAATTTCGTTGATCGTCTTCCTTTTCATGTATCTTTCCTCTGATCCAAGCATCATTCTGGCGGCTTTAAAGCCAAGATTTTACTTCTCATTGATTCTGCAGCTTGCAATGCATGAAAACTTCTCTGTCTGTCTGCCCGATTCACGAAACGTCGAAAGTAACCGCCTATGTTTCAATATCACAGATTATGAGAGCTAAATGTATTTATCCGACTTGGAATCGACGTTGTTGTTTCTAGTATTTTCACATGAACTGAGACAGCATCACTACGAATTCTTAGAACTAACAATGAATAAATATTCACAGCACAAGCCTATGAGGGTTCATTCCTGATCTCATGTGCGTGAAGTTTCCCCTGACACCTAGACTTAGGATCTTCACTCATGAAATGACGTTGTCAGTGAACCTGAAGGAAATAATACTGACAGCGTTGAACGCTCTCGCATTTGTGTTGAATCTATTGATTGCCCAAAACAGAACGGATCGATTTTCTTCTCATAAATTTCAAATACAACAGCCTTTCCTCGAGTTATTAATAAAATATCTCACTATCAGGGATGAGAATGAGGTAACGGGGGCCCCGACGGAATGTCTTATTTCAATGGGCCCAAATAGGAAAAATCAAGAATACATTATACAGACATATTCCGGCCGTCGTGGAATTCCGCGGATCCGTGGAAAATACTCATCCCTGCATTATTGAAACTTCAAATTCGACTTTCCTACATGCCATCAGCTTCTTACAATGTATACGTCATGTGAACGATACTCCTGCCTGCCTGTTGATTCCCATCAATGCCTGTGCATGGTATCGATCCTGGATCGATCAGATGGCTAGTCAAGCCTTCCCATCCATACACCACGGACTTCCTGCCTGATTGACCCATTAATGCTGCCTGTGGATGGCATCGATCCTGGATCCTTCAGATTTTTAATCAAGCCCTCCTGCCCCTACACCACGGCCTTCTTGTCTGCCTGCCTGCCCACTGACTCCCATTAATGCTGCCTGTGGACGACATCGATCCTGGAATCCTTGAGATCGTTTAATCAAGCCCTCCTGCCCTACACCACGGCCCCTTCTTGTCTGCCTGCATGCCCACTGACTCCCATTAATGCTGCCTGTGGGCGACATCGATCCTGGATCCTTGAGATCGTTAATCAAGCCCTCCTGCCCCTACACCACGGCCTTCTTGTCTGCCTGCATGCCCACTGACTCCCATTAATGCTGCATGTGGGCGACATCGATCCTGGATCCTTGAGATCGTTAATCAAGCCCTCCTGCCTACACACGGCCTTCTTGTCTGCCTGCCATTGCCCACTGACTACCCATTAATGCTGCCTGTGGGCGACATCGATCCTGGCATCCTTGAGATCGTTAATCAAGCCCTCCTGCCCCTACACGCACGGCCTTCTTGTCTGCCTGCCATGCCCACTGACTCCCATTAATGCTGCATGTGGAACGACATCGATCCTGGATCCTTGAGATCGTTAATCAAGCCCTCCTGCCCCTACACCACGGCCTTCTTGTCTGCCTGCCTGCCCACTGACTCCCATTAATGCTGCCTGTGGGCGACATCGATCCTGGATCCTTGAGATCGTTAATCAATCCCTCCTGCCCCTACACCACGGCCTTCTTGTCTGCCTGCATGCCCACTGACTCCCATTAATGCTGCATGTGGACGACATCGATTCTGGATCCTTGAGATCGTTAATCAAGCCCTCCTGCCCCTACACACCACGGGCCTTCTTGTCTGCCTGGCATGCCCACTGACTCCCCATTAATTGCTGCATGTGGACGTCATCGATCCTGGATCCTTGAGATCGTTTGTCAAGCCCTCCTGCCCCTAGTAACCACACGGCCTTCTTGTCTGCTGCCTGCCCACTGGACTCCCATTAATGCTGCATGTGGACGACGACATCGATCCTGGATCCTTGAGATCGTTATCAAGCCCTCCTGCCCCTACACCACGGCCTTCTTGTCTGGCCTGCACATGCCCATGACTCCCATTAATGCTGCCTGTGGACGACATCGATTCTGGATCTTGAGATCGTTAATCAAGCCCTCTGCCCCTACAGACCACGGCCTTCTTCTTGTCTGCCTGCCTGCCCACTGACTCCCATTAATGCTGCCTGTGGACGACATCGATCCTGGATCCATCAGATCGTTTGTCAAGCCCTCCTGCCCCTACACCACGGCCTTCTTGTCTGCCTGCCTGCCCACTGACTCCCATTAATGCTGCCTGTGGACGACATCGATCCTGGATCCCTTGAGATCGTTAATTCAAGCCCTCCTGCCGCCCCTACAACACGGCCTTCTTGCTTGTCTGCCTTGCCTGCCTGCCCGACTGACTCCCATTAATGCTGCATGTGACGGACATCGATCCTGGATCCTTGAGATCGTTAATCAAGCCCTCCTGCCCCTACACCACGGCCTTCTTGTCTGCCTGCCTGCCCACTGACTCCCATTAATGCTGCCTGTGGGCGACATCGATCCTGGATCCTTGAGATCGTTAATCAAGCCCTCCTGCCCCTATACCACGGCCTTCTTGTTTTGTCTCGCCTGCCTGCCCACTTGACTCCCATTAATGCTGCCTGTGGGCGACATCGATCACTGGATCCTTGAGATCGGTTAATCAATCCCTCCTGCCCCTACACAAAAAAAAATACACAACCCACCTAAAAAAAAAAACCAACAAAACACAAACCACGGGCCCTTCTTGCTCTGCCTGCATGCCAAAAAAAAAACAACCCAACACCACGCAACAAAAAAGAGAACAAAAACACCACCGCCACCTCAAAAACACCCGAACCACAGCAAACACGCCACAAACAAAAAAAAAACCCACCCTGACTCCAGTTAATGCTTGCCTGTTGGGCGGACATCGATCCTGGATCCTTGATGATCGTTAATCAAGCCCTCCACAAAAAACAACCCCTACAAAAAACCCACGGCCTTCTTGTCGCCTGCCTGCCCCACAAAACCAACAAAAAGCACACACCCAACCACCAACACACAACAAACTGACTCCCATTAATGCTGCCTGTGGGCTGAACGTATCGATCCTGGATCAAACTTGAGATCGTTAATCAAGCCTCCTGCCCCTATACCACGGCCACACCCCCCCCCAGACCCCCCCCACACCCACCACCGGCCAACTAAACTTTCCCTTAACCTAATTCTTGTCTGCCTGCCTGCCCCACTGACTCTCCATTAAGATGCCCCTCCCATGCCTGTGGGCGACATCGATTAAATCACGAGATCCGCCAATATCCCCCTAAATTTTAAAACTCCTACATACCATGTGATCCTTGAGATCGTTAATCAATCCCTCCTGCCCCTACACCACGGCCTTCCCATTGTCTGCCTGCATGCCCACTGACTCCTTAATGGCTGCCTGTGGGCAGACATCCGATTCTGGATTCTTGAGATCGTTTGTCAAATCCCTCTGCCCCTACCACCACGGCCTTCTTGTCTGCCTTTTTTTATTTTGCTCTGCCCCCCCCACCCATGCCCACTGACTCCCTCCTCCTTGTTTAATGCTGCATGTGGACGACATCGATTCTGGATCCTTGAGATCGTTAATCAAGCCCTCCTGCCCCTATACCACGGCCTTCTTGTCTGCCTGCCTGCCCACTGACTCCCATTAATGCTGCATGTGGACGACATCGATCCTGGATCCTTGAGATCGTTTTAGTTAACATTTAACAAAAAAAAAAGAATAAATGACGATAAAAATCAAGCCCTCCTGCCCCTATACCACGGCCTTCTTGTCTGCCTCTGCCTTGCCTGCCCACTGACTCCCATTAATGCTGCATGTGGTCGACATCGATCCTGGATCCTTGAGATCGTTAATCAAGCCCTCCTGCCCCTACACCACGGCCTTCTTGTCTGCCTGCCTGCCCACTGACTCCCATTAATGCTGCATGTGGACGACATCGATCCTGGATCCTTGAGATCGTTAATCAAGCCCTCCTGCCCCTACACCACGGCCTTCTTGTCTGCCTGCCTGCCCACTGACTCCCATTAATGCTGCATGTGGACGACATCGATCCTGGATCCTTGAGATCGTTAATCAAGCCCTCCTGCCCCTACACCACGGCCTTCTTGTCTGCCTGCCTGCCCACTGACTCCCATTAATGCTGCCTGTGGGCGACATCGATCCTGGATCCATCAGATCGTTTGTCAAGCCCTCCTGCCCCTATACCACGGACTTCCTGCCTGCCCACTGACTCCCATTAATGCTGCCTGTGGGCGACATCGATCCTGGATCCTTGAGATCGTTAATCAATCCCTCCTGCCCCTACACCACGGCCTTCTTGTCTGCCTGCCTGCCCACTGACTCCCATTAATGCTGCCTGTGGGCGACATCGATCCTGGATCCTTGAGATCGTTAATCAAGCCCTCCTGCCCCTACACCACGGCCTTCTTGTCTGCCTGCCTGCCCACTGACTCCCATTAATGCTGCATGTGGGCGACATCGATCCTGGATCCTTGAGATCGTTAATCAAGCCCTCCTGCCCCTACACCACGGCCTTCTTGTCTGCCTGCCTGCCCACTGACTCCCATTAATGCTGCCTGTGGACGACATCGATCCTGGATCCATCAGATCGTTTGTCAAGCCCTCCTGCCCCTACACCACGGCCTTCTTGTCTGCCTGCCTGCCCACTGACTCCCATTAATGCTGCATGTGGACGACATCGATCCTGGATCCTTGAGATCGTTTGTCAAGCCCTCCTGCCCCTACACCACGGATAAGAGTTTCCTCAGGATGCAATAACGCATTTTTTTGTTTAGTTTTACGCTAATGCATTGAACCTTCGAATAAGACACTATGAAATCGTAGAAAGTATCAACCTGAGTATAATTGCCTTCAAATTCGTGATTAACTCCCTCAGATGTAAAACGTAATACATTTGTAAGAATAAATCAGCCAACACTCACGCGTTCCGTGTCATGATGTTCTTCGTTCATCGTCTGCAAGAGAAACGAAGAAACTTTTACTCATGTCATAGTGACAGAGCGGCAGTTATTACGTGGTTCAAATCGACGATGCACAATCCACACGAGAACTCGATAACATGAAAATGCAGTTTATGATTCTTTTAACGCCGACAACCATTGGCAGTGGTTGCGCTTAGGGGACAAGGCATTTATTTGTCAAATTCAGTCACGTGATTGAGACGTAAATTTCCACGACGAAAATAATTCTTGACATCGATTATATTAAAACCCAAGTGTTCCTTTCTTCCTGAACAACGTCTGGGATCGTGGTGAATAAATTAAGACATACAAGACATCTCATATTCTTTCATAAGTCGTCGGTTCAAGGAATAGTGGATGCAAGTTGGAACTGCATCCTTCCGGCAATGAAAGAATTCACAAATCAATGAAATCTTCAGTTATCATCACAGAATTATGAAAGAAAGAGAAGAAGAATGACCTTCAGCATCTAATGTTTCTACCCTATTATTACTATTTGAGCAGACAAATTCTTCATGTTGAGTGTTCGACCTCAATGTTTCACTCCAACACAATGGACCACATTCAGCTTTATACAAGATGCATCATATCACGTTTTAGTAGGACTTGAATGTGAGTAGAACCTCTGCAATCTTAATTTAACTAATCACCGCACTCGCTTTATAAGGATGTTGATGACCTATTCATGGTTGATACTTTTTCTGACAATGATTTTAGGGATTGTAGAGTGTCAGTTCTCCTGGGCCCAGAATAGAAACATGTCCTCAAACTTCGACAATTTAAGCATGAAAATTCATTGGCAGCCGCAGGCGCTGCGTTGCGCCCTACAAGAGCTCGTCAGTGCGGCTCGGAATGGCCTAAACTAGCTTCAAATATCTAGAATGGCTGAACAAGCTGAATGACTGCACAACAAGCTGTTCTCCGTTTGTTTGTTGAATTTCTTTCTCATCATGCGCCACATTAGTCACAACACCACGTCATCTGAATAATACATATTCTCGTACATAAACAATTAGAAATCTGATTTCTTAGACCCGGTTTGATCTACAGTCGCTTCGTCCACCCCTCCCACTACCAAGTCTTCGTTATTGTGCGAGGAACGAGACACAAAGATATCTATTCCACCAAAAGCAAGTTAGCTGTCATATGTCATGATTGTCCTGCTGTTGACCTTGATGATTTCGATGTGAATATCCTTCAGAGAGCGCGAAGTACGATTGACACTGCTTTGATAGAAGCTCGCATGATTCAGGACAGATGGCTTGTAGGAGAACACAGGTCGCGCCATATAGATTTTTATTCAGCTTTTACATATATATGTCCAAGTAGCATGTCATATGCGCCTGTTTTATACTCTATGATGAAGGGCCTGGACCCGAAACGTCGAGTAAAAGCTAGTTTTTTCTTTACCACTTTAACTAACGGATTTGCAGAAATTCAAGGGAGTGCGTTTCTCGATTACGAGAGCAGACTATAATCATGATCCTCCCGTTTGCTGCCATCACTTATGTCATGTGTCAAGTTAGCTCAAGTCCATGAATATTTGGTACAAGAGATAATGTCGATGAAAACTTTTGTTTAAAAGTTGATTCTGACTAAAGGTAAGAAATACTTATCAAATCGTAGAGGTGTTCGTCGAATCTAAGCAGTATTATATAGTTGTTTTTTTTTAATTCAAAGAAATAAGTCTTGCTGTTGTTTTATTTAAATTTCACTTTTGACAAGGCCGGTAATTTTAAATAAAGAAGCCCCCACCTGTCCAGCCTCCCCCCACCACCCGCCACCCCACCCCCCCGACCATCAATACCCCCACCACAAAAATCCCCACCCAAATACCACCACACACCCCCCGATCTTGATGAGCCACCGCACACCACCCGCCCCCCCCCAAGAGGCAAGGCTTATTTCCTTGAATTAAAAAAACTTATCAAATCTACACTACAATACATTATTGTTCATAATAACGAAGTCAAGAAATATGACTTTGTCACGATATTCCGCTTTTACATCTTGAGATATGCAATTGGTCAACATTGAAGCTTTTGAAATGATTTAGATGATCGTAGCAGCGAGGACAATGGCACAATTTGTCATGAAATGAGAGATACTAGCATATACTGTGGTAATACTGTATATACCGCAGCCTGCGCATGAAATTCTTATAAAACACAACACCACAATCGATCATCTGTTATCAGACTTATGGTGCCACTCGAGCAGATCATCAAAATACCGCAGGAGTGGCACCTATGGTCTTATGGTTCGCACAATCGCCCAGTCAGTCAATTAACAATAAACCGAGAGATTTGGTTCATGTGTTGATTACTCCTTCATAATATACTTCTAACATCATTCGCATGGCTCACCTTATCCTACCAATAGACAGAATGTTGTTAAAATGCATTGACCACATTTTTTCAATCAAGTGCTATTTAATCAGCCACAATGATGAGTTCAAGTTCATTATCAAGAGTGTTCACATTCCAAGTCGAAGTTTGCAATAATGAATGTTTCCTCTCAAATATTCAGAATGCTAAGGTCCAAGCAAAACAGTGACGCTATCAACCGCGGAGGATGACGCCGGGGAAGCATCCGCGTGGTGTTGGTGTCGTCGGATGACGCCGGGGAAGCACCCGCGTGGTGTTGGTGTTGTCGCAGTAAATAATCAACATTCTCACAAGCGATCATCAGTAAACAGCCGTGCAGATTAGCGCAATGACACAGAACTTGAATTTATAGCTTTGAAGTAGAGCACTGCACAATTCACATTTGTTGACAATGACACATTGAAATAGTTCAAAGCGCTTATTCCAATAGACAGATTCCGAATCATTCGATTTTTATACATTTAGAGTCTTCTTCAGCATTTTTTCAACTATTCGACTGTTTGAATGCAAACAGCACTTTTATCTCTCAAACGGAATTGACAGCTCTACAATGTTGATAGAAATATTTACTGTGTTCACTGCCTGATCGAAATTATCAACTTTCTGTCAGAAGTTGTCAGTTGATGAAAATACCGCATTTCTTTGAATGAACGACACAGAGTCTAGTAGAAGGTAACATACATGTATATTCTAGTTTTCCTACCTTGATAATAATATTTTTGCTGTTTTAAATCGAATTAGTTGATCTTTTAAAATAGCTACGCATAAATCTTGTTGCAAGTGGATTCTTGCATAACGAACAATAATTTCCGGCATAGCATAGGAATACTTTTAAAACTAAGTCCATGACTGTGATCTCGACATTGATTGAGAACAATTTCAAATGAGCTTGACACTTCACCAGTGGTCTTCACATTCTGTTGTCCGGTTGATCTCTGTAAGATGTCTACTGGACGAAAGAATTTCATAAACGATCATACTAACTGGCAGTTGAAACGCATCAATTGCAATTATACACGCATCTGTTCGATAACATGCTTCACCTATGGCCGAGGGAAACTGCATAATTGAAGTGCTTTCGAACTATTGACATCAATTATCAAAATTTCACCAATTGTTGAATCCATGCCCGTAAAATCAAAGTTTCTATCAAATCGCTCACTTTTAGGAATGAAATATAGAAAGACTCATACTTCAATTACAAAGGCCTGCATTAATTTTTGACCTCTCATTGCATTGGGTCAACTGCTTGGATTCGAGGCTATCTTCCATCACACTGGCAAAGAGTGGTCTTTGGACATAAGTTGTCTCAATGGAAGAAAGTAACATAACAAGTGGAGTCGCCCAGGGTAGCCTCATCGGACCGATGCTTTTTCTCGTCGATTCACTTTCTCTTCAATGAGACAATTCTCTGTTTATCAAATATGTCGATGACATTTCCACTTTACAGTTCATTCGCAATGGAGATGACAATTTTCAGCGTGAACTTGACGATGTCTCTCAATAGTCAGATAACAGTAATTTGTGCATTAATCGTTGCAGATGCTTTATAACTGATGTTATTAGAAAAAAGTGTTTAACTGCGAATCAAGTGATGTCATCAGAAAATAATATCGTACAAAGTGAGAAATGTCTGTTTATTCTTGGTTACTAATAGCACAGCTACATCATAATGTGATTTGCTAATAATACTAAACTCCATAACATGAGCAGCAGAGACTGGTCAAACCTCCCACGTGAAAATGATTAACGTTATATCAACATCGGTCTGTGCCTCGGAGATTCCCTGTCGTCATACACCGGACGGTCACAATTCTGCAGATGGGGTTTGGTGGCTAACAACCAAGTTATCACTTGTTTTCATAAAATATCGCTAAATTCGCAAGCTTTTCTAGAGAACTAATTTTACATTCTCAAACATGCAGTCAACAAATGGAATGCGATAAGTTTCACTGATCTCATACCGGTCACAAGACATGACAGAAGAGATGCAGGTACATGCGGCTGATGACAGATTCTGAGAAGATCACCAGTCGACGTGTCAAACCTCTTTCACCTTCAATTGTTCAGTGCAAGCACATGAAGCTTTCATAAAGTGCAACAAATCGCTCTTGCCCATCCCCATGGGCCTCAGCTGACCCGCCCTGTATGGAAACAAAAGAGCGTCCACCAATATCACAACAATCACTGCAAGGAAGTTGTCACTATCATTTCATCGACATTCTTCAGTTTGCCCTCAATCATGACCCTCCTTCCTTCTGAACCGCCCAATCCATTAACTATCTCAATAATTATCACAATCAATTACAGGCCTGAACACGATGGTCAACGATTCATTTAAAGACATTGTTCCGTGTCAAGATAGAGACAGTGTGGGAACTATTGCCCCACGGACATCAGCAGATATCACTTCACGTCCTGCGCAGATATTTCAAGCATCAGAAATGCAACACCAGGAAAACCATTGAATTACCGCTTGTGATTGAAATGAAGATGAATTGATGAAGTTTTTCAACAAGCGGTTCCCGCTTTGATAGAGGTTTTTATCTTGTCATTATTTACGTAGGCCTGGAGCTGGCAGATATAATCAGACACTGACTCCTGATGATGTCTATCAACGTCGGCGATTACAAATGGGAAGTAAACCAATTCAACTAATTTACTTCCTTAAGAGTGCAAGTGATGGCAGCAAACGGGAGGACACTTCCTTAAGAGGTATCGGCAAATGGTCTGGATTCTATTCATTCTGAATGCTCTCCAAATCACTCACAATTGCCTCTGGCTTTGAATGGTCACGTAACATTGGTGCATTGTTAGAGCAATAATTGCAATAATAAACAGCGAAACCAAATCGCAGTCGTCAAGCCACAGAATTAGATATTTTGTTTATCTGCTGCTAGAAGTGTGATTAATTCGAAAGCGACGGCACATCGAGGAACTTATTAAGTGGGCAAAAAGGAATTCCTAATACCTTACAGAGATAGGAAAAAAAGTCGTGCGTCGCTTGCGGATTAATGTGAGTTCCAGCAAAGTGCTGCGATTGCCACAATTCCTTCACATTCGAAGAATTCAGATCATTGCGCTCAAGTTTTCTCCATAATGTTGACCCTTCTGATCATTATCAAAAAAAGTATCAGGCGCACGAAAATTAGTTCACTTGATGATTTCACATCCTTTTCTCGGCATTTCTCACTGCATAGTGCATACATTGAATCGAATATTAGCCAAGAAAGCGATGTGTGTTTTGGTGTGTGCGACGTGATATCACAGCACGCACGCATCTCTCACTGGCTGTGGTGTCCTCTGCTGACAGCTTATTGTTTGCCATTTCCAATAGCAAACGATACACGAATTATCCATTCGAGAAGGAGCAAGTTGTCTAATTCTGTGATGTGCCATTTCGATATTAAGGTTAGATATGATTCTTCCTTTCTCGGAAACCGAAGATAGGCTACGCACAGATTAATCTAATTCTGTGCGTCAAGCTTTCTAACTTCGGAGTGTCTAACAAGATTGTGAAAATTAAACGGTGTAACGGACCTGGTGCTGTTTGAATGCAAGGAAGTTAGGTTCAAGGCCTGCTTCTCAGCATGACGGTAAAGCCAAGGTTCTCACTTGTACACAGTCCACTGCAGAATGAATGGGTGGCCGATATGTCGCCTCCTTCTCTACTCCTCCACAACATCATTATCACGCACCAATCCACAACTAGATCGACAACAACACGCCATGTCCATGCAAGTTATTGAGCCCAAGACCTCCAGCAAATAGCCAACACGTTGACACAAAGAGCTGTCACCTATCTATTGCAGGTCTCTAAGGTAAAGTTAGAAACTAATTGATATTTGTTCACTTAGAGCCTCGTATTCACAGCTATGAGTGAGCACTACCGGATGTCAAGGATAGTAGAAGCAGTCTCACTAGACAACATACACATGAGGATATACTCGAGAGATGGACTAACTCAGTTGGTAAAGTGGCTGAGGGTCCCAGGTTCGAGACTACAGTATACACTGCTCCAATGACTCCCCAGTTAGGGAGCTGCACAGGTGAATGGTAAGACCGCTGTGTGGACATCACACATTGAAGTACAGGATTTGAGAGAACACTAAAATGGGGATAGTAATTCGCTAACGATAATTTCTGTCTGAAATGTCTCTCTTGCATTAGTTGTGGCAATTATTACGAAGTTATCACAATGATGTCCCTCCTCGGCGGTGTCTGATCGGATCGACCTCGGCCGGATGTAGGAGAGAATTCTGCGGAGTTCAGACACTTCTTCTTGTCTCCCCAGATTCCGTCCACCGCCGATCATGTCATGTCTCCCAACTCAACACACTCATGACAATCGATAGGCAGCAGATCAATGAGAAAGTGACGACACCACAGTGTGTCAGATTAAAATTTCCCTTCACAAGAAAAACAATAATTCTCCACTGACGGCGAACTCAACCACCAATTCAACCACAGACAATCAATGCCACCTCCAAGGGATGAACTCCGCCATCCCCCTGAGGCCTTCACATGCAGAACAAACACAGCGTCAATATGGACAAAGCATTAACATTAGCTGTAAACAACGACACAGACTTTGTGCTCAAGCTTGAACAAGCAGGAATCGTAATCAAAGGAATCGTGATGATGGAGAACTTAATTACAAAGCATTGTCTTACATTAACAAAGCTTTCACGGAGGCTGGAACGGCTGTGACAGACTTGCTGGAGCGTTGGAATTCCTCTAGTCTAGACGCCCTTCCTGCAGATTTACAAGGACACTCAGTGGACCCAGCAAGGACTTACAAGGACAAGAATTTTAAAAATCGTGGCATGTGATTTATGCTGTCCTTCTGCCTAAGGCCTGCCTTTTACTTAAAATTCAATGACTTCAGTTACAGGAACTGATTGCACGACTTCCTTCATTAAAAATATTAAGGATGCCAGCGCACACATCGCACGAAATGTCAGGTCTAATATGTATATTATACACATACATATATATATATATATATATATATATACATATCACAAACTTTTTAACAAGAATACTGTCAAAGTCAGCTATTGTTGCATGCCTAATATGGGCACCATCATTAAAAATCATAATTCAAGCCGAGAAACCTCAAATTTGATGCAATGGAAACAAACAGCGACAGTTATCCAGTGGTTCACCAATATACCAGAAAAGAAGAATTGCAAATTTATAAAATTTGACATTGTTGATTTTTATCTTTCAATCTCTGAACAATTGCTTTTAGATAGTATCAACTTTGCGGAAGAATTCACACATTTCTCCGAGAAAGAAATTGAAGCAATCATGCATTCTCGAAAATCTCTCCTATTTGATTATTCTGATACATGGGTAAAACGGGAAAACAATGGCTCCTTCGATGTCACAATGGGAAGCTTTGATGTGCAGAAATTGTGAATTGGTGGGTCTTAACCTTTCCATGAGTTTAAGCCAAACCATTTTGGAAAAACAATATGTCTCTTCAGAGATGACGGCTTTAGCTATTCTTAAAATGCTTAACGGGCCACCGCTGATAAAAGAAAGTAAAGGAAAATGATAAAAATCTTTCAAAACCATGAATTAAAAAATTACTGTTGAATGTAATATCAACTCAACAGACTTTTTTATTTTTATTTTTTTTTTTTTTTTTTTTTTGGACGTATACTTCGATCTACAAAGATAAAGTATAAACCGTATAATAAACCAAATCAAACCCAATTTAATTCAACGGGAAATCAAATCACCCACCTACAATAATAAAAGAAATCCACCAAACGATCGAAAGCATACTAATCGAATCTATCTTGCGATCTGAAAGAATTCAACTTGCAAACCCATTTTATCAAAGAGCTCCTGACCAGAAGAAGGTTTTAAAAAAGAACTTTGCTTCCAAGAAAACAAAACATCAAATAGAAGAATGGGAAAGTTATTTGGTTCAATCCTCCAACCTCCTTACATGTGGATAACAAACGTCGAAGCGTTTTTTGAAGTGTGATCAGTCAAAACACATTCATCAACAACATAAGTATCACAAACTTTTTAACAAGAATACTGTCAAAGTCACTATTGTTGCATGCCTAAATAGGGCACCATCATTAAAAATCATAAATTCAAGAATCCTAAACAGTGGTAAGAAGTAATAAAGTAACAATAACAACAATAAATGCAACTGCAGAACTAAACACCTTGTGCCCCCTGGAACGAAACTGTCTTCAAAAAAATAGTGTGGTTTAACAGCAACAGTCACATCCGATCAAAATGAAAAAGTATATATCGGTCAATGCGAAAATGAATTTAAAGAAAGGGGTACCGGCAATCCAAAAAGTCGTTTATACAAATATAAGATACAAAAATGAAACAGCCTGTCAAAACATACTTGGGATCTAAACGATTATGGTAAAGAGTATGAAAAAAAAAAGACAAAAGAAAAAAAAAAGACAAAAAGAGAAAAAAAAAAAAAAAAAAAAAAAACAAAAAAAAAAAAAAAAAATAAAAAAAAAAAAAAAAAAAAAAAAAAAAAAACAAAAAAGAAAAAAAACAAAAAAAAAAAAAACACACCAACACCAACAAACAACCCCCAACCCCCCCCAGCACGACCCCCCCCCACCGTCCCCCCCCCCCCCCCACCCCCCCCCCCCCCACCCGCCCCCGCCTCCCCCCTCCCCCCCCCCCCCCCCCCCCCACACCCCCCCCCCCCCCCGCCGCCCACACCCCCCCACCCCCCCCCCCCCCCCCCCCCCCCCCACCCCCCCCCACCCCCCCCCCACCCCCCCCACTCCGCCCCCCCCCCCCCGCCCCATCCCCCCCCCCCTCCCCCCCCCCCCCCCCCCCCCCCCCCCCCCCCCCACACCCCGCCGCCCCCCCCCCGCTCCCCCCCCCCACACCCACCCCCCCCCCCCCCCCCCCCCCCCCCCCCCCCCCCTCCCCCCCACCCCCCCCCCCCCCACCAGCCCCCCCCCCCCCCCCCCCCCCCCCATATGCCCCACCCCCCCCCCCCCCTCCGCCCCCACCCCGCACCCCCCCCCACCCCCCCCCCCATACCCCCCCACCATCCCCCCCCCCCCCCCCCGCACCCCCCCCCCCCCCCCCCCCCCCGCCCCACCCCCCCCCCCCCCCGCGCCCCCCCCCACCCCTCCCCCCCCCCCCCCCCCCCCCCCATCCCCCCCACCCCCCCCACCCCCCCCTCCCCACCCCCCCCCCCCCCCTCCCCCCCCCCCCCCCCCCCCCCACCCCCCCCCCCCCCCCCCCCGCCCCCCCCCCCCGCACCCCCCCCCCCCCCCCCACCCCCCACCCACCCCCCCCCCCCCCCCCCCCCCCCCCAGCCCCACCCCCCCCAACCCCCCCCGCCCCCCCCCCCGCCCCCCCCCCCCCTGCCCCCCCCCCCCCCCCCCCCCCCCTCCCCCCCAACCCCCCCCCCCCCCCCCCCCCACTGCCCCCCCCTCCCCCCCCCCCCCCCACCCCCCCCCCACCCCCCCCCCCCCCCCCCCCCCCCCCCCCCCGCCCCCACCACTGGCCGCACCAACCCCTCACCCCCCCCACCGCCAGAGGCCCGCTCCGCAGCACACTCATTGCCCTCTCAGCCCACCTAACATCTCTAGCAGTAACGCGGCGCCCACCACTATACCACACCAAGTCCTCCCAACTTTCATCCCTGCAGCCCACTGGCGCAAATACATCTTGGCCAATGCAAAATAGCATTCACAAGGTGGTTCATGTCTAATATCACGCCAACCATAGACTTTAAATTTCGAAACATTCTATCTCTTTTCTACTACAGTATATAGTGAACTTCCTTCTATATTTGATGTCACATTTGAAAATCGGCTCAGCCGTGAAACTAATTGTACCGTTAGTAATGGAATTTTACATCTGAATTTTTCTAGTTTTTTACAATGACATTAATAATATATGTTTATATATAATAGATTTAATATACAGGGTGGCGCACGTAAACCGCCGGATTTTAAACTTTTATTACTCCTCAAATATTCATCCGATCGTCATGAAATTTCGACTCATACTAGTTCGGAGTATAGGATTTATGATGATCATAACTGTTGTACTGAGAATTGTCAGAAGATTCTGATTCTATTGACCGAATGACATGTAGTAAAATTGACATACCAACAATGTATCTTAACATGCAAAATTTAATGATAAACTTTTCCCTTTATTTCCCCTGCTTTATCAATAATGATCATGATCAAAACGAATTAAGGTAAATGTCATAGAAAACATTTATTAAATGAAAAACATAAGAAAAAAGTGTTAGTAGTCATCGAACTTCAACGTGTCCTCCTCCATTCTCGAGGACGGATTCGAGTCGCTTTTGGTAGCCAGAGCAGTTTCTCGACACATCTCAGTTGTCACTATCTTGAAAATGCTTGTATGATGCGGTTCCTTCAGGTCTTGCATGGATGTTGGCCTGTGTATGGCAAAACCTTGGACTTGACAAAACCCCCCAAGAAAAATCGCAAGGCGTCAGGTCAGTGAACGCGGTGGGCCAGGCATGTAAGGAGATCCACGTTCCCCACCATCTGTCAGGCATCTTCTTACTTCAACCACTCACGCACGCAGGAAGTCCCCAGTGTGGAGGTGCACCATCCTGCATGAATAAGATGCACCTGCCTCTTCTGTCCGACTGCACCGCTGGCCAAATAAAAAAAAAATTCCTCCAGTAGCATATTGAGTATACCGATCCTTGTTGACGGAGGTGTCGAAGAAGAACGGTCTGTAGATACCTGATTGGCTATTGCCGCCCAGTCGTGTGCGTGGCGAGTGCATAGACTCTTGCTTGATCCAGTGAGGGTTTCTGGTTGGCCCAATAACGACAATTGTGGCGATTCACACCACCATCCATATGGAAGTGAGCTTCATCGGACCAAGTTAGATTACACTAAATGGCGCGGGTTGGCTTGGATGCCGCTGTAGCTCCTGATCTGCGAAAACCATTCGGTTTGCCAGATCTTCTTCGTGTAATCGCTGCACCACCTGGACCTTGTACGGATGCCATCCCATAGTCATGGAAGATGCGTCTGGATAGTGCGGCGACTCACTTGAAGATCATTAGAATTCACGACTGGTAAGATGTGTTGGGTCCTCCTCGAAGTACTTTATGGTACGGGCATCCGGTGGCTCTCTCGTTCTTACCATTCTCTGAATGATAAGCCTTTGTACCTCCACTGGACTCTTGAGCCATCGTTACCAAGCCGCGCATTTTGCCTCGTTTCTGCAACCGAATAATCACCGCATTCTTCTATGTTCGAATCTTAGTCTATTCAGATAGTGATTTAATCATCGAATGGAATTTTATATGACATGGAAGAACTGAACAATATTCACTTCAAGAACTGCGCACAATTCGTTGTGCAGAATAATACGATTCGTGTTAAGTTACTCCTAACTTGATCTAGATTTTCGATGTCAACAAAATGAGTACATGTCATTCGGTCAATAGAATCAGAATTTTCTGACAATTCTCAGTACAACAGGCATAATCATCATAAATCCTATACTCCAAACTATATATGCTTACCGTTATGTGGCCCTCGTCACGGTCTTGTGAGTAGGGGAAAATCGAAATTTCAAGACGATTGGATGAATATTTGAGGAGTAATAAAAGTTTAAAATCTGGCGGTTTACGTGCGCCACCCTGTACTTCTTAAATCACTCCATTTATTGTCAGCATGAGAACCTGAGCTCTGGTCGTGATTTTTATCTAGTTAGTCAACAACCAACATATATATATATAAAGCGTTATATTTCGAAGTGAATGAAAATCGACAAGTTACAAGTAAAATTGCAAAGACAAATTCACAAAATTATTTCCTTTGAAAATGATTGTTGTACATAGAACAGACCTTTAAAATGAAACTATTACTTCTACGGACAGTTCTACGCATGGGCAAGAGAAATCGACCAGAAGTAGACATGTTAGGAAGCAAATGATGCAAAATGTGCGACTGAGTCATAATCTTACTCAAAAATCTTTGACTCAAAAGTATACGACGTTGAGAAAGATCACGCAAACAATTATTGTCACAACCTTTTCCACATAACAATCTATGAAATCGCCGATGTCGACGGTCAAGTCTCATGGCATCATGGGCAGACAAAGATAAGAACAGCGGAGCACAGTATTCAATCACTGACCTGATCAAGGAATAATACAAAAGCGTCATTGAGCTATTGCTAAGGGTTCGACGGAGGGTCCTCAACGCATAAAAACGCCGTGAAGAAGTTCGAAGCACAGAGTCCACATGAGTTGACCACGTTCCTTTGCAGTTAACCGGACACCGAGAATGGGTAGTTCTTTAACTGTCGACACATCGGCACCCACAAAATCATCAAAAGCAGCGGATTTCTTGATAGTCAGCGCTTTACATTTTTTTTTTTTTTGAGCTATTATCAGCAGGTCATGCTGTTGAGACCAAGACAATACTCGCTCATGCTCTTTAAGGACATGCTTATTATCACAGTTCTTAAATAGAGGAAAGCATAATTTCATGACATCGGCATATTTATCATATGACAATGTGAGCTATCACTAATTGACAAAGGGTGGAGGTTGCAACAGAAAAAGAAACGGATTCGAGGATTGAGCCTTGAGGTGACGTCTGATGTCATAGATGCAAGACTGCTGCAAGATACACCAACCTTTTGCGTATTGGCGAACGAGAAAATAAATAGTCATAAATCCACTTCACAAAATGTGCCGGCAAATCATAGTCAATCAATCTTTGAACGATTATCTCACTCTTCAAACTGTCAAACGCCTTTGAGTAGTCGTAAGAAATCACACATGCACCATATGTCGCAGGATCATCCAAATATAAAGTCAATCTGTCATGCAGCGATGTAAGAGCACATAGAGTAGAGGAACCAGGTCTAAATCCGAACTGATGACTACCGTAGCAGCTCAGCAACTTAGACTTTTGAGGACCCAAAATCAAGCCCTCCAATAGTTTGGCAGGCAACGGCAAGACACTGATCGGGCGGATGTCATTCAGAGACGGGGATGAGCATTTAGGCACTGGAGTTATAGCCGCAGTTTTCCAAAGCTGGGGAACTCTAAAGTCCCGCACGGACAGGCGAAATAGTTGACAAAGTGGTTCTATAGTTGATAAAATGGACAATATTCCATAATGATACTTTGCGCATGCATGCGAGCATGATTGTGAATTTTAGAATGAAAGCTGCGCATTTCACTGTGTGCTCCGAACATTTGAATTAAACATTTACATGAAAGATCGAAGATTTAAATGGTTACGTCGTCTAACAGTTGTAATAAAAACAAACCAACATTACTTATCATTAATAAAATCACACAAATAGATCTTAAGTAGTTTTGAAACAGAAATCGAATTTCTAAAACTTAGAAATCAGATCAAATATGAGATAGTTAATTCAAGCGCAGCCAATTTTGAACATCAGCTTTCAATTATATTTTTAATCAATGACGTTCTGCATCCAAATTTATACTTCAATTGAAATGTTATCAAAACAAAAACTGAGGCCTCTGTGATTGCAATTAATAACATTTCATGAATAATCGATACAAGTCACCCATGGACATGCCACTTTATTAATTCATTACCTCGCACTGTATCACAGCAAACTTTCTAACCTGCAATGCAATGAACACGGGAAATTCATTGGAGACATTATTTGTGACGTGTATTCTTGTGTGCGAAACTTATTACGAACGTCTCTTCCGGAATTCAGTGACAGCACTTCTTCAGACGCGTGCTGTTCGCATTGCTTGTGTGAATATCGACTTCGAGTCGAATTTAAGGATAAGGAAGTCTGTTTTGCTATTCTTGATTTTTTGGTTTTTTTTGTTTTTTTTTTGTTTGTTTTTTGCTTTTATTTTTTGTTTTCTTTTTTTCATTTTTTTTCATTTTTTTTTTTTTTGTTTGTTTTTTTCAATTCCTTCGTCAAGAATGGGGAGAATTTAACGAACGTGTTTGAAAGAACAAAGATAGGAAGGATTAGTGTTCACTAAGAGTTCCACCACGCAGATGGCTCCATTGGCATGAGACGTATCATAGCTAGTCAACAAAGTCCAATGTGGAACACAGAGATCTACAAAGAGACTATCTGTAACTGCACCTCTGACTCAATGACATGGAAGAAGAAGCGCAATGTGACACACACACACATTGCAGGTTGGTCGTCTAACGTTATAGAATGTCGGCATCGTTCAAATGTTTCCCTTCGCTCTTCTAAGAAATTCGAACATTGTCATAAACTGTCACCATTATTGTCCCAATTACAGATGCTAATGATTTGAATTCTGGCTGTTGTCGCTATATAATCATGCACATAAATTGGTGGCTTCTCTCAACTAAAACAGCTCTGTAAATGCGACCAGACGGACCTCAGTGCTAAAACCTGCTCACTTCGTCCATTATTTCTAAAATTCCTCAGTATTAATTCTAATAACTTAACGACATTTCAATCTTATGAGTCATGTGAAACAACAAATGTTGTAGCCCTTTCCTACTTCATCAGTTAGTGAGTGAGTGAGTGGGTGAGTAATCCAATGAGTGAGTGAGTGGATGAGTGAGTGGGTGAGTGAGTGAGTGAGCGAGAGAGTGGGTGAGTAATCCAATGAGTGAGTGAGTGGGTGAGTGAGTAATCCAATGAGTCAGTGAGTGAGTAAGTGAGTGAGAGAGTGGGTGAGTAATCCAATGAGTGAGTGGGTGAGTAATCCAATGAGTGAGTGAGTGGATGAGTGAGTGGGTGAGTGAGTGAGTGGGTGGATGAGTGAGTGGGTGAGTAATCCAATGAGTGAGTGAGTGGGTGAGTGAGTAATCCAATGAGTGAGTGAGTGGATGAGTGAGTGGGTGAGTGAGTAATCCAATGAGTGAGTGAGTGGATGAGTGAGTGGGTGAGTAATCCAATGAGTGAGTGAGTCGTGAGTGATAAATCTCCATGAGCGATGATGTGAGTGAGTAAGTGAGTGAGTGGGTGAGTGAGTAATCCAATGAGTGAGTGAGTGGATGAGTGAGTGGGTGAGTAATCCAATGAGTGAGTGAGTGAGTAAGTGAGTGAGTGGATGAGTGAGTGAGTAATCCAATGAGTGAGTGAGTGGGTGAGTGAGTAATCCAATGAGTGAGTGAGTGAGTAATCCAATGAGTGAGTGAGTGGGTGAGTGAGTAATCCAATGAGTGAGTGAGTGGGTGAGTGAGTAATCCAATGAGTGAGTGAGTGAGTAATCCAATGAGTGAGTGAGTGAGTAATCCAATGAGTGAGTGAGTGGGTGAGTGAGTGAGTAATCCAATGAGTGAGTGAGTGGGTGAGTGAGTATATCCCAATTGGCTGAGTGAGTGGGTGAGTGTGACAGTTCCAAATGAGAGAGTGAGTGGTATGAGTAATCCAATGAGGTGAGTGACGTGGGTGAGTAATCCAATGAGTGAGTGAGTGTTCGAGTTGAAAATGATCCAATGAGTGAAGTTGGAGTGAGTGAGTAATCCAATGAGTGAGTGAGTGGGTGAGTGAGTAATCCAATGAGTAAGTGAGTGAGTGAGTGAGCGAGAGAGTGGGTGAGTAATCCAATGAGTGAGTGAGTGGGTGAGTGAGTAATCCAATGAGTGAGTGAGTGAGCGAGAGAGTGGGTGAGTAATCCAATGAGTGAGTGAGCGAGAGAGTGGGTGAGTAATCCAATGAGTGAGTGAGTGAGTAAGTGAGTGAGTGAGTGAGTGAGTGGATGAGTGAGTGAGTGGGTGGATGAGTGAGTGGGTGATTAATCAATGAGTGAGTGAGATGGGTGAGTGAGTAATCAATGAGTGAGTGATGATGAGTGAGTGGGTGAGGCGAGTCATCCAATGAGTGGCGGAGAGTGGGTGGTGAGGTAAATGGGTGAGTGAGAAATCCAATGAGTGAGTGATGTGGGTGAGTAAGTGAGTGAGTGAGGGTGATAGCGAGGGTGGGTGAGTAGTAATCCATTGAGTGAGTGAGTGGATGAGTGAGTGGGTGAGTGAGTGAGTGAGTTAGTGAGTGAGCGAGAGAGTGGGTGAGTGAGTGAGTAATCCAATGAGTGAGTGGGTGAGTGAGTAATCCAATGAGTGAGTGAGTGAGTAATCCAATGAGTGAGTGGGTGAGTGATTAATCCAATGAGTGAGTGAGTGGGTGAGAGACAGAATCTAATTCCCAATGAGTGAGTGTGAGTATCCAATGAGTGAGTGAGTGAGGTGAGTGAGTAATCCAATGAGTGAGTGATGGGTGAGTGAAGAATCCAATGAGTGGAGTGGGGTGAGTGAGAAATCCAATGAGTGAGTAATCCAGAGTGAGTGAGTGGGTGAGTAATATCCAATGAACGTGACCAATGATGTGAGTGAACTAATCCAATGAGTAATCCACATGGTGGAGTGAGTGGAGTACATTCACAATGAGTGAGTGAGTGAGTAAGTCCAATGAGTGAGTGAGTGAGTGAAATCCATTATGAGAGAGTGAGTGGGTGATGTGAGTAATCCATGTGGGGTAAAGTGAGTGGAGTGGGTGATGTAATCCAAGAGTGGGTGAAGTGAATGTGAGTGAGTGAGTAATCCAATGAGTGAGTGAGTGGGTGAGTAATCCAATGAGTAAGTGAGTGAGTGGGTGAGTGTGAGTTAAAACCCAATGAGTGCAGTGACTGTGGGTGAGTAATTACACAAAAAATGAGTGATGAGTGGGTGAGTGAGTAAATCCAATGAGTGAGTGAGTGGGTAGTAATCCAAATGAGTATGAGTAATCAATGGGTGGTGAAATTCCAAATGAGTTGAGTGAGTGGAGTGATCCAATAGAGAGTGATAATCCAATAGTGAGTGAGTGGTCTAATCCAATGAGTGAGTGAGTAATCCAATGAGTAAGTGAGTGAGTGGGTGAGTGAGTAATCCAATGAGTGAGTGAGTGGGTGAGTGAGTAATCCAATGAGTGAGTGAGTGGGTGAGTAATCCAATGAGTGAGTGAGTGGGTGAGTGAGTAATCCAATGAGAGAGATTAGAGTGATGGTGGGTGAGATGAGTAAGCGATGTCTAGTGGGTGCAGTAAGTGAGTAAGTGAGCGAATGAGTACGTGAGTGAGTGTGTGAGTGCAAAAAAATCAACGATTAAAATTCATAGAGGCCCCAGGCAGAAGCACTCAGGCGCCGCGTAGTGCCGAGGAGCGAGCGAGCGAGATTGCGATCGATCGTATCTGCTAGCTAGGTGAGCGTGCGTGCGATCTTCCGAGCCTAGGGAGCGAGCGTCCGGAGCGACCGACCGTATTAGCTATGGAGCGAGCTCCCCCCATGCGACAGTGCTTGCGATTGGAGAGATCGTGAGAGGGAGATCGATAGATGGAGCAGCGAGCGAGAGCCGAGCTTGCGAGCGAGCGATTCTGACACCCTGCTTACCGTAGATTGCAGGGTAGCGTGGGAGCGAGCTTTCGAGCGAGGGAGCAGACGATGGAGCTAGCGAGGGAGCGAAGCGAGCGAGGGACGATTCGATGCACCGAGCTTGTCGAGCAGGGAGCGTGCGCGAGAGGTGAGCGTCAGAGCTACAGAGCGCGCGCGCGATGCGAGAGTAGTGGATCGAGCTTTGCGAGCGCGCGTGAGAGGTAGCGAGCGTTGCGAGAGTGCGAGCTGAGGTGAGCTATGCGAGCGTGGGATAGATAGCGTTCTAGGGAGCCGAGCGATGCGAGGTAGCGTGCTGTCCTACCGTAGCAGTGCGAGAGACCGAGCGAGCGTTCTAGCGTGCGAGTGGTGGCGAGCAGGTAGCTAGCTTTGCGTGAGATGAATGCGATGGTAGCGTGGGTGCGAGCGTACATGTCCGGCGTGAAGGAGCGCAGCGAACCTCCCCCAGCGATACGAGCGGTGGGAGCGAGCGATCAACCAAGGCGAGCGATGAGTTGCGCGCTTGGGAGCGAGAGGATCGAGCAAAGCGCCCGAACGACCGTAGAGATGATTGGGGGGCGCGTGAGAAATCCCCAAGAGTAGAGAGAGAGCATGTTGGATAAGCAGACCCCAATCGCACAAACTGAACGACCTTTTACAACAGTTTATAATATACAACACAATCGGGCAAACAGACGTGGAACGCGTCACATGGACCTACTAGTGGTTATGCCACCAACCTAAGTAGAGGTCAAAAATTACCACCCACACTCAACCTAGATGTTTTATCACACGTGTCCATCATGTGCAGTTATTCCATGCGTCCTCCATCGGCGTCACCTGATGTTGCAATAGCTTGGAATGTCGCACTATTGTCGGAGCCCCATAACTAATGAATTAATTGTTCACATAATACAATAATAAAAAATCCTCTGCGAGATTTCGACGTCTTCGTCAATCTAATGAAACAACAACTGTCCACACCGAAGGCGACAACAATTGAGTCAATTCCACTGTCTTCTTGTCTCACCTTGGCCCGGTTCCGCAGGATTGATCGCGGCTTGAAGACTCCAACGCTTGCGACGTAAGCCCCGCGAGGACGCCGACCAGAGACGCTCGCCGCGATCATGACGCGATAACTCAGATGGAATTAGAAAACTTCGCGTTGAATATCCATTACACAGTCGAGTGAATGTCAGTAAGTCGTGGAGGAGTCAAAACTTCCTTCCCCAAAATGCCAGTAGGAAAGTCTTCAGCTGTTTTGGCAGGAGCACAAATCTCCGTTCCCAACACTTTGATTCTCATCGACCGATTCAAGTGACGTCAATGAATTCCTGATAGTTATTAGAGCAATTGATTGCGGCGTCATTCAACCGCATTGACAAAAACAAAAGAAGAAATTTGTCTTCGGGTTTTTAGAAGAGTTTGTAGTTGACGTATTAATCACATTGTGTGCTGATTCCACGGAGGTGACCGGCCCCTCTGTATTTCTAAGATCATCTTAGTCTATAACAACGGTTCTCAATCTGAGTTCGATCGAACCCCAGGGGTTAGGTGGGTGAATTTCAGGGGTTCTGAGGCTTGGTTCTCCCCATACAAATAAAAAGAAATAGTTAGAAGCGACACGCAACCCAAGTGTCGTTTCTAGTACTTATATATCCACTGTTGTTAAGGAAAGTGGCACTTGCCAAGGTGAAGCCGCGCATTTCTGAAATCGTCTCCTAACGGCAGTAGCAAGAGTCACATTGATTTGCAGTAGATATCCATTATACTATTGTTTTTTTAGTGAAATTCACATTTTGTTGATTTCGTTCTTTGAACACAATGATTTTGTGTCCGAGTGATACATGGTACAGTTTGTGCAACAATAGTATATAGCAATTATACATGTAGTTAAATAAATATATTTCAATTTGAAGAAAAGCACATTTTATTCTTCCAACTATGAAGGATTCAATGACTGCATGTATGGAACTTGCGGGGCTCAGTACCGCCAACAATGTTTAGAACCACTGGTCTGATATGGAGACCTCTCTGCGCAGACCGAGATCGATAAATCAACTGCATGAGATATCCGATGAAAGAAATTCGAACATGGGACATGGAGAACCTCCAATGTAGACTTTAAGGAGTGACAGTCGCGGTTATTTGTGCATTAGGGCAGAAGCGGCTAAAGGGGAGACTTGGAAAATGAGGACATCTTTCAGTAAGCATTATATTTTTAAATCGGTGGTGACACTTCTGGTCTGCGGTTGTAGTCGGCTTTCAATCGCGCTCGTGTAGGTTATACATGCAGCATGGGGAGCAGGAGGGGGGGGTGGTGGGGGTGGGGGGGGGGTAAGTGGTGAGGGGGGTGGTGGGGGGGGGGGGGGGGGGGTGGGGGGGGGGGGGGTGTGGATGGGGGCAGAGGGTGGGGTGGGGGGTGTGGGGGGGGGGGGGGGGTTTGGAGGGGGGGGGTGGGGGGTGGGGGGGGGGGGTGGGCCGGTGGGGGGGGGAGGGGTAGTGGGGGTGAGGGGGGTAGGTGGTGGGGGGGGGTCAGGTTTAGGGTGGGGGGCGGAGGGTGGTGGGGGTAGGGTGGGTGTGTAGCGTGGTGCGTTTGAGGATGGTTAGGTGTTTTATTTTTTTTTTTTTTGTTTTTTTTTTTATTGTTTTTATTTATTATGTATTTATTGTACCTGCTCAGGTGACGACTTTGTAGTGGAAACGGCTTAGAAAAGATCGCATAACTGGAGTGGAAGCAGCATTCAACTCTAATCCATGAATACTGTGTGAGAGAAGTCAATGATTTGGTTCACATTGTCGAAAGTTCCGTAATCCGCTTTATCATCAAGTTTCATGCCAAACTAGCTTTGGAGCTGTCACTATGGTCTCCCAGATGCAGGATTTTTACTCGAGTAAAATGGATATTACCACACAGGGTTCACTGGACTGTGTTTCAGGGTACTTTTCAGTCTATTGTGGACAATTAAACTTTAAGTCAACCGCATTACCATTATCAAGTTTTCAATTCATCCAGCCATATTTCGCATTGATTTGTTCGAATTGGCTTTCGCATGAGTATCCACACTAAAGGGTCCCTAAAGATGCTCTCATCTTGTCGTCATATGAGGGAAATGGAGGGATCGAATTCTACTCAGGCAGGGTCGCCATGTCGGTCTATCCTTGATAGTTGCAGTGAATTTCTGTGGAGCGTCATTGTGGGCAGGAGGCGTGCGATACTGTCGAGACTGTTGTATGATTAAGCTCAGCAGGCTCCGAGTCTTTTTCGTAATACCCTCTCCGTATGTAAACGAGCGGCATGCTAAGTATCGCAGCGTCTCGTCTGGTTTTTTTGACAGGAAATTTCCACCCCTAGCACAGCTATGAGCCATGAACGAAGCTAGGGGCTACTCAATGAAAAAGTAACAAATTGTATTATTTTCAATAAATAAAAGGAAAAAACAGATCTTCCTATCTGATTAAGCTGTCCCCTTCAGAAACCTGTTCGCGAAAGCATCAAGGTTGTATTGATCTATTACTCTATTACTGTTATTTCCACATTAGGTGCTATTAGGTGTATTAGGTGCAGATTAGGTGCTTCCATTAATTTAAATTTAATTCTATTGCAAGATCAGAGCTTGAGAGATATTTGTTTTGTAATACCTCTCTGGATTTCGAGATCAGAATGTCCGGGTCTCGGTGACACGCAAGCGAGATTCAGCATTACGCGCACTTGCGAATTCGCGGACCTGTGCCCATCACTGATTGACAGCAATTCTGATTGCTCAGACCTGATCTTCATTTGAGGACTTCATTCAAGGCGGATTTCGAGCTGATCAGTGAATAAGCAAACACAAGGATTCTACAAACGGTGGCATCACTCGGTCAGTTTGTCGTCATGTCCGCTCAGTGCTGCTGAATCAGGAGAATCCTTGTCTAATGATGACTGGAACCAGAGTCAATGCTGACCTTCTCTGGTGAGATTATCAGATCAACCTCTCATCCTTGACACCGAAAGACACAAACAGCAGATGAAGGATTACACTGATCTCGGTCATTTGATAGTTCACAGAATGGTTGCGCAGGTTCTCACGTCAGTATGAAGACAAACTTTTGTTTGCTATAACCGGATTCATCTCATAAACGATGATACCCCGATAACTCAAGAGCAAGACTCTTCCGAACATTCCCTGTCAGTGAGAGCTATCCATGGATCGTCAGGCATTGATGCACACTCCAACAAGCCCATGTAGTGGCAGACAATGCAACTTCGAAGAATCTCAACTAATAACGTTTTGATGCAGGATGTACACATTACAGATGATAACTATTATTCACGATAGTGCAAGCACCGTGTGTTGAGGCATAAGTTCGCATACATGTGAATAGAAAAGACCAAAGAATGCATGAATGTGTCGCTGACAATGTTGCTTCATTAGACATTGAAACATCAAATCGCAAACACCGATTCACGGCAGTTAATTGTCGTACTGGCCAGGAACAGATAATTGTTCACACGCACCTGCGCAGGAACATGGAAAAAGAGAGGATTCTCATTGATATTTTCAATCCTTGAATTGGAGCCCTCCAAAAAATGGTTAAAGCAATTTCAACATAAAGTTAGGAGCAACTTCAGGTGCATCGTGTCTGAGGGGAATCGAGTTCTGATCCCGAATTGCATGATGCGCATATTCAATGCGTGGGGAAAGCTAGTGATTATTATTCATTAAAGAACATGCTCTATGGTCAATGTCATAGTTCAGTACCATACTCATTTAAATCCATTTTGAGCGTTTTTCCTTCAAAGAACAAGCTTAAATTGTGTTGTTGGTTAAATCAATCAATTCTCTCTCTCCTTCCGTTATCAAAATAATCGACAAGAATCAGAGAGCGAACATTTAAATAACAAGTTGTTCTTGCGTGAAAATCAAAGTGGATTTCAAGAAAACCCGCCAGGGAAAACCCGAAAACATCTGATGGGTTTTCTGGGTGACCAGTCGTGTTTTGTGATATATATAAGGATAGTCCCTAGCCTTGACACAAGCAGTGTTCTACAGCAGTATTTATGTTAATACGCGTAATTCACATGCTCATAACAATGAGGTGGCTGTACTTCTAAATAAAAAGAATAGTATAGATTGAAGAATTCCATGATGAACTCACCGTTCTGGTTATACTTCAGCCCCAATAATGGTTTGACGTCACACTTGGCAGCAACACAGCAATAACTACAAGTACAAAATACAGTTAATCAAGTATCGCATCGGTTATGAACCGGAATTTAGTCTGAATACAAAAGTAAATAGAACAAAACATCAATTTGGAATATGCAGCGAAAACGTAATTGAATTCACCGATGACTAGAAAGATGCTTGTGTGAAAACAGGAACATTTTTACTCAATTTGTTGTTCACACAGACGAATGACAACGCAAATTCATGAACATCGCCCGTTGACTTGCATCATCGCAGCGCTCAAATACGTTTTATTCGACTACTGGATCCACAATTTAGGACCACGCCAAGATAATGTAAATTCAATTCAACTTCTATAGGCCTTGTACTTAAATCAAAACGAGTCATGGAACAATTCACCTTCTGGCTTACATTATGAACAGGTCTTGCATCATGTGAAAAGTACTCGCAGTTTATGATTTGTCAATAAGGGAGGCGCTTTACTATGTTATAGGATCAGGAAAAATGGGAAAAGATCTACTCCACATTTGTACTTCCATCACCTCTATTTTTACTGACACTGAGCTATGACTCTCACGAAAAGTCTGCCAGTGCACAGTTTTACCTTATAATTCTATTTTGAATAACAAGTGGATAAAAACAGTGGGAGAGACTTTTCACGATAAGCTGCTATAACAATGGGATAAAATGGGATTAGGACAATTTTTGTGATTCATTCTGCGTCCGTATTATAGATTTGCATGTATTTGCTTTTCAAACTTACATGCAGGTATTTTAACGACTGACCGGATGTCTTCAAAATAAAGCTCGAGCAACGTAGCCAATTTGGTAATGTAAAACTTGATTTGACGTGGCAAAAAAACGATGGCAATCGCAATTACTTAAAACTTAAAAGTTCAAGTTTACCCTGGGAATGAAATTATTCAATGTCTCATCTTTCATGCGAATATCTCACACATGATGAGAATGTCTTCCTTTGCTATTATATAGCTTATAAGCTCGTAATTTGATTTCAGAATTCTCAAGTATACTCGACTATCAGGATAATTTCAAAAGTAAACATGATTGAGAATAACGCGAAGGAGATGGACGATGGGCATTTGATAATTGCAGGATGTGATGTGCTGGCCTGTTGCATTCGTTCGCATTCCGTAAATAGATGAGTCTGGTGTAGCACAGTGCTGTAAAATAGACGAATTTGTGAAAATGCAATGAGCTGTTTTATGGCTGCTGTTATATTTTTGAAAAATGGATCATATCCGCACAGTGGCCTTGTGGTAGAATGCCCGATTTCCGTCCGGGAGACCTAGTGTCAGGGGTCTAGTGTGCTTCCGAGTATAAACAAAAAACATTTATTTATTCTTCACTTCTCTAGTCAAAATTGAATGAAGCAAAAAGTACGAGTGTCTACACCTCACTCTGCTAAGTAGTCGATTGAGAATTCACCTACCACCCTCAAAGATTCCATTAGCCATACATTATGAGGTTCAGTATTACCTTACCAACATACCTAGCAAAAGGACACCTTCTGTCTTCAAATTTCATATTGGCTCTACTTTCCAATCGATATCAAAGACTCTCGGCAATCTTTACGCTTGCTCACATTTTGTCCACATCTTCCTGTAATAGGTTCGTCCGCGCACCTTCGAACATGGGTTATGACGCTCCTTACTCCGCGACCAGTTAACGCTGCTCCTACTGCAGTATTCGCAAAACAGCGTTTAAACAAAGCCAATATCAACACCTTCCCTTCCATCTCCTCATGCAACAACCACCACCTCTCAGAAAACAAAAATCCACCATTTTCACCTCGGGAAAGTACTCCTCACACACCCCACACACACACAGTCAACCAACGCAACAACAAAGTAGCTCCTCAAACAAACGCAAGCCCACCATGTCGCACACATCTAGCACAGACAAAACAACAAAGTCATTATCCCAATCCCCCCAACAGTCCACAAATCTGAACAAACACTCGACAGACGCACACGCAGAGCACTGGCACAATCATGAACAAACGAATCACTCCTCTTAAAAGAATACTTACACAATGTGAACCCCACTGTTCATTCTTCTCCTCTTTGTCCCCTCTGTAAATCACAACGTTCACAAAGCCAGCAACATCATCACGAACGCAATCATACAAGCCGAAAAGTTCCAGATACCAAAAGGGATCTACCACAAATCAAAACACCCATACTCTGCCGAAACGACACACATCAGGCTGGTCAACCAACAAATAATAACATCCAGTGTAAACCCAAAAGATCCACAATTACAATCAGCAAAATCTCCTCCGGCTGATCTCACACCAAAAACATTCGCACAACTGCTACACGTGATAACAAAGAGACTGATCAAACAGACCCACACTTGTCGGCGCATCCCTGGCATACAGACTGAACAAAATCAATTGCTTAATCCCCACCCTCAAATGTTCACAAGTCATAACAAGCATTCGAAATATGCACACGCAGAACATTCGCACATTTCCGCACCCAGAAATCACCCTTCATGAAAGAATACCTACACCACATACTCGTAAACACCTCTGTCCGCTCTTACCCTAATTGCCTACTCTGCAAATTGCAGTCGCACAACGCCAAACATTTCTCTTGCACACGCATGCACACAATTCTCACACCACCGGTCGGAGCGGGACAGCTGATGGTTCCTGGACCCTTTCTAAAACAGCAGCAAAGTGGTGAGTTGCCACCAACACTACCATTACTCACGGATAAGAATGGAATAACGTGGATCCGCGGAAATTCATATTTCAAGCGTCCCCGAAAAGATGAAAAATACATTAAGTAGACTCATTAAGGCCCTCGCGGACTTACTCGAATACTAGCATTAGTTAATGAAGAATTTGAAGGTGAATGTTCAGGTAGATTACTCACACAAATATGCACATTAATTGACATTAACTGAAGCATGCACTTGGTTAACTCATGCGGCAGTCATTCCGAAGCTCTCAAAGGACACGCAGCGGGGGCTGAGCAAGAGGGCATGCTACAAGTCGAACGGCGGACAAGCCCAGGTACACAGCAATGGATCTTGTGATAGATCGTCAATTGTCAGCATATTCCTGTGAGCAAACAAATAGAGGCGCCACAGCTTTTGACACATTGTGAGCTGCGAAAGACAAAACTGATTCAGGAGTTCTTCGAGACAACAAATCGTTGAGACAGGCTCATCAAGTCATCACCAATTGTGATGGAGTCATTATGAGACCTTCTGAGACAGAAGAGTGCCGCACCATATGAAATTTGTATGTTCCAAGTGTATTTACTTGATCTAAGACATACAAAATCCTCAGTTTTAACCTACGGACTATTGTTGCCAAGTTCAACCGAGTTAGGGCCATTTCCATGAAGCCTCTGACTGACTGGAAAGAAACAGTTAACTAAAGAGCGGACATAGCTTTTTCCAAGCTAACTGACCATGATGTGCAACCGGTCTATAGATATGCAACATTTACTTATTTGAAGCGATTGCTCTTGTATATAGATATACCGCAACCTGTGACAGGACAAAACCGTAGACATGCATATGTAACGATACTGAACGTTCATTTTGTAAAAATTTCCATTTGAATATTCAATTAATGCATAAGTTTAAATTTTATAATCATGCACACCTCCTGACAACTCAACTTCAATGCAGATGAAAATTCAGATCAGATTGTTGCGAATTTCACTAACATTCTTGCTCAGTATGTTCTATGTACCAAATAATGAGGTCTCCTTCATATACCGCACACATTGCGGCTATAGACACCCCACGCATAATCCTAAACAAAATATCTGGCATCCAAATCAGAGTGACGAGGTTGTGCAAAGAAGAGTGTTGAATTAGCATCGAAAATTTCTATAAATTTTCTGTCTATCTGCAAGACAACCTCAAAATATTTCAAGTCCATGATTGTAGTCAAGTGAAAAATCAAATGTAATATGATAATCCAACTAAGACTGTGCTCCTGTTCATCAATGTCAGTCATGTATTCACGAATGTAAGTGCAACGTGCAGTCTACATCTTCCTGTCCTTCTGTTGACTCACTTCCCATTTCACGTGGGGTCGTCAGAGCAGACTATACTCCACTGTTCTCCGTCTAGCGCATTTTCCTTAACTCCTGTCCTCTTCAAATCTTCCGTTATGCAGTCCTCAAGGAGTAAAACAATTGGCTTCAAAATCCGCGGAAATCCCAAATATCCACTTTTTCATAGTACCTATATTCACCGATACTTCATGATCTAATTTTACGCTATGTGTTTTTCTAAAATGCGAGTTCCTCAATAGAAAAAAATTAAAATTAAAATGAGATTTTCAATTTCTTAACTATAAAAACACTTTCACAGACAGTTAACAATAATGCGGAAGTTTCTGTACATGCGCATCAGTGAAAACATTTCAGATACATGTAGAAGAGAAGCAGTTTGTATTGTTCATTAGCATCTACATGTAGTTTCTAATCTGACCTCTGATTTTTGTTTTTTTCACATGATTTTGATATTTTTCGGAATTTTAGAAATGTTGCTGTTGATACTTTTTTAAGTTATCTAAAACATCTTAGTCGTAAAAATCCAAAAAATAAAAAAATTATTTGAAGAGGAAAAGTAAGACTTAGCTAATTCATGCTTACATGACGCAACTGATTCACTATATGAATTATGAGTATATACTGAAAATACTGAAAAATGAAAAAGTTTTTCATTGATACGTGACAATTTTCGGGTACCCCTATATTTTCTTAATTCCGAATTTGCACGAAATACGAGAATGACCATTTCCATCACCAAATCCGCGGATCCGCGAAAACGCTCTGTTCCCTGAGTCCTCCAATCTTTCCTTCAACTGTCGCAGTGCAAAAAAATGGCATCCAGCGCGCTTTTTTAAGATGTTTCCCCATTATTCAAAAAAGTATGCGACGCGCTTTTCACAGGCATGAGACCAAGTTGCTGTTTTTTTGTCGTCATACAGGCAACTTATTTTAAAGTTTCTGTCTGGGATTCTCCACGATAAATAATTGCGTCAGACCGGAGGCTCTTCATAACAGCCTAGCAGAAGTAAAACTAGGATCTCCTTTTTTGAAAAAAATATTAAAAATCGATATTTATACGTTTTGATTTTTTTTTGATTGTCAACGGGAGACATTTTATCAATGTGCTGCAGTCAAATAGGCCTACATCAAACCTACCTGGCGTGACCCACGCAGACAACTCAATACATACTCAACAACGGTCTTCTAGCTCTACACTTAATACAGCGTGCTTCCAATAACACTATCAAACGATCTCTTTACATTAAAGAACATTCACATCAAAGTCAGTAATACTCACTCATTTCACACTCATTTTTCTGTGTTATGTGTGAGTAAATGTATAAGTAAAAGCAACAAGGGTCCAAATCATATTTTAAAAAAACTTAATAAATCGATTAATAGGCTTCCGGCAAAAGATAGATTCGGTCGAAGCTGATAAAAATGAAGCAGCAGAATAATTAAGGCAAAAGTTAACGAAAAATGGCTGTAATGATGGACTGAAATCGAAAACATAAGATTAATCATAAAAAACACAAGCACAATAGTAGTACCAATAACTTAATGCTCCCATTCGACATCGATATAATGCATAGAAAAGTACCCGGTTAACTCTCTTGTAAACAAATATGATCCTAACGCTAAGGTAGTTAACCCAAGCAGTAGAAAATTTCTGAATGTCTTTCAAACAAAAAGATATACCGATAATTCTAAACGATGATTATAAGTCTGTGATTGTCTACCGACTGAGTACAACTGCAGTGTTCTCAATGTTGTGCACAAGATAGCATGCAAGAAGTACCCAATTATATATATAGGTGGTAGTACCTAATTGTATTGGAATGACTTTAGAGCTCTTCGTGCTCGTTATTTTAAACATCGACAGAGCATCGTTAACAAAGATGCTCCCAAAAGTTGACAAAGATGCTCTCAAAACGAGTGTTGTGTGCAAGCCAATGAGTGTGAGAGTGGAAGTACTACTGACCTTTATGTGAATGTTCCAGACTGCGTGACGAGATCGTTTGACATTACGCTGATAGAAACACGTGTGTGAATAGAGTATAGAAGACAGTGATGAATCGATGTAATAAGTCGTCTGAATTGAAGAAATTATGTCATCTCATAAAAAGTTTGATTTGTCTAACTGATTGCAGCAAATTAGGAAATTTCTCTCCATCAATTTCAGAATATAAAAGTTAGCTTAAAACCTAGGCAGTTTCCCAATTCTTGAACGTCTTCAGTTTGAAGATGGGAATCAAAATACTGTCTGTCCACTCATCTGGCATCAACTCTATGTCCATGACTTTTAAACAAAAATCAGTCAGCCATTCTGTTCCGATCAGAGTAAGAGATATTTTTGCTGGCACATTTTCTGTTCCCAGTCTCTTTCCATCTTTCATCATTCCTCTTTCCCAATCTCTTTCCATCTTCTCATGCGCCATGAAGCGTGTGCAATCTTCTCTTCGGATACTTCATCCATCAGCTATTCTTTTGCGAATTAAATAACTATGTGCATCCTTGGTTTCTACACACATTCACAACCTCATAGTGACATGCCTACATTTCCAACTTCTGCATCATCACTCAAAACATGCTTGTTAAAATCTTCTAGTAATTGACTGGTAAAAATCTTGGCATTCCTCAATTTTGTCTCCCAAAAGACAAAATCACCCTCTATATTCAATCCTCAATTTCCATACCCTTATATAGGTATTCATACCCTGATCTATTCATCGGCCACCACATGGCTTGCACACACGTTTGTCTGCCTTCATCTCAAAAGCTTAATTCAGTTTGCTAGTCACATTAAATTGAAGCAATCGATGTACCGGGAGCAGAAGCTGCTTATCTACAGAATAAAATTGTCGATTTGCTATGCCTAAGTCGATAATCATGTCATATATCAGTGTTAAAGTACAGGTTACTATTCAGCGAGGGCACAGATTCACTTCGATGGATTCTCAGGTTTGATAGGAAGTTATTGGCTGGAGTTCACGAGATAGGTATTGTCCACGCATTGCGATGGACATGCATACAAGCAAATTCCCATAAGAAATTCTACAAGCTGATCACAGATATTTTTAAATTCTCTCTTTATTAAAACACATATCATAAACAATTCGTTGGAAACGATTTGAAGAAATAACTACGGGGAACTTTTTAAGAAATTCTGATGAAACATTCTACTCCTTTACTTCAACAGCCTGCATTTCGCATCTGATCATGGATTGTGTTGAAGTGCATTGGGGGTGCGATTGGTTTGCAGAGCCCCAGAAGTTTTTTGGCCCTGAGCTCTCCATGGTTGATTATATACGATTTATGTTAAAATCTGATATAGCTCATCGCTAGTAATTTGCCTCCCACACTGCTTCACAAAAGCAATAATGGATTACAAATATGTCCATGACAAAATAACTTCATTGGAAATCTAGAAAAAAGAATATGAATATCATGTGATACCACGATCTCAGTACACTGCCACCGCCAACACCAAAGACAGCGTCATGGCTTATTTTTGGTGAAGGTCTACTGCACTGTTTAAGTCGACTAGTCCATGTTTTCACCTTTTTGGCTACCTTTTCGAGTTGTTATATGTGTCTTTTGACCTCATAGACATCGAACATCAGCAACTAGGTTTGTGGTTGACCTCATTGAAATGAGATGACATTTCAAGAATTTCAACTATTTCAGTCACTAATGTGCAAAATCTATTGTCTTGCCATCCATTGAAAGTAGTATTATTTTTTGCTTAAACATCGCCTCCTTTTTGCCATTTAATCGTGACTTGACGCAAAGAAGAGGACAATTCGAGGATTCATGAGGTGAGATTCTTCTGATAGATTTTGCTATAAGCAACTGCTTTATTCTTGAGTTCCTCTCTCAAGAAAATCAAACAGAATCAAATATTTTCCTTGGATATTATCCATTGAGCGTTAGAATCCGTGATTGTCGTGGCGCATCCAACTGAGATCCTGAAGCTCAAATCCTGCTTCGATGCCATTACATGACTAAATCAGAGGGTCTTCTGAAAATGCGTGTGTCTCTTGACTTTAATTATAGATCAATTATTAGCCTAAAAAATCCTTGGAGGAAAGTCGCTGTATAGGACAAAATACATGGCTGTTATGAAAAATTTCCCATCACAAATTGTTGATAAATGTTGGATCCAGCTGATTTTTGCATGAACTTTGAATGTTTTGTTTATAACTCTATAGCGGGCTTTTGAGTAGACACTTTCAGTCTCGAGTTTTGCGTGATAAATTCGCAGAGTCAGTAAGCCAAGGTAATAAGGTACAGAAATTCTTTTTCCTTTACCGGATATTTTGTCCTGTGAATTATTTGACATGTAAACCAGCAAATTTTAATTATGAGAGTACATTACCAATATGGTGAGAGCGCATTTTTTAACCACTAGTCGAACGTTACCACTGTACCACGTTACCATCTGATACCACAGTTGACTAGGCGCGAAGTCCGTGTTTCACATGGACGTCATGAAATAAATGTTTATTTGGACATCCACATCATATTTTGAAAAGGATGCTTTGAGGCTTCAAGTTGTTGGCAATCTATAATTGTTTTTGGGGTATGCCGCTGCTTCAGTATTCATCAATGGATTGATCGTCTGAGGTGGGCTTTGGCCTGCAGCAAAGAAGCGGTTAGCCATCAATTTTGTAAGTATCGATGGTTCAAATGTTGTCAACTCCATTTGGGAAATGTCAGTGCATCAGTGACACATGCCGACTGATTTCACCATCCGAAGTAGTAGATCGTCCACATGCGTACTTCTGAATTTTATGTTTGTTTCCTCTGGCTTGTTTGATTAACGATATATCATGACGATTCCGGTGTGGGCGGATTGAACTTGTCCAATTAGCACTGTCCTGCGTAGCGCGACGGTCGAGTGCTTATCTTTCACCACGTCATGTATCCATTTTAAAGATGAGTGGCGGAAACGTCTCTAATCACACAAAGCCTATGATTTGAATGAATATTGGAGTCCCCTAGAATTCCCTAGGGAATTTCCATTTATGAGAAAATTTGCAAAATGTCATGGAACAATGTCGCATAGTAATGCTGATCAATATTCACACAAATGAGCTCATTCCATTCACTCCCAGATCCGCTCATTGTTTCATATCTCTGGTGGTGATCGTTTTAGGGTCATTGTAAGACGAATGTTTCAACAATGTCTTGAAGCTTTCAGGATCTGTAGAATCTCATTGAAAGACAGGAACAGAAAGGTCAACGCCGAGCAGTCGCAACGAACGGATTATGTCTTAAAGTCAGTTAGTCTACAGTGTCATTCATCTTGATTATCGGTTGTAAACTCGAAAAAAGAGCCGATGAATGGCAGACATTTCTATCAAAATGTTTTGTATCAATTGCAAGATAAGAAAAATCATGAAAAATTTCCATGCGTAGCCGTTTCTTATGTAGTTGTTTCAATAACTCATATTTATGCTTTAGTTCGTTATTTCAGATTTTTTTATTCTTTGATTTTCGCAATTAACTTTATGAACTAGGGTGAATTTGGAGAAATGCGACAAGGTTCTGTTTCTTTAAAGCTTAGCAATATATATTTATACCGAGAAATTTAGTGATTGCAAGGTTATGTGTCGATCATAAACGTGAAACTATCCATTTGCTTGATTCTTGCCTGGATGTGGTCATGACATTATCCCAATCGAGAATCAGTCCAATAACTGTTTAGTGACGCTATTGAACAAAGAATCCGTCTGATCACAACCCAATGTCTTATGCGGAATCTATGAGTATCATGATTGGGAAAGAGCTAAAGACATTTGAGCATAACTGTCGCACTGTCTTTGCACGTCCATGCCTCTTTGGATCTACTCTGTGCTGCAAAGCAGGGGCCATCATTCCAATCACTGGGTCATTAATTGAACTGCGCATGCATTCTATATGTAGATGTTTCCTACTGACTAGGCCTAATCAATCATGTATTTAATTTTTTTTATAAATTTGATCTATAAGCATGATATCTCATTCTGAAATCGACATATTTGTCTGTCATCTATAATCTTCATGGGATTATGCGTCGAATAAACTGAATGACTCGTATATACATCATTTCAGGCTGTCTAGTGCGTCATTTTTTTGGTAACATATCATTTCAAAACATGTTTCCCGACAGCGGACGTTGCGAATAATTTCCACAATGACTTGTTATTTGACAATGGTAAAAGTGAACAGATCGGAGGTGCGTCTACTTTAATGTTCGACGAGACAACTACAGTTCAACGAAGAAAACAGATGGATTTACTAGTTAGATATTATGATGAAGATATCAAAGAAGTTTGCAACACGTTATATCGGAGCTAAGGCGATTGATGTGGAAATAATGACATAATTGATAGCGATTTATATCGATTGCCATGGGCTCGCCTTTGTATTATCAACCATTTGAGAAAAAGAGGCATAAAGGTCTTATGGAAATGATCAACCATGTACGCTTCATGTTGCCCACAACGCATTCCGGAAAGGCGTAGATGCATTGGAATTCGGACCCATGGTAGAACAGTTGATTTTTGATTTATTCGAATGGTTTAAAAGTGCTCCATGTAAAAGCGAAGATTTCACTCATCTTGCGGATTCGATAACTGAACAAGGGGAAGCATTATTTATTCGCTACACCAATTCACGAATGGCTTAGGTGGGCAAAAAGTACTTTCTCAGTCATGTGCCGAACCAGTCCGAGTGCAAAAAAACGCTACCGAAAAATAAACGATTCGACAGAATTCGGAAGTGTCTAACCGTTCATGAACAAGTTGTAATTCTAACAATGAAATTCCTGCTGGATATTGCTGGTATTTTCTAAAAGTATCTTCTCGCATCAATACCGCCAATACAGCCCATCATCTGCAAGAAGTCGAACAAGAATTTGGTCAACAGCCAATGTCATGAGCTCTATGCAGTCAGAAAGGCAAAAGAAGGAAAGCCGTGAATCAATGAGAACCTCCTATATAGCTATGATTGAACATCTGCAAACAAAGCTACCTAGAGATTCGGAGTTGTTGAAGGATTTGACCGATCGATTCGAAGCGAGAGTCAAACAGATTCATTGAACGCCATTAGCCGACTGGCTTCAAAGATGCCGCATATCATCAAATAGTCTCAAATGTCAGCTTTGCGTGATTAGTGGAAGCTTTATCAATCAGAAAGTATTCCTGATGAACTTTTCCGAGATAGAACAGGGAAATTGCTTTCTATCGATCAGTATTATAGTGAAGTCATGAATATCAAATTCGAGAATAGTAATCAGAAGAAATATGAACTTCTTGGTAAATTGATCAAGAGTTGTCTGTCCATCAGCAATGGTAATGCTGATGTCGAAGCGTAGCTTATCGGACAATAAGAACACGCTAACGGTTGAGCGAACTGATGAAGGCCTTGAGAAGGTGCAAGGAGCATGCACGTCAATATGGTGGCTCTGAGAAAGTGTGCACGCTCTCCAAAGAGATAACGACCTCCGTAAAACAGTCGCATCGGAAATTCTCAGAGAGGAAGAAACGCGAAGAGTTGGAGATCGCAAAGAGAAAAGAGGAACAAGCTGTTGAGGAGGAAAGATTGCGCCAGGCATTGATTGATAAATCTGTTAGGAAAAAGATGCGAAAAAGGAAAAATTACAGAAGATAGAAGAGGAAGTAACGGAAGAATACGAGATCTCGCTGGTTGCAACTGGACAACTCCATCGCTGCAAATGATATGGTGTGTATTAGAGTTGCCCAAGAATTGTACTCCTCAGTGAGTGAGAAAGTTTCGATGCTGAGCGAATTAAGTACAAAACAATCCATAAAAAGAGCAGAGATTGATCGAAGCGAAAGTGTGCATTCGAGAAACTTATGAACAATATTAAAAATCGAAAGAAGATGTGAAACCATGAACTATATTTGCAATTATTCATGAATTGATTGGTTTTGTTATATTATCACCAATGTTTTAATTTGACTGATGTTACGTAGGTAATGTTAAGTGAGAGATCGATATCTAAGGACGGCATACAGTGATGATAATTAATGATGCATTCATTGTATTTATTAATTCATATGTACTATTTTTTTAACCTTAAGATTTGGCAGCGTATAATCTTTTGAATGACTGTCGGGCATGTTGTTTGGAATGGAAATGCTACAGGCGTCAATTAAAAATTTCATTAAACCGCTATAATGTTCACTTCATCATTTCTTTCATTTTTCCGCCCCCAAAAATCATTCTTTTCATTTTTTCTTGAAAAATTCGTAATTTTTTTCTCATTTTTTGACTTTCTATTCGGTAGACAGCCTGTCATTTGAATATATACTATTACGAGACATCTGCAATTTTTTATTTCCACAAACAGGTAAAGCTAGTCAAATAAACGATGTACCAGTTAGTGTAGCGATGCACCAGTTAGTGAGTTTGATAATCGGCCGATAACCGATTAATCGGTGGAAGGTAGCCGATTAGTCGGGCCGATTATTTCTTTTAAATTCATCTCAAATCGACGTTCTCCATGTACTAAAAGTACGGTTTTAGTTAAGGAAAGTTAATAATATTAAAGTGCACCAAATGAATGGTAAAACAGGCCCTGAATGTTCCATGCAAAAGCGTTGCGATGCAAGTCTAATCCTACGAAGAGTTAAATAATTTTGAATTTTTGTCGATTGCTTTTGATTCTAGTAGGCTACTTGTTACTCGTAGAAGTAATATTGGTGACCGAAATATAAAACAAGAAGTTTGTCATGTGATTGCATACACTTCATTCCAACCAAAATCTTGGATCATAATCAGCATCATTAAAATAATGAAATCGATCCATTTTCTCAATGATGGCTTGAGAGGACGTAACCCACACTTATGTCGAAAGGATCTCGCAATTACTTACTATTAGACTATAACCGATATTCTGCGTTGGGATTTGAACCCAGGTATTCCAGTCACGACTGGAATCCTTACATGTTTTGCTGGATTAATCCGGCGCGCCGGCGCCCTTTGGCCTTTGATGAAGTACATTTCATGATCTAACGGAGTAGTAACAAACAGTATACTGTAGAGAGTACTCAATAATAATGATCAAAAAATATAAATACTACTGTTAAGTAACGAACACGGTTAAGTATGAGATATCATATAAATATCGTTACATTTTGCTGTGTTCGGTTACTGCGCGCATTAAACTCATCATTCGGATTTTTATTGAGTAGATCTATAAATAGAATTTGGTGCCTGTGCGCCTTAGTCTGGAATAATCTATAAATAGAATTTGGTGCCGGCGCGCTTGATATAAAGATTCCAGTCAGGATTCCAGTGCTCCATCACAAGGCTACAATAGCAGCTGCTCAGCTTCAAAGCGAATGGTTGCATGTCGCAGTCAACCAGAGACGAGGTTGTGACATGGCTAAGGACTAATTAGAATTTGAAAAGCATGAAAAGTTGAGATCAGCGTTTCTTCCAGGTTGGAAACCGAACCCTGACCTGGATATTTAGAAGCGCAACCGTCGCTCGTTCTCCATGTTATTTTCCTTGTCGTCCTCTAGAACTTGACATTTCTATATGTAATACGTGTATTGCGTTGATGCGCAATCGAGTAAAATTTGTGCGGTATACAATCATGCCAATCATTGCGAACGGTAATATTAGTATTTCTTCGATCGAGATATGACAGAATTTTCTAAGCGTTTTTTTGCCGAGATTTATTGATGACATGGAAATTCCCTTGGCGGGTGTGAGTCATGATTACGGTTTAAAAGGCAGGCACGCGTTTGCAAGTTTCGAATTATTAATACGTAGCATCTACGAACATGAAAATATGCATGCTCACTTGCAGATATAAAAAATGTACATCAAAAATGACACTGTCGGTGGCTATGTACATTAGCTTTTGAATGCTCATATGCCCTTGTTCTGAGCAAGAAGACATTTGAGTGAATATTGATAATGCTAAATATAATAACTGATTGTTCAATCATAATTTGCGCATATATTCAAATGGCTACTAATTTCAAATCAGACGGGCCTGGACCTAAAAATTAAATCTGCAACGAAGCCATAGAATTCGAGCCTTCAAAGAATTGGCTGAGGGGCCCGGACCAAAAGCCCATTCTGGGATCTTCTATACCCATGCTCGGCGAAAAAATACTTGAGATATGCGCACTTATACATGACAATATGCGAGAATAACTCCTTCGCCAGCATTCATAATCATTATGAAAATCCAGTCTATGGAAAAATTCAGTTGATTTCAGTCATTGGAATGATAAAAAGATTAGAAGTCATTTGAATATAGATTAACAGTTCAATTCACAATGTGCATGTAGAGCAGGGTGTCCGCGCTCCCTGGAAAACACCTGTAAAATGTATTTTACCCTGGAAAACTTCTGGAAATCCTGGAGTGCACCTTGAAATTTTGAGACTAATTACAAGACTTTCAACCAATTTCACGCTACTTTTCAATCTTTTTTGTCGTTAATATTGATTCATGGCATGTAAACTTAGGTATAGAACTAAGGGTAGATTTTCCCCGGATTTTTTTTGATAGCCATCTGGGTCATTTCTGAGATTCGCCAGAAATGCAATAAAATAGGAGGGATGCGAGTGTTAGAGGGTAATGTATGTGGGCCTCTAAGATGGAATGACGTCTTCATGAAGTAACTCATGGTACCATCAAGACAAAACATCCTCATGATGCGTTGCATAAGACCCTTCTGGTCACAAGTCATTACAATTGATACTATCCATAGGTCCCCTCCAGCCACTCACGGGCCCGCTCTGACGATGCATGGGCCTTTTTGAAGATGTTGGACCTCTTTTGACTAGACTATGCATTATTTGTGTTGTATACCCGCTACGTGATGTATGTTTCCTTGTTACGCTTTTTGGCTCTTAAGTAGTTCCCCTCTCCTATACCATACATATTAAATAACCGGTCGCCATACAGTTTCAAGACAAATTACTATTTTCTCCATATAAATCAAGTTTTTATATTGTAACGGTAGTTTCAGAATAACATGATTGGTTAGCCGATGCCTTAGACATGGTGAGTAAACCTGACTATGCACCGGTACCATTAAAGACAAATGTGTTACAAAAAGTTCATGACGATCGATTTATGCATCATTCAAGGAGAATGATATCTGGCTTGGGCTCAGTTAAAATTATAGGCCGATTAGAGCTTTCTTGTAAAAATTCTGAATACCGGTGCATTATTATGAGCATTTTATTTATATTGGTGCTCGTCTTCTTAATTGTAATACATCATTGGCATCAACGGCGATTCTTCTACTGAATGAGCACTCCGTATGACAGTTTTTATCGGATGGTCCCTCCGACCAGTGGTTGGATTCATGCACGAAATTTCAGACGGATGCACGAATTTTATGTATGAGAATGCACGAATTCTTCCCAGTGAAATTCCTAATTTTGCCAGAGGGAGCTCATGCATGATTAAGTATCAGATACTGTAATTTGTACCTATGCCGGTAATCTAGTCATTATGTGCAGTAATATTAATTGATCACTAAGTGCACACGAAATATTGTTGAACAATATATTGTTTTGTCTCATGGAATATTTTCTAAGCCCCACCGTACTAGTATAGATGTGATACTACGATAACATTGAAATGTACTTACTGTAACAGCTATGGTACCTACAAAGTCCGTGCAATTTGTAATGATGAAAACGGTGCCCGTTTTTTCTTGGCATGAGCGAGTATCCGAATAAACAACATCCATGGCGAGGGATCTCTTTATAGATAATTAATACAGATATTCGTTTTAATTCCCACTACACCTGTATTTGGGCATTCGCATGCATTCCTTGTAGACCATGAATAGAATGGTGAAATCGCTATGTCTTCCAACATGCAATGAAGATCGCTGCATGACTGCTCTGTATGTGAATATTTTTCCACTGAAATGGTTAGGCCTACTTGCACCTAAATGGCAACAAAAGCATTCATCCTGCGTGCTCGTGCATTTGATGCCTCGTGGAATTATATGCAACTTTTTATGCATTGGTCGAGCAAATAATCAAAATTATTTACTGAAACAATACAGGTTTCGATCTGATGTGCCGAGATGACTACTACTTATTACCTATTACACTATTTATATTCGCAGATAACATCCAGAATACACCAGTGTTGGGGGCTAGGGATGATTACATTTTTAGTCCAGCCATATAAAGGAAGCCCCAAAAATGGATCACATTGTTCATTCCAAGATTTTACCTCCGAAATTATTTATGTATGTACATGAGAGTATTTAATTCAGATGGGTAGGGTGAAAATGATTGAAAAATGATGACATCCGCAGAAATTATGCACGAAAATTTTCATGATGCATGAATTTTTCAAAATTTAATACGACCACTGCCTCCGACTCGCTCAAATTTTGCCTTCAGTTAAGTTGCTCAGCCTTTTCATCATAAAAGTGTTTATCTGGCTACAATCGATACTGACCATTGTTAGACGCAGTGAACATTCTTGTTTTGAAGTCTGTTGACGTGATATAAAGCTCCTGAGGAAAACTAGGTTTATGTCTGCTCAAGCTATTTGAAGCCGATAGAGAATAATTCACTTTGACTTGTTTGACTGTGACGTCTTCGCTTGAAACTTTTCGTTTACGAAGTCTTAATTGATCTTTATTCTTAATTGAGCTGTTTTATTGTTTATTCATCAAATATAGAAAGCAAAGTAGATTTTTTATGTAAAGAATCATCTAATCATGATCGTAATTTTCAGATGCGTTACGTAGCTGCATATCTACTCCTTGCCATGGGTGGCAATTCAAGTCCATCAGCCAAAGATATCAAACAGCTTCTTCAGACAGTCGGCATTGAATGCGACGCCGCTCGAGCCAAGAAAGTCGTCGATGAAATGAACGGCAAGAATGTCGAGGATTTAGTGGCAGAAGGAACAGGAATGTTGTCCTCAGTCCCATCAGGTGGCGCCGCCCCTGCAGCCTCTTCCGGTCCTGCAGCTGGTGGTGGATCCGCTGATGCTCCTGCAGCAGGTATGTGTTAATCCTCACTAGACGAATCTGATCGATTCTTTAGTGCAGGGATGCCATCTGTCCGCGGAGGTGCAGAGTGTGGTAACCCCAAAAAGTATCAATGAATGGCATCCTCCGTTTTTTTGAAATTGGGCTTAGGTATTAAATAAATTAAAGATCTTGTACTACAAGTAGCTCTTGTAGTAACGAACATGTTTTAGGATGTACCGGTGCTAGTCTGTCATGGAGTTACCAGCTTTAGTTGAAGTCTTCTCTGTCCCCATCATTAAAAGAGAGTATCATTGAATGCACATGTAAATCTGTGTTGTCTATAAGAAATTGAATTGTAAAGTAGAGATCTTGACTTGCTTATCTGTTGGTTGGACGAAGCCGTCACAACCTTTGACACAAGCTTTTGTCCACTGCTAAGCATTTGCAAGAATCTGGCGAAGTTTGCGGCGCCATTCTGAAAAAATAGATGTTTAATTCTCAATTACCACACAGGTCTGAGTTTATAGGAGCAAATCAGTCAGCAAAATCAATTTTATCAAATTAAAGCGATTTTCATGCAAGTAACGAATGTAGAATGTTAACGAATGTAGAATGTAACGAACGAATGTTAATTGCACCTATGTTTTATCGTGTCCCATCCGTAATTTTGTCAGAAAGCATTTTTCATTCAAACCGGAAATGGTGCAATAAAGCTTTTGATGTCTCTCTGGATGATAATAAAAATATTAAAAAAGAACTTGTTCTTGTATGTTAAACCCCGCCATTTGCTGGTAGAATATAGAAGAGTAACAAGACTTATTTTGACTGTCTTATGAATAAAATGTTTTAAGAATTCTAAGAAATTTTCAGGAGCGTTTCTGTCATCAGACTGTTTAATTATCAAGAGCTAGAAAATGACACGAACAACGAAACTGGTGAAATGTTGACATCGCTATCAGCGTTGTAGCGTCTCAAAGATGAAGTAAAATTGTGTGAAAATGAAATTCAACTTGTTTAGAGTATCAATTCAGGCTAGTAATGATAAGCGATGGCAAAGATCCTGCATATGAGTATATGACAATGAAAGACTTAAGGCAGTACGATTGGACTGCTGACAAATTTGGAAAGAGAAAGTTGCATCGGTCAAATAGACGGTATAGAGTGACACTCTTCGATGTTTTGCGGTTTTTCTGCGACACGCAAGGAAGCAGAGGTGGTCATGGACTCATCCATTTATTTGAAAAATATCGTGGAAATTTGAAACCGCCTGTACGGAGAAAATGCCACTTGATTTTCCTGGTTAATGATGACTAGGGATAGTGACACTCCTATATCTTGCTTTCCTAATTCTCCTGATAATATTTTTTAGATTTGTTCTTTATGGTGTCGAAAAGTTTTCTACCAAATTTAAAGAAAACTGTCAACCACATCGAACTGTAAGACTAGCATTATCACTATTTGACCTAAATGAAAAGCGAAAGAAGATACTTTTTCTGGGTTATCTGATTGACGTCATTGACATGACTTTGTTTGATCGTTGATTTTTTTCTTTTGCAGAGAAGAAAGAGGAGGAAAAAGAAGAGGAAGAAGAATCAGATGACGACATGGGCTTTGGCCTCTTCGATTAAGACTGAACTTTCCCCTCCCTCTTGTTTGTAATAAAGAAATGATTGGAGATCGATTGCTATTTTCATTGAATGATAAGTCCCCTGTGTCTAGGAGGTCCCAACTGTAACATTCTTAAATCGTTAGCGTATGAATTAGAAGTTAAATATTTGTTTTCGCATATTTAGATGAGTTGAAATGTAAATGGCTTCTGTTTTTTCGATTCATGAAAGTATTTCAGTGTAAGTCTTACAGCACCTTTCCTATTATGCATGCAACGTCTCATGCTAATTAAACCCTTTCACTGGGCACGCCGTGACAGTTGTCACGGGTAGCACAACATAGCAGTGCACAGCTTTTATCTTAATAGGTATGGCATTGGCACTTCGTGACTTTTAATATTCGCTCGCATCCATGAAGACAGTCCATTAAGGTAGGCGATCATTGCTTCGAAATGGAGTTGTAATTGTTCAACATTGAAATAAATGTGTTGTTCCTACGGTTCTGAAAAGTTGATCCGAAGAATCACTTAGGCATACAGGATTTCCGACTCACATGTAGTTATTATGCATATTTATTATTCTAATGCAAACATTTAGAATTAAGTATAACAGCAATAAAGCATTGTGTGCTGCTAGATTGTCTTGATTAAGTCTAATTTGTAGAACTAATCTAGTATCCTTGTGGTTGAACAAAACCTAAATCTACGAACCATTGACCAGGAACCTATCAGTATGACATCTTTGTAAAAGAAACGTATGCATCACATGGGCTTGTGGCAGACATCTAAATTCCAGTGTATGATTACTCCGCTTTGACGAAGTTCCCCTACGATCGTAACGTAAATCGTTATCTGGTTGGGTAAATCCAATTTATTCCACAACATTTCTGTCTTTTCAACTTTGGGTCTCAGATTTCCGTGAAAATTTGCATACATACTCATTTTTTTACGCTGAACACGAAAATCTTAGCGGCGACCACACCAAATAAAAACTTTCCATAGAAATCTAGGACTTTTAAAAAGCCATTTTTTCTACATCTCGGTCAGAGGACAAATTGATCTCGGTCAGATAGATGTCGAATAGGAAACTCTTCGGCTTCTGCATTTGGGTTACTGATGAAACTGGGAACTTAGGATGAATGCTTGCATGCGTAAAGCGAATTGACCAAAATGTAATGTATTGCATATAATGTCCGTTGACCGTGACCCACCTTGTCCCTCTGACCGAGATTTTTAAGGTCTCGGTCAGAGGACAAATTGATGTCGAACAGGAAAAATCTTCGTTTGTGCATTTGGGTTCATGAGACTGCGGGAACTTTGGACGAATACTTGAACGCGTAAAACGAAGTGATCTAAATGTAATTGCATATATTATCATGTCTTTAGACCGAGACCCTTGTACTCTGACCGAGATCTTCAATTTCAACGTTTTCCTCTGACCGAGATTTTTTATGGTCTCGGTCAGAGACATTTCGTGGTTTTTGGAGATTTTGAGAGGGTTAATTGATGTAAATGAAAAATTTCTTTTGCATAGATGTTAAGAGCATGGATCCCTCCTATGCTGCGAAATTTCATCGATTCCTGACAAAATTTCTGGTTTCAGCATCCATATGAAATTTTTGGGAATATTCAAATTCTCTGGTCGAAAAAACGGATAAAAATATTTTTAAATCAATATTGCACATTTGTAACGGCATCAAAATGAATTTTCTTTACGGATTGATAAACTAGCACACTAGAGGATTCGTTTGGTGCAAAACGTTTAATGGAAGAATCAATATTCTTTGAGAAAAGGTACCTCGGTCAGAGGACAGAAAACGTCTCGGTCAGAGGACATTTTTTTCATTGGACAATGGAAACCCAGTGAAAATTCAATGATTAATTAATATTTAAAATTAGACTGTCTTAAAGAGCTGATCTTCTTCTTTCAGATGATATAAATATTAGTGGGTGTATTTGAATGTATCTAATCGAAAATCCCTGTTGAACTGAGAGTACTGCAACTTTGGACATGCTTTTTTGGTCTTTTTTCGGCAAAAAACGGCAACTTGTGAAGAATTAGGTCTTGGCTTTGTGACTTTTTAAAAACCATGCCATAATAGATGAGATCTTTACGGTTCGATTGAAAAAATTATTGAAATCGGTTCAGAAATATGGATTTTACAAATGAAAGACACATTTTCGTCAAATGTTGTGGATTAAATTGGATTTACCCGGTTCATGTTTAACTTAATAGCTGTTTTATATTTATAGGTTTATGCGTAAAAGCATCGTCCATTCTAGTAGGGCCTACGGTAATTTATCCTTGGTGCTGTCTGTCCGGTTCCAAGTCATTATAGGCCCCAGTACTGGAGCCTAAATCTGCCATACCCAGCCTAGGCCTGTGCCACGTTTATTTCACGCTGATACCCTTTTTCAGGTTTTCAACGCTGTACCTGTCATCGTTTCAGTTTCATCTGTATATTTTCATAGCCACAAGTTATTCTGCTGCATTATCCGCTTCTTTCTGATGCTGAACACATTTGGTGTTTATGTACATCCTCTCCCCTAAAGCTTTTGATATTTCGATCACAATTAGATAAATGCTCATCATTTTATGAGTAGCTGCAGATTTACAAAGCCTTGTAACCCTGCTACATACGGGTTGATTTGTAACAATGGAATGTGAAATCTGCTTTCCAAAAATGCAAATACTTGACACAGGTCGAAAGATAACCATAATTACTACCCAAATAAGCAGTGCAACAAGAACGAAAATATGACAACCAAAAATATTGGCATTATGTAATTTGAAGAGAAGTTAAATGCTGGTATGCTTGCGGTATATAGAGATAATGACTGCTTGAGATACAAAAAAAGAGACGTCACGTTGTACGCAACATGCAAATGCGTTCAGCGTTCAAATGCAACGACCGCGCGCGGAGTATTGTTAATTCATTTCTTCTTCTTCATTGTGAAATTTCCTTGTTTGGCTTGCTCAGTCATTGACTTCCGTCGTTCGAAAGCTGCGATTTCCTCATCCAATGCGCGCTTCCTATCCTCCACCTTCTTCTTCTCCTCCGCGTGTTGCTTCTTCACGGTCTCGAACTTAGCTTGAAACTGTAAGGGAAGAGTTTTTAATCAATTAATTGAAATAGTTATCGTCATACATCTTTGTGGTTTTAATTTTGAGTCTTCAAAACTAGACTGGTGCACTAGGCGAATAGGTATTATTCAATTTTTAGAAACCACAAACTTGCGAGAACAGATTTGTACAGATTGCGAGGTCTACAGATTTGTAACTTTGTTAAGCTTTGAACGAATTAAAAAGGTGAATCACATTGCAATGGTCGGGACAGAGATTTTTCCATTTTTCGCAGGCTCTCTAATACCAGAGAATTATAGCATAATATTTCATGATCGTAACACAGTAGGTGTGCAAATCCGATCCGATCCTAATACGACTTCGAATCAGATTCGTTCGGATTTGCTCAGATCTATTTCGTATTCGGATCGGGTTCGTACTGAGGGCTCAAGGCATCGGATCGGATTATCATTTTTTCCGAAAATCCGACTTGATACTACATCATGCATTTTCAATTGATGTTCGAATTTTTTATGAACATATTTTATTTCTGACTCCCACCTGTGGTCGACAAAATAGGATACCTGCGTCACATCAAAGTTGGTCGATCACGAGATTTGCGTTGTTCGAGTTTGATTGATGTGCCACGCATTGGCTACATCTTTAGAATGAAACAAGCGATGGATCAGTCACATGAGTGTTGTTAGTCGACTTGAATCGCGGGAGCATAAAAGATTATTCGTCGGTGAGGCAAGTTAGCTTGTAATCAACCATAAGTTAAGTAAGTAAAATGTTGAATTGATATAAAAATTGATTCACATGCAGTATAGTTTGTAATGAAGTAATTATTTGTCGTGATATAAGTAAAGTGACTATACTGTACTTTGTACCCGTATTGGCCTACTTAAAGAAAACAATTTCCTCATAGTTAACCTACATATTGTCATCTTGTTTATTGATATATATTAAGCTAAAACTCTAATTTGACATTGTTATCAGAATTCAACTCGTATGATCGATCACGTCGACACACCGGTAACCATTAACCAAGAGCAATAATATAGGATTGACCGACTTACAGAACTAATAATCATTCGGTTCGGATTAGTCGTACAATGCGACTTTCGGATCGGATTAGTCTCTTTTCATGATGTTGTTAATTCCGTCGATTAGTATACAAGTTGAGATAGCTTCTATCTGACTCCATAGTAGTGATGTGAACGGCTAACCGGTGAAGAATTTTAGCTGCCTAAAAATTTCCTTAGACCGATTAATCGACATAATTTAGCAAATCGCAATGCTGAGTAATTTAGGATGTTTTAAGCAGAAAACAACAGAGTATAACTCTGATATCCATCTCTACTTCGGTACCAATGAAGTGCGGTAAATTTGATAAACACCCAAAGAAGAAAAGGAGAAATCCTAACACTTAGCCGAAAATAGGAGAAATTCGTAGAAAAAGGGAACAATTGGAAAATAGGAGGCCTGGAATTCTTTAGCATAGCTTTGAAAGGATTGAGGTTGCTTTCAACGGTAAACAGGGTGAGTGGAAAGTCGCTCCCTGATTTCAAAAGTTTGTAGTTACATGGCACATGGATTTTCAAGTCAACTTTTTTCGCGCAATGCACTGAGAATACCTCACAGTTTTATCCCAATACACTTATTTAGATAAAACTTGATAGATTTCATAGTTCTGTGGTCTAAGTTTCACTTGTATAAAATAAAGCGAATAAAATGTGTAAAAAGAAAACTAATGAGTTAAACACTCATAAACTCTGCCTCGGTCTATGCTGAAGTGTGTGCTTTTCGGATTCCACTTCTATTAAGGACTTTCTCTAAAAGCAGCCAGGCATCTGATGAATCTAATTTAATTATATCTTAATACAATGATAAATTTCTGATTTTGAACTCAATGCACATTTCAAGTTTGTCACCTTTGTAAGCTGGGTACAGTGCTTAAACTGCTTTGCAATGGTGTTGACTTCATTCCGATGTCAATTTTCAAGTGATTTCGAATGGTTGAATGTGGTTTAGTCAATTGACTGGAGGCAGAACGAATTAAAATTGAAGAATGATCATTAAATAAGCGCTCAATCAAATCATCGCTGCCATTAGGTTGATCGCTTCTGTCGTGAATTCCCTGATGCACTCTCATTGCTTTTCCGATAGCGATGGCTTGGCATCAAGCAAAGAATGCAACTTCCTTTGGACAGATGTTGGACACCTACACAGGTTCACTTAGTCCACAATCAGAACTGCAACTACAATTTTCTCTTTCAACTGAAGTCGGGTGTAAAACCTTTATAGAACTAGCAAAAAAAACAATCCCTTTTTCAACGAATTTAAACCCACTCATTGCTTCGCACAAATATTGTTTCTTCAGATGTCGGACCTACCTCCTTCTCAGCGTCCTTCAGTTCTTGCTCCTTCTCTTTCACTTTCATCACGAAAGTCTGTCTCATTTCTTCTTCTTTCTCTTGGAATTCCTTCTTCTGTACTTCGCGTCGCTTCTCATATGTTTCTTGTAGGCTGAGTTTTTCGTCATCCCGGAAGCCCATTTCACCTAATCGGGTGCGTCTGTAGGTTTCGTAATGAACCCCGTGAGTTCGCTCTCTCAAATCATCCATATTCGTCCGTACCAGCATCTCACGGAGCTTCACAAAGTCACAATGAGCTTCATTCTCCACATACACTGTCCCCCAATTGTACTGCCGAACACGAGTTGATTTTCCGGTACCAGAGGTGACCTTCACCTCGTCATTGCTGCCGACGACGGCAAATGGAGTGTGTTGCTGGAAATACGGAATTCATCGTCATTATTTAGCATTTTGCATTTTCACAAAGAAACATAAATTTGCAAGATGCTACTGATTCAGAAGAAAGAAGTAGAATGTCAGACATTTTAAAATCGCGTCAGTAAAAGTAAAATTGAATCACTAAGTGACTCACATTCATCCTTGCGTTCACTTCCGCAACCGTATCATCATCGGTCGGAAATTGGTACAGGGATATTTCTTCCTGTTGAATTTCGTTGAGAATCTGTCGAGATGAAAATCATTTTCATGAACGAGACATCAAATTTTACGAAACATCCAAATGAAGAGAACTGACCCTGGCTTTGAACTTTTGCAGTTCCGCTTTCGTGATCGTGTCAGACTTGGCGATCACTGGAATGAGATTCACTTTGGAGTCCAATTTCTTCATTGTCACAAGGTCCAATGATTTGAGGGAATGGCCGGTCGGTGTAATGAAGTAGAGGCAAGCATGGATTCGGGTGTCGTGATACGTGTGCAAAGATCGTTTGATTTTCTGCTCCTCTTGAAGATAGGCCTCGAATTGGGAGTCGATGTATTCAATGATGACCTGCGTACTGTCTTCCTTGTTCACCTGATCACCGAAACCGCAACTCTCCACGATGGTCAGCTTCATCTTCACATTGCTCTCTTTCAAATCTACAGGAGATCAATGGGAAAGGAGTAAGGAGAGAACAGAGTCAAAAGCAAGCACGTTGGGCACGTATGCAGTGTTGCCACAAGTACCCGATTGAAATTTTCACGCGAAACCCTAAAATTCACGCAGATTTTAAACAATTTTTTGACGATATATGTACACCAAAATCGAAAGAATATTTGATATAAATCTGTCAATGAGTGTCTAATCTTTCGTTTGCTAGTATTTCTTTAGTAGATGCATTTGATTTGAATCCCTTATGAAAATATTTGCATATTTGATGTAAATCTGTCAATGATTGTCTAATTTTTCGTATTGTATTCTATATAACCACGCTTGTAACAAAAAGGCTTGTAAGCTTCAACAAAATATACCGTAGATTACCATGTAGCCAATCATGTCAGCTTTTACTATTATTTTCTTAGGAAGCAACTCGGTACTAACTCGGCAGACATCATTTAAGTACTATTAGACTGAATTGTATGAACGTCACACCCCAAGACCAAGTCTCAGAAACTAATATTTATTAATCCACATGTTATATTGCATATATAATAGCATCATGAACATTTTTAAATTATCTGAATATACACGTGCTTTTTCCATGAACAAATAAAGCCAATGTCATTTGTCAATTGTCACTCGTCTTCTGGTTGTTTCTGGAAAGAAACAAAATCGAGAGTTAAAATTACACAGTACTGCAACATTTCAAAAAGCTTACGTCAGTTTGAACACGTGGGATTCTAGGCAATGTACATATGATAGATCTTCTCATTAAGCTTTCTTTTTTCTTCTTCAAGTCATTTTCCTCTGCCTCCATCGCCTTCCTGCTCTCACTCAATTTTTCCATCGCCTTTTGATATTCGACCAATGTGTTCTTTAGCTCCCTTTCTTGTTTTTCTACCGATTTCCTCTTCTCAGCCAGGTCTGACTCGATTTTCGAAACGGCCTCGTTATGTCCTTCTTCTCTCTTCCTCCACCTTCAAACGTTTCTGTATATCCTCCAGTTCTCGAGTCCTTGCCTGTTCTTCTTCTTCCTTTTGCTTCTGAATCTTCAGTCTAACACCGTATTCATGACGTGCGGCTTGAACAGCAGATCGCATCTCAGACGATATCTCAATGGATTCACAAGTCACTCCCATACGTGATAACACTGACTTCACATGAAGTAAACTGTCAATTGTCATATCTTCAAGCCTGAAAATGCATATTAAATGATAATTCCATTATATCTTCGTATTATTATGTTTTTGGTTGGTTAATAACAATGTAAAATAAATAATCTTTCAACGTACGGATATTGTTAGTTAGAAATACATGTATATTTCGGCGGACCGCCCTTTTAAATCAATTTACATCAACTGCAGTTGATGAAATATATTTCGAACTGAAAATACCAATGCATTGAATGATTATTCATTTATTTTACATTATTATTCGGCAACCAAAAGTGTTTTTAAATTCTTTACACATTCAATTGTTATAAAAAAAAAAATTCTAAAAAATCTAATATGTTTGCTCTATTAAGTTCATTTCATGAATATTATCGAGAGCAGAATATTCGCGCTTCCTTTTTTACGCGACGTTTCCTTTCAGTAAACGACATTCGAGTATATTACAACGTTTTACTTAGGTTTACTATTGACCTACATTAATAAACTATATCATTGGTTTTATTGAAATTTTATCTACTCGGTCTAATAAATTTTAAAATTTGGTCTAACTCATGATTTTTACTTACCGATTTCGACTACTATTACTTACCGTACTAAAAATTCGCTCGGTTGTAGAATTTCCATGTGGCACACATAGGACAATTTCGGCAAGTTTCCAAATGGTTGTGAATTTTTCTCTTCGCTTGTTCCAAAATTCGACAGTATTCATATCGAGGTCTTCTTGAGACAACTGAAGAGACGAAATGGGTGGTTAATAAGCATACATATATCGGAATGAGTACAATCGTATTTACCGTTAACAATCTGAAGGTACGCCACTCCAGATTGATCCCATCCCTGTCTTCATTCGTTAGTAGAGTTGGGAATAGTTTACACAGGTTAGTGAGAAGGACTATCGAAGTATCCAAAGAAAACTCATTTTGAGGATTTAGCACTCGGACTGTTCGAATGAAGGTGTTCTGCAAAGGCAGGTGCGACCTCAATTTCGCAGAAAACGATTTCGTAAAAAGTCGCATCTGACTGTAAAATATATCGACTTTTTTCCTTTGGCTATTCTGCCCCAAAATCTTTAGGAGTTCGTTCGCCCTTTCACCAACAAACAGACTTTTGTCCTCACACTGGTTTTTTTTCGATCTACAATTTAAATTTGACATTTATTAAGCGGGCTATAGACTGTAATTTTTGCATGTACTTTGTCATTTGATTGCCTCGATATTGCTATGTACGGATATACTACATGTTAGCTAACTAACAAAACGTTAAGCATTGATCAGTTGTAAACACAATATCTACCTGTTGGAATCTGGTTGTATTTTGATGATTTCGATATCACTTCTTCTTTCACGAAGAGCGATATTACTTCTTTGTACAGCTCCCTCAACTTGTTATACAGACTGAAATAGATACATTCTGGTTACTTTGCAACCTAATTTCTTGTACAGAACCAACTTACTTGGCAATCTCACAGGAATCTTTCTGAAAATGCTTTTCGAATTTGTTCGCAGTCACCAGAGAGGATTTCAGAAAATTCAAATGAATTTCAAGCATGGGATTCTGCAAAGATGTTCTGATTCTAATCACGCATGCATTGTTCAGTCTCCTTTTCGTTCTCAGCGGTAATGTTTCCAGGAAGTATTTTCGTAGTGCCGGTAAACTGTTCCAAAAGACGTGAGCTGACCTCCAGAATCTGAACCCATCTGGTTTCTACCCTGCGTAAAAATTTGTGCTGTGGTAGATCTAACAGAGAAACTACTCCACTATAAGAAGTCCACCTGCTTGTATAATGGAAGTAATGAAACACATCATCTGCGAAATCTTCGACTAGACCTTCTAATGTGTCGCATGCGTATTTGATCGCATCTGCTACATGATGAAGCGAGCAACGTCCCTACATCAACTACGTGTGGAACAACATTTTCAGAAGGGTCAAAAAACCTTTTTTCTGTCCGATCATTACTGCTGGGCTGTCTGTCATACAACTGATTAAATTACACAATGGTAGATTGGCCATTTCCAAATGCTTCATGACACAATTAAAGATTGTTTCAGCTTTCCCATCGGAAATCTCACAAAGATCAAAATGGGTTAAAGTCAGTTTCCCGCTATCGTCCAAGAAAGATATCACAATTTCCAAAAAACTTTCTGTGTCCCATTTCGTTGCTTTCATCAATCAAAATAGAGAATGGTTTCTCTTTAATTTGATTGTGTAGCGTCGCTTTAAAAATTGGGCCTAAACCATCGTTTAGTATGTACGCACCTTTGGTGCGTTGCGTTTCATAGCAATCTGTGCGGCTATATCGGAATCGGGACACATTTTCTGAGTGAAACCGGAGTGGTCTAGCACACTCAATGGTATATTGTGTTCTGCCATGAAGATGAGGAGTCTAACCTCAGCATCGATACTACCTATATTCTTCGAACCTTTGCCTGAGGACTGAGCGATTAATTGAGCTTTGACTGTGTTTTTTCATTAATGTCATTCGTCAGGTCCCTATGACGCTTGCTCATAGCATGACTGGAAAGAGCACGTCTTCCCATTGCGCTAATATTATAATCCTTTTTTACACAACTTGCACTTAGCTCTCTCTGAGTCAGTCCCTCTCTCAATCCAAGAGCTAAATTCGGAATCAATCAACCATGACGCTTGAAATGTTCGTCGGTATAATTTTGACATCTAAAATAGAAAAGTACAAAAGAGCTAAATATAATAGAAATGCATACAGGGTATATTTATCGATTGAATCAATAGCATGCATGCAATTTATATACTAAATCAATTCACCAGAAATTCAAAATCATGAACGACTAAATCCATACAAGCGGGTGTTTACACTGTAATTACCTTAACATAATACATAAGATCTGATAAATGTCTTAAATAAATATTCAGATAGGATCATTATCATCTGACGAATTTCTTTAGTTGTGCAAAGCTATAGAATGCATATGAACATGAAAATAGACTAAGCTTACATATTTTCATTATATATTCCAAAATATACAGTTTGTACAATATGTAGTTATATAATGTTTTTGAGCGTCATAGCGTCTCTGAGAAATGTTTCAGTTTACAGTTACTACACTTGCTATAAATTGAATCCCAAACAGTATTAACAATTCATAATTTCGCTATTTTGCATCGATATATAACGTTTTTGCTCTGTAAGATATTCTGAATAGATACGTAGATGTACCGCATACCGCACACGTAATTCATTATTATCCTTCAAATGGTATTATTAACTCTACTATACGTTTCGCTAGCATCACTAAGTAAAATTCCGTATTTCTTTGTCCTCCTTTTTGTTTAGTAGATGCATTTGATTTGAATCCCTTATGAAAATATTTGAATAATGAAGTGAAAAATCATTGCATGTAATGGTATCAATAAATCAGCAAATAGTGCTGGAGAGATTATAGAGCTCACAGTTTGCTTTATTAAACATGAGATTTTGATGAAAGAATAGCAGAAATCTATAATTGTAACACGTAACTGGACTAAGTATGAAAGTAAGGATAAGTCAGAAATGAAATCAATCTAATTGCAACAGAAAGAAATGTCAATTTACTGTATTTTACAAAGGAAGTCAAGCAAGTTAGATACATGTTTTACATGACTTAGAAGCACAACTATCCATCAAAGCATACAAAAATGTACATAAGCATATTTGAAGTTTTATCACTATGTCATCGAAGTATATGTAGAATAGTTTTTGATTGATATCACAATTCTTTATGCCCTACGCAAACGGAATGTTACTATTCACCGATTACAATATGCGCGGATTATTTCTGACTGACCCTGATTTAGTCGTCGATATAGGTCGTAATATTGTGTATGTTGATGACAGCTTCTTAAAGTCTGGAGCTATACAATTTTCACATCGTTGATTGATAAGGCAGGACTAATGCACTACCATTATTTGAAAATAGGCAAAATGATGTATAATCCATCTATGGATGAAATGATTATAGCATACAAGCGAAATCAATATTCAGAAAAACAGGTATGGTACATTGTACTATGTACTTACACAATACTCATTGTAGTACCTCAACATGTTAATATCTTCCCATAAACCCAATGATATGGGATAAGGTGTAGAATTGTATTACATTTGTTTCCGTTTCTGCCTATCATTTTGATTCAATACAATGACTACTTTTGGGTCATTGCTGTTAATGAAACAGCCCTCTCGCCCATGTTATCAACAAAGCCGATATCATTAATGTAGAATATCGCAAAAGGTTTCATAGCACCGATATACTTCGCCGGCTCGCTACGGAATGTACTCCGGAATGACAAGTAAGGGGTGAACACATGTACATAACGGTCAGCAGATAATCAAATTATGTAGTATGGCATGACTGATACGTAATGAGACACAAGACAATAATGCTCGAAATACTGAAGATAAAATAAAGATACATCAGCCGAACTGAGAGACTGTCAGAATCAGCGAGCATATTCCAGCTTGGCTCAGGAGAGGTGACACCAATGGCAGGAAGCCGTCAAGCAGCATCGCCAATCATCCTCGACGTGGCTGTACTCTCTCGCCTGGATTCTCAGTGCTCAAGAGAGGAAGATGCATAAGCTTCATCTTGGTGTGTTAGAGGCTCTTCACATTCTAAGTCGAAACCTGACCTTTGCGTACAGACTCCAGATGGAGACCGTTTTTTACTCTTTCTTTACCCTGGTAACTTAAGTTTATCTTATTAGCTCAAGTATTTCGTGCTTTATTGTCCTGTATCTCATTGAATGAATGAAATAAGAATTTAATTATTAGTGGCACTTCGCCAATAATATAAACTCGTACATGGCAGGCAGGATAAACATTACAAAATGTAATTCACTTCATTCGTTAACAAAAAACAAATCAACTTACTTACCATGATAGGGGTCGAGGAACTCTGTTGAGGCTGACTTGAGGTAGCAAAAGTCCGTAAAATTTAGAAAGATTTCGTTTCGTAGGGTAAAACGTAGATGAAATGATACTTTAGAGGAACATGGCGGAAATTTGCTGCCTCCACTCGATGCGAAACGATGTATCAAACAATTGTAACGAGGAACAATTAACAAGAACGAAAAAGTCGTAATTATCCACAATGTTTTTAATTCAGTTTTCATATTGTAAAATGTCCAAATACATAGATATTAGGATACAGTCTATCGAAAAATAAAGACTTCAAATGTCAGCAGCTTCAGACTAGAATTTTTGCAGGTATCACTTGTGGATAGAATACGTCACATTACTCGATATCACCTTGTATATTCCTTTTTAACCCTTTAACGTCCATGGGGGCCTCTGAGGCCCCCAGCGACTTTTATTTTTATTCCTGACTATCCATTTTTTGAACAAGTTTAATCAGATTTCCTGAGAACTTCAATTATCATGTCTAGAACATGTATGTGAATTTTTAAGTCTCCATGCGCACTAGTTTAGGTGCCATATGGCTCTAGATTTTTTGTAGCGTTAAGTACCAGTGGGGGCCTCTGAGGCCCCCATCTCTATTTTGACAAATTTTGCATGCTTTGTGCTCTTTTTGTGATATCAGGTAAAGCCAATAGTACATGATAATTTATAGATTGAATAAAATTCACTGAATGTGTAGTTCACGCATCATGAAATCAAAATTGAACAAATAATTTATGATTAGAGGTGTATTCTGACACATGTGATTGTCAATATTTCCATCACTGTTGAATACGTAGCGAGAGAGATGGTTTTCATCGCGATGGTTCTGTCCCATTCTTGCATCAGCCACACGTATACAGTTATCGCTCTGCTCGCATAATTATGTCATGTGAGAAGGCATCGAATCACATCGCATCCAATCACATGACGCTCCTAAAATCCCCAGCCTCAGCTATAGTGACTGCACAGACAACGTTCGCATTTCTACACGATCGACTCGACATTCTGCATGTCTCGCCCACGCCGAGCCGCTGCCAACTTGGCAAATCAGTTACTGCATGTTTGAAACTCACGATGACGTTCATTTGACGTCTGATGAATCCGAGCCGGATGACGGCACCGCATCATCTGAATCGCACAGCTCCGCCGACGAAGAACAGTCCAATTCGAGTGTTCACAGCGTCAATGTGGGGCATTCCGAACAAATGGTGTCGAAGAATGGTCAAGAGGTCTGAAATCGTAATTCTGTGAGCAGCAGTGGTGGACAACCTCGACGTCACAACGTTCTTCGTGAAGCCAAAGGACCTACTCGGCAGGCCATCTCTGGAGGTGAAAGCGTCGCTCATGCTTTCAAACTTTTTTTACTGCGGAAGTCGTGAATAAGATCGTTACGTTTAGCAATCAAGAAGGTCATCGCAGAAACGCCGCTTGGAAAGACGTTGACTCAGAGGAAATTTACGTGTTCATTGGTGTACTTATATTAGCTGGTGTCTACAGAGCAAGCACGAACCGATACAGCAAATGTGGAGTAATGATCATGGACGCAGTATCTTCAACAGAGCCATGTCTCGTCAGCGATTTTGTGAAATCCGTCGGTACTTGAGATTTGATAATCGGGATACCAGAGTTGCCAGACGCATCACGAATAAAGCAGCTCCTATCCGAGAGCTAGCGCAGTATTTGCTTCAAGGTTTCGGAACTGCTACAAACCAGGAGAAAATGTGACTATTGACGAGCAGCTGGTGACGTCTCGAGGCAGATGCCCGTTCAAAGTCTATATTCCATCGAAGCCTGGAAAATACGGCGTAAAAATCTGGATTCTGGCAGACTCTGAAAACAGCTATTGTTGCAATTTTCAAATCTATACCGGACGCATCGGCGCGAATCGTGAGGTAGGACAAGCATTTCGAGTCGTTTTGGAATTATCGGAATTTCTTTCGAACACCGACCGTCACATAACTGCAGACAACTTCTTCTCGAGCCTTGATGTTGCCCGAGCACTTCTTGGTCGTGATCTGACATATTCCGGAACAATGAGAAAGAATAAAGATGAGCTTCCGAAAGAAATGCAACCATCACCCGGTCGCGAACCATTCACAAGTATTTTTGGCTTCCAACGGGACGTCACTCTAGTTTCCTACGTTCCCAAGAAAGGGAAAGCCGTGGCACTGATTTCAACGTTTCATCATGACGATGAATATCAGCCAGAGGAACCAAGAAAGCCAAAACTGATTCTCGATTACAATCGAAACAAGGCCGGAGTCGACACTCTTGATCAAGTGTGCAGGTCATATTCTTGCAAACGAAAGACAAGGCGATGGCCATTTGCCATATTCTGCAATCTAATTGGCATGGCCTCCTACATTGCCTTTGTCATCTACACCTCCATCCATCCTCAATGCTACCCTACAGCATCTCATAGACACCGTTTGTTCCTGATAGAACTAGGAACACAGCTGATGGCGGTGTCTGACGAAGAAGAGGTCTCTTCGGCTGGAACTCCAGGACCTGTTCGCGGAACCTTCAATCTCGCCAGACCCCGCTGCTACCTCTGTCCTCGACGATTGGAGAGGAAGGTCAGACAGATTTGCCATGAATGCAAAAGAAACGTTTGTAATGAACATTGTCGCATCATCTGCAAACATTGTGCAACGGATTGATTTTATAGATTCGCTATAAAAGGCTTCTATATCTGAATTGTTTTGATTTTCATGGCAATCTCAGAGGCCTACATGTATCAATGTACAGTAAATGTATATTACATATGTATGTAATGTGTTATACTATAGAGCTATTAATGCTAAATGTTGGATGTGTATTTTCCTTCAACATCCTTATTGAGTTCAGTATCATAACTAAACAAACAGTTAGTCATTATCATGAAAAATACACTGGGGCCTCAAAGGCCCCCACTGGACGTTAACGTAATATTTTTTCTTGGATGTTAGAGGGTTAAGAGTGTCACTAGAGAGGAAAATAATCAAAATGGTAAAATATATGTATTACTCATTACAATATAATTTATAACTAGTATCAAAATATTAATCCGATTTATCATTATATACATGTACATGTAATTCTTATCAAGATCTTCGATCTCTAAAAAATTCACGCAGGATTAATTGAAATCACGCATTTCACGCAAAAATCTTCAAATTCACGCAAAGCGTGAAATTCACGCAAATGTGTCAACACTGCGTATGGGATATCTCCCCCAGATTTTCAAGCTCGTCACTAAAACAAGTGGGGAGTGTACATGAGAATCGTGTTGATCTCGTTTTTGGATTCAATTTCACAAATTTCGATTGATTAACGTTGATCCAAAATCTTTGGGTCGAAAGCGTGCAAAAGGGGCGTGTCAGACATTGATGGGTTAAAGGCGTTGGATAGACAGTCATGGCTCTATCTACGGATATTTTTTACAGTTACACCACTAATTCAGAAATTATCAACTCAAACTGCATGGCATCGTGCACTGCGGCAACAAATACTTACATCTAAGCACAATAGAACATGCACATCTGAATTTCTAGGACAGGTTTCAGACAAATTGGAAAACGTGAGGGACGAGATAAGTCAAAAGTTCTGCAAGTTGAAAGACTCACCATATGTCAAGGCCTTCAGTTTGACCTTTTGAAGGTCGTGAGGAGTTGGAGTGAAGTCAAACTTCTGATTGAACAAGGTTTCCATGAGGGTGCTCTTTCCTAAGCCTGTTTCGCCTGAAAATAAAGGAATTATGTCAATCAATGTTCTCAGAAGGATTAGGGATTCAATATGAATTAACCAGTCAACCAGTGTTGCGATTCTTGGCGTAGGGTAAAAAAAACGCACAAGGTCGAAAAACACGCGCACATGTATTTCCTTACAAATAAGCCAAAATGGCAACTATGATCGCTAATATTTGATGAAACGAATTTTTACAAAGCTTAAATTTGCAGATCAGATAGTAAGAGCTTTGGTATTTTTCAGGACAAGTCAAATACACACGTGCCTTAAGTGGTAGATGCATACGAGCAGTGGGCCTATAGGCTATCCATTGAGTGAGATGTTAATGAACCTAAATGATCTTTGATAGGCTATACAAGTGGCTTATCTAGAAACTGCATGTAATTTGAAATTTTGATATCTTGATTTTGATATTTTAGAACCAAAGTTTTCTATTATCAAAAATTAAAAATAGAAGTCGAAAACTTAAAAAACGCGCAAAATGGATAAAAATGGAAAAAAACACGCTTACACGCGCAAATTGTCAAAAAAACGCGCGCGCGTGTAAACACGCGCGAATCGCAACACTGCAGTCAACCCCTTCGTGCCTATCACGAATATTCATTTAAAAAAGCAACCTCAAATTGACAGACAACATTATCATAAATATCTGTATGAACTACTCGTGACACTCTATTCGGTCATTAATGATTTCGCGGAATTCGTTGCTTTTACGAACGACTTACCAAGGCATATCTAATGGCATTCCTTCTGATTTTTTACTTCAGAGTTATCAAGTGTCAGTTTATAAAAATGTTTGAGCAGGTATGCAAATACTAAATCTAAGACAATAAGGATACGTATGTACATATGTTCATCGCCCATTTCAGTAAAAATGGATTTAGAATAAAGATAGAAGCTGAGTTGTAAAAGGGTTAAAATTTTCTGGTTCGGGTCCGTTTCCTCGGAAATTTCAGGCCTGGGCATTATTGCAATAGATAAGGTAAATTGTGAATTCATGTCTTCGTAGTTGATTTTTTCTGTATATCAAGAGAGCATGTTTGATGCTTGTCATCAGCAACGAAAAGCACACAAAATACAATCTTTGACATATTCAAGTTTGAGTACAATCGGTCCGATTGATTTCACATCGTGATAGCAAACAATACTCAAACCGCATCTAGTCGGTAAGTTCCTCTGAATTACCGGTAAGTTATCGACATTTCTATTTTGTGAATTCCATGTTGCATTTTTTGTACATCCGAATACAAAAGAGACCAATCAAATCATATAATTTACGCTTGTAGGGTTGCACTATATTAGTTTGTTGAGGAAAAACGAGCAGAGTAGCACTTCCAAGGCCTATCGGCTGGTCTCTTCAGAAAAACACCCAGCAATACACAGAACAAAATGTGAAGCGATAGATACAAAGTCAAAAAGTTAGAGCGGTAAAATCAACTCAAAAAATGAATTCTTTTTGTTTACATAGCGTTGGATAGAGCTTCTTAATGTACATAGCCTCTTTGATTCGCAGCAGGCGGTCTGTCCTTCCAAATGCGGTGACAGAGAGGCGTTCTCTCGGATTTGTGACGTCACTGCAAGCGCAATATACGAAAACGTCGCAGCCGAAAACGTCACATCCGAATTCGTCGCGCTTCCATTTTCCTCGCAATTGGATTCCGATTTGGTTGAAGCTTGATCAATCAATAAGTTGATAGGTCATAGTTAGATCGGAACGAAGTCTATTGGTCTATGGTGCTCATGCCAAGGCATGGCATAGATGTGGATTATTAAGAATAGATATTTCCAAGTTCATATCAGTCCATGCTTAGATCAACTCCAAGCAGATCTATGCGGTCCAGCTCACTCACTCTCCGTTTAACGTCGTTGAATTACGTGACGAAGTTGGACGGTTGATGGCTCGTCTCCACTTGCTTCGGTCTGCTGCAAGATCTTCATTTATTTCGAGGTTCTTCAGATCTTCCGAGATGCAGCTCCTCCACGACTCTTTCGGTCTTCCTACTGGTCGGCGACTGCTTACTTCCATTTCTTCAACCTCTCTCACAATGTCCTCCGACCTCTTCACATGCCCAAACCAGCGAAGTCTGCTTCTCCGGATGAGCACTTCCAAGTCCTTCAGACCACACCTTTTCACTACTTCTTCATTTGGGATCCTGTCTCTCCATCTTACACCAGCCATAAAGCAAAGCATCGTCAAGTCACACGTTGTCAGCTATGCTTCCCTATTTTAATGACTGCTATAATGAATTTGATTTTTATCACGTGATTCACAATTGAATTCGTCTATCGGATTCTATCATTTGATTCCACTCTGTCAAGGTATAGTCAAGAGTAAGACGCTATCAAATGATTAAACATGACATACTAAGAAGACCTTGATATAAGGATACATACAATATAGAATATTTTGTATGTGACGCTTTCCGATGCGTCGAAATCGAAACTGCGACACTTAAGTATGAATCCACTGCAAGTACATTGCGCTATAACAATCGCGTTATTTCTATATCACGTCGACGGCTGCTTTTGATTCTCGTAATTGGTGCGTGTAAGAACCACAAACCTAACTTGGACGTACAGACGTCAGATCAGCTTATTTCCATCAAAATATTCCTTGTATTCAAAACATGATTGAACAACATCCTTGTAAGTAAATAATATGAATATTCAGGCCGCCTTCATCTTCAAACCATGAGTCCGATTGTCGAAAAAGCAGAACTATGATGCAGATGCTGCTTCAAATAACCGGGCACCAAAACTTCACTGATTTGATAATTCTTTACTTGATATTTTTTTAGTGGGTCGTTGAGACGCTAGAAGAATATTTAGTCCAGATTGCCGGGTCATATTCTCGCTTGCTGATGACTGCGCCTAGCAAACAGTGCATGAAATTGTGAGCAATGAGATTTTTTTAAGGAATCTAAGTTCTTAGGTCAACCTTTGGTTCCAACGGTAATTTATAATAGTTACAGCATGTTAGCTACCCAAATTGCAAGAGTGGTTGCTTATAAATTCAAAACTGCTTTCATGCTGATCAAACTTGTCGATTTGAATAGCATCAAGTTAGTCAGTGCAGGATGCAGTCTCTCTCTCTCTCTCTCACCATTTTACAAATATGCCATTTCTTTTATCTTGTATTTGCAGACTTCGATGCAGATTTCATTGTGTAGGCAAACACATGCGATCATAGCTGACGTCATATGTAAATAGCACACGAGTCAAATTGAAGTTTTACCTTTCCGGAGACTGTTGTCAGTGAATTTGAAATGATTATCTACCGATGATAAATGAGGATGTCACGGTTGAATACTTCACCATCTCTCTAACTTATGTAAGAAAATACGGAGTTAAAAGTTAACTTGAATTATGGTAGAACGAAAGATTTAGACATTGAATTCGTGCCTCATTGCACACTTCTCAAATTTCATCTCACACCAAACTCATTCCGCCAAATAAAACCTCAATACGGAAGTTTTCATCTTATGTTCACAATGACAAATATGCAGATTAATTAGCCAATGTAGTGCAATTATTAACCATTGGATATTATCGCTTGTAATCAACAATTTATCTGCCATCATATCAACTTCATTCGTATCTGTTCACAAACAGCATGTTTATTTATTTATGTAGCATTCACAACGCGTCGTGATTATCAGACTTGAACTTTAATCGCACATCCACTAGTTCAACACCTTTCATCTTCAGAAGTCGATTGGGGTCGCTGACTTCTGTGGTCTACAAAATAAAACATTGCAGCTTTGTATTTTGTACAATTTGAATCTAACGGCTTGTCACAAATAATCTCATTCTATTGAAGCTGGGACATTCCCATAGCGAGTCCTACAATTGAACATAATTTAACACATAGGTAACACAGATATTTAATATAGCCTATGGCTGGCCCTTAAGAGGGCAGGTGATGCGTTCCCACTGGTAGGCATACTCGTAGATGGTCCTAGAGTGTCAAACTTTTTAACTATTCTAGGGTTAATTGACGGCCGGAATATTGTCTGAGTGGTTATTAGCAAGAGTTCTGCGAAGTTTTTGTGTACTTTTCTTTTCTCACAAGTGGCATCAAGGATTGGAAGTTTTCTGTTTAAAAATCTTTTGCAATTTAATAACACTAATTAATTCAGTGATTAGAAGAATCTAGACAATTGAAAATAAAATTTTTAAATGAAAAAAGCCAAATGCATCTAATTGCCAGTTAATTGTTATGACCGATAAATCTCACTCTTATCACGCTTTCTCCTTATTCTAACGAGCGATTTCCATCGTGTGGCAGATTTGTCGTGTAACACTGCTGCAGACTTACAGTGATACGTACTTTCATCATGGATGATTTCCTGACCAAAACTCAAAAGCCAAGAGGATACAACTGTCAGCTCTGGAGATGATAGAAAAATGCCATTTTTCAGTATTCGCTAAGTTTTCAGCTTTCTGTTAACTCGTTCACATGGCTTGTGTTCATCCACTCTCTTGCAATAGCATCATATTTGACGTACACGTCACAATATCAAGGTTATGGAGCTGTGTACAGGCTCGCAAGGCACACAGAACAGGGTGAAAGTCATGTCAATGTATATGTAGAACTACATCATGTAGTCTACGCATTGCAAAGTTGAAATTTCCAATTCAGCATTCAGACCGTGTCACAACATTGCAATTAATTGATTGCTTAAGTCACTGATTCAAGTTAATTGACTGGTGAAGTTTAAATTGATTTCTCTTCTTCCAATCAATAATTCCCAATTCCTGACTGGTTTATTCACACCGTGAAATTGAGTTAGTCAGTTTGGATAAAGTTGGCCACAAAGGCTGAGGAAATGCAGTGGCACCTGACAGGATGCGTTCCTGGTGACTCAACGTTATAATCATCTCATGTCAAGAGTGACTGTGACAAAGGGAGAGACTGAACGAAAGTACATGTACAACATCATAGACCAAATGAACACAACGGGATCGATTCCACTGATCAAATCATTAGTTCTTCAATGCACTTGTAAAACAAATGAATGACAGGTGGGTCACTTGTGGAAAATGCTGCGAACTGTTCATATACGAGCTTAGCAGATGCTGCAATTGTCATAGCACCGGTGAATGGCAGACAGTCGCTGCATGCAGTCACAAAACTGACGTCAGCACGACGCTATAGATAAGTAGGACCCGTAAATTAGTATAGTCTTAAACCGTCTCTGAACAAGCAATTGGTTAACTCTGATATTTTCAATTATCCATTAAATAATTTCCTCTTCTCATGAACACGAGACTGTAAGCATGTTGTCACCAGCGCTCATTTCTCTCATTCTATTCCGATCGTGTGAAATCGGAAATTGATCACATTTTATCGGAGTAGGCGACCTTTGAAAAATATTGCGTTCATCAAACTAACTTATTACGTGTAAGTACTGAAGTTACAATCAGGAATTACGGAACGTAGATGAAAATGTCATCTGCACAATCTGCGTGCCAGACCTGCATCCGAGACACAAGTCTTAAAATCACACACTGTCGGCAAGTGCGATCAATGACAGGTGAAGATGAACTATCTATGCAATCCAGAATGTTGATGACATCTTCGATAACAAAACTTAATACGTATCAAGGAATAAATCTGAATAGATAGCATATCATCTAATATCTTGTCCGAGCCGAAATCTTTCACTTTCAAGTGAGAGGAGGCCGGCTGTGGCCCATTCATGATGCCAAAAACAAAGTCACATGCAGCCAAGAAGTCAATGAATTAACAAATTAATGGTCAAATAACAGGCAGATGTCGATTCCACAACATTTGTAGGTGTTACAATGATTTTACAAGTAAATTCTACTCAGCCTGTCGTTCACACAGTCTCACTGAGTCACTGTCTGTCTCTGTCTGCTTTACTCTTTAATAACAGCAGTCAAATGATTCCTTTCTTCTTCTCAGGAAATCATTATTTTGTATGAATTCTGAAATATGTAGATAAACAATATCTATGAATTAACAAATTAATGGTCAAATAACAGGCAGATGCCGATTCCACAACATTTGTAGGTGTTACAATGATTTTACAAGTAAATTCTACAACTGCTGAGTTGTTTTACGTACATTTGATTTGAGGAATGCAAAATTTCCTGATTTGTAACTCAAATGCAACTTGTAGCGTCTGCGGTATCAGTGAAGGCTTGCTGTTTTGAGAATGTGCTACATAAGCCTCCACTTGAATTGAAGGAATGTGATGGATTCTGGAAGACCCCTGCATCCGCATCTACAAGGGCACTTGAGATCTTGTTAACGGCTTACAAGGTGTACGCCACTCATGGTGATATCATGAACGATTCCGGAATACAGAGAAAGGGTGCAAGCCGCCCAACTCATAGTGTCGGATTTCTAAGGCAAGTTGCAGATGACTAACAAATTTCTAACATCTGCTTAAGTTCTAATATGATCATCTAATGACAATCATTCGTTTCTCTGCCGAATGCCGAAGTAGCAAAACAATTATAACATGCCAAAGAAGCTTTTCAACAAACACGCAACAGGCGGAGGCCGAGTCCACAAAATTTGTTAGTGTCACAATGATTTTAGATTGCATAATTGTTTTACATTTCTATATAGGCCCCTATATAATAGAAGCTCACTTTCATGGAGTAACTACTTTTCAGGAGTACGTGTTTCAAACTCACCTAGACAAAGAATGTTGAAAGTGAAACCTTGAGAAATGCATTTGCTGACCAACTGGTCCGGGAGTGAGTCGAAACCAACGTGTCCATTCAATTTCAGATGTCGAACATCCGGACCCTGGAAGACGAAGGGAACATTCAAAGAAAATCATCAGCTGAAAAAACTGACTCTCAATTGATTTTCCTTCCAAACTTCTGAAAGCAAATAACTGAGAATAATCAAATAACATGGTCACGTAAATATGAGGTTATTCAGCCAAAGGAGCAATCAACTCATGACCTGAAACGATCTGTTCTGCTTCCCTGACCGTCATCTTCGCATATCAGTGTCATCGTGTACCGGAGACAAAACGTCAACCGCATGGTAACTTTGCTCCACTTGTTCATTTGTTCCACATTCTCATTTGTTCGACAGGTTCATTTGTTCCACACGTTGATTCTGGTGTTCAAAAGGTTCATTTTATCCTTTTGTTCATTTTTGTTCGGACGGTTCATTTGTTTCAACACGTTGATTCTTCAACACATGGATCATTGTACCATCTCATCTCATTTATTCCACACATTCATTTTGCTCAACAGGTTCATTTGTTCTACAAGTTCATTTGTTGACAGGTTATTTTGTTCAACACGCTTTGATTGCTGTACTCACATACTTTGCATTTCTTTCAATTAGCTTCAGCGCATTTCCAATGGGTCTGAATTCCACTTTCTGTCAATAATGTAGGCATGCTCATTACAAACAAATGAGCAGAGGCTTATCTTTTGATCCTTTTGTTTCTTTAAACTCCATCCTATCAAATTACGGAAGTAAACTAATGAGCATCGCAAATTCAATCATAATCAAATTATGATTTGAGCATCTATATAGAATATGCATAGATAGATCTCAATGTTAGGGATTTATGCCATAAATGATCCATGCCATAGGTAAGTAATACACTGGCATCCGATGATCAATTTTCGAAGAAATAAACGCATTAGCGAAATGGACCATGAAATTCTGTCGATGCAATGAGCGTTTTTGATAGATATCCTGTCGAACAAATGAACGTATCGAACAAAAAAACTCGATCAATTGACATCCTTTATTCATGTGATGGATTAGAAGTCAAATCGGAGAGCTTATAGCGGTTAGGTACACAATTCATTTATTATGAATTCGATGAATTTCTTGATTTTCCAGATTGATATGTACTTTTACTCGAGCACATGAATGGATGATCCGAAGCGTCATCATCTCAAAGACGACACCGATCGAACGTGTCGTTCAGAGTTAAGAAGCAAAATTGAAAGAGAGGCCCTCATTCTCCTATCCAAAGAGTTTTGCTGTTCTGATGACTGTCGCATCCATCACCTCATCGCGAACAAGGAGAGTCGACATTGTGCAATGACACTGATATTTGCGAATTCGAAGAATACTGACGTGGATGCAGTAAGATATCATTTCAGATAACGTAGCATTGTGGCTTGATTGAGCCTTTCACTGATATATAATTTCACCCCTGGAGTTGGTAACTTGTTAGTTAAGTTAGACGGAGTTTGTAAAAAAAACACTTGAGAATAAAATCAACAACTGTCAACTGTCTGTAGTGCATCAATGCATGCATATAATCAGAACAATCCATATGCGATATGTTGCATGTAATTTCGTATATCTGTCATTTTGATTTTCTTTCTTGATCAAGTATCTTTCAAGAGAAGTAAGGAAGCGTTCATTGTCGATTAGTTTTCTATGAATTCCGTTATAGATGAAATGGAATTCTTGAGAATTGTGGGCTTGGCGAATGTACAAGCGACACTGGCGCTCGAATTCTGTACATTCTTGATACATCAGGGAAACAGAAGTGTCTTACATTATCAGAATGATATCTATCATGATATCAACTTTGCAATCTTTCTACTAAGATATCGACATCTAGAGCACCCTTCTATTCCACCGAGAGTTGACATTGTCTATGAATGCTTCCTTATCACACAAAACTACTCACCGCTAAGCTGATTACTAGTGCAGGACTACCCTGAAATAATCGCATGAATCAGTCATTGACTTTCCAATTTGCTAGAATAAATCATGAATTAGGTAAGTAATTATGTTAGAGTGCAGCTCATAATGCAATAATTAATTGTGTCAGTGATTCCTTTGTTTTAGCAAAATAATGCACAAGCGAATAGAGCTGTAACTTTGAAAAATCAGTATAAACTTAGTTTCTGCATGATCAAGTTATGAATTTAATTTATTTTTCGATCATTTATATAAATTTACGTCGCTTAACAATCAGAGCTAAGTCTCGACCAATCAGAGAAAATGAATGACAAAAAATGCAGATTCAAAACTACAATGTCAACTTATTCCTTTCACCCAATGGTGACATTTGAATATAAAATGCACCATGAAACCAGCTAACCAATCACTTTCGGTCACTTATGCAGAATCTGACATAATACACAAATGAATGCAATTCACTCGACTGTCTGCAATTTGAATGACAATCTAAAATTCGAAATTTCTTATATATTTTGAAAAATCTATCTTGAATATAATGTTCACAAGCAGGCATGAACCTCTAGAGTTTCTACACACCTAAATAAACATGCAACAGTTTCTAATTGAAGCTTCAGTGACATGGTTGAAAGCATTCATTTGTTCATTGATATTTCATTTAGATTTCGCTACTGCTGAACTTCTCTTCGGAGTTCACATTTGCACACTTGAATCAACCTAAATAGTAACTTGGTTGATAATAAATAACATTCATTGATCACAAAAAATCATTAGTTCATCAAATCGAGCACTGTCTTGAAATACAAGCAAATATATTGAGAGAACATTTCACATGAATCATTCATGATGTTCTTTGAAAGATGCTGCTTACGTTCATCTCACCTTCTGTCTCACATATCTGATTACTTTCATTCAAATATTTGTCTTCATTCCCTACCAGCTTACCGACGACGCATTCGGTATTTGTAGTCATTCAAGGGTTGATTATGAATAGTAAATCCTGAGACCCGAACATACATAGCGTCGGAGTATTTGCGTGGACTGAGTTTTGAAGTAATACGTGGAAGGAAACCTGCATCAGGAAGTTGTAGATCTCTAGCACATCTACCATGCCATCTAACACGGTTTACAAGCGCCACGCAGTGAGCGGCAACTTTGACGAGTAGCTTAAAACGCACTGGGAATTCAAAGTGATTTCAATTTCTATCAAAGAAAATGTTCTTCATAAGGACGAAGCCTGTCACTGCAGACGCAGGAATCCTATGATAAATGATTGCCCCATTAACTACACACATTTTGCGTAAGATTATTCCTAGGAAAAAATCAATCAGCTGCGTAAAATTTCATGAAAGGCATTTGAAACGTACGTGCGATTTATTGAAATCATCGGAATAATGCCAGAGTCATTGAAGTAGACAACTTCAAGAATCAACCTTTGCATCTTCGTAACCTAACCTACTCATCATTCTTCATGCTTTGGGTTGATGATATTTATGAATGCTTCATCATGAATCAGCGAAGTACTTACCTCTTCTGTCTTGGGGCTAGGCTGAAACAATGATTGAATCCGATAATCAACTGCTTCTAATAACTTGAATTATAAATAATGCCATTCATAGTTGCCAATGACGTAGTAGTGGTGCTCATTATAACAATTAATATCATTCGATATATGAAAGATATATTTCATTCAGTGTAAATTACAAAGATTCTTTTTAAAACCAAATCAGCTATAAATTCGTACATTGCAAGTCGGGTGTTTATTTCCACTTCACACTAATAACATAGTCATAGATGAAGCCTCAGATACCAATAAACATAATGGGTAAAATTATTGAAGTTCATCCTTTTTCGCAAGAAACATCTTTTCATCATCTTAGTAACTCTTTGAAATAAAAGGATGACGCGAATGTGTACAGCACTGTAGCCAAATTTGAAACATTTTGACTGACCGGAACATTTTCACCCAAAATGAAATATGGACTAATAACCTTGCTTATATTACGTACACATTTGTCGATAACAGTATCTGAAATATAGGCTACTGGATGATGTTAGGGCTGGAAAGAGGCATAATTGAAATAAACGACAAAACTGGGTGTTTGAATCACTGCTTTTGCTCTAAATATTAGCATTTAAGAACGATTCTCCAAAGAAAATAAATTGCATGATGATCGCAACCGCATTATTTTCTGGAAGTACACAGCATTCTGAATTATCTCGAAGTTTCTATTTGAGGCGGATTTGAATAATTTTTTCTTTTTGAGAGAAAATGTTACTTAACTTAGTTGTAAACAGCAAAAAAGCAGGTCTTTCCTTCCCACTTTTATTTTGGCCACAAGTAAAAGCAGATTGGTAGAAATATATACAACCCTTTTTCGGGTTGTTTTTTAAGAGGAGGAATTGGCAACCTTCACGTGGTCTCCCCCGGTAGTACTTGCGCCGCAACAAGCCGAGGAATTAATGCCAATACCCAAGCAAACACAAAGCCATGGAAAAGCTAACGGAATTCATGGCTTATGTTGAATTTTGGTGGCGAGACCATTGAATCGCAGTGACGAGCTAAACAATTATTTTATAAATCACGAAATAAACCTTTATGCTGAGAATTGAACAACCGACGAGGTTTACTCTATTTAAAAAACATAGACTTCCATATTTTTTTTCTTCGCTTGTTTTCTCACGATAGAAGGGCTTTCTATCCTTGACAATAAATATAGCTAACACTGGAGCAAGCTTGTCACACTATCTTGATGTGAAGCGAATGCTATCTTAAGAAAGTATTCATGGAACAAGAGACGTTCTGTATACTCACGCCTACATCTCGAATTTTACAGAGTTATTGCTACATACTTCCATATAATTCTTCCATTTTTCCACTTGACTTGTTCACAACATTCAGGTTCAAGACGTTCGAATATTGATATTCGATGATGAGGAATTCATATTTAACTCTAGTGTTAGATGTCATGCATAAGGAGTGCCCAAGTAGAAATCTGAAGAGCATGCCGTTCAAGTGTCCGGCATTGTAAATAATGCTGAAGTATTTTTCATAAGAGGTGGCATTGATAAATATAAACCTGTACACCGCGACAGCACACAATCATCACCCGCTGCATCTCTCTGAGACTTATGATGAGAAGATAATCAGCATAAATGCTCCTCTCTCTCACCTGCTTGACCTCAACGTCGGGTTTCAAATCACTCAGAACTTCATTGACAGTTTTCTATCACAAAAAAGAATTTCAAAATGCAATTTTGTCGTCATCTTATCTGCTAATAATAATTGACATCGCCACTCTAAAACCAAAATGAAAATCTCAAGGCAATTGTTGATGTAGATTACAGAAAATAGCTGCGTACCCTGGCAGATTTGAATCACCTATCCTCGCTACTAAAGGCCATCGCCTTGTCAACTACATTTTGGCATAAACATCTAAGTTGAAGAAATCTCTTGAATAACGATGGCTTCCTCTTTCATGGATAGCGTAGAATCTCAATGCAAATTTCATCAATATACAGACTCATCTGCACATTTTATCAGGGTAGTAAGTGACCTATGATTGCCTTATTTGTAAATACGTAAGATTTGCTGACATCTTATGTCTAATGAACTGTCTGTCAGTACAGTGAAGAAACGTCTAACATGAAAACACACAGTTTGCATTTAAATAATCAAATTATCGGTGCTTTATGGGTAGAGCCATTGAAGTCAACATAAAGGACAACTTCACTCTGAATATTGACATCCTCTTTGACATCTCCCTCACCTATCAATCTGGGATAGTCTAGACGACCTCCCGACCACTCTAAGAGTTATCACTTGTGACTGTTGCGTTACCATGAATTAGCAAAGTACTCACCCCTTCAGTCTTAGAGCTAGGCTGAAATGATGATTAAATGAATGTGATGTAATTGATTCAAGTAAATGGCCTCATGAAAATGTCATTTACAGCTGCCAATATAGTTGTGGTGCACATAATGATAAAAAGTCAATCAGTAAAATATATATCGGTGCTTCATTCGAATAAAATAAAAAAGAAGCTAACTGATGCCACGTAAGATAAAAGTTATACCTACCTATCAAATCTAACTTCACTTGTAAAGAATGAATTCTATTTAACTAAATACATGTAAAATATATATATATATACCGGGTGTCCCACAGCGAACCCCCCCCCGCCCCCCCCAAACGATTTCCATCATTATCTCAAATTATAATATAGCCTACATTGATATGTTGTGATCAAAAGGTCATTATTCACTTATTAGAGTAATTTCTGCAGTTCATACAAAGCACGAAACGCGTCTTAATTAAACTTTTATAATTTATGTTCAATATGTTGACCATTTTCCTGCACACAGAGTCGAATTCTATTTTGAACAGCTTCAGAACATACTTTTCTACAAGCTCGTCTATGTCACGAAACACAGTACTAATACTTCCAGGTTTGAGGATGACTCCTGTATACAATCTCTTTTACGTGTCCCCAAAGAAAAAATCACACGGTGTTAAGTCTGGTGATCTTGGAGGCCATTCCAAAAGACTACCACGGCGTCCAATCCAGCGGTTGGGAAAATTACTGTTTAAGTAATTTATGACGGAACGGTAATAATTCGCCGGTGCCCCATCCTGCATGAAAATGCTCCCAAGATCGGTGATTCGCGGCAGCACGCTTTGCAGCATACTAAGATAATTCTCTCCTTTGACGGTCTCTCGAAAGGAAAATGGCTCCGTCACACCTCGGGATGAAATGCCAGCCCACACTGTTACACCAGGTTGGTCCATGGACTTGGTGCTTAGACGAAGCTCGTTGTAATCTGACCAATAAACTGAATTGTGGCGATTCACAGTTCCGTTTAAAAAGAACTTCGCCTCGTCTGTCCATAGACAACTTTATTGATCAATTGGTGATCTCGTTCCAATAAACGTAGTAAGTCCTCACAAAAATTCAAACGTAGATCAGGATCGTCTTCATTAAGTTCTTGATGCAACGAGAAGTGATAGCTTTTCAATCCCAAGTCGACTTTCAGAATTCGATGAACAGTAGATTTTGAAATGTCAAGATCAGCGGATGCCTTGCGGATAGAGAAATTATCACCCATTTCAGTGATAGCACCGGCAACCGCGGCTACCTGTTCACTATGGCTTTCACTTGATGGTCTACCATGTCCCTCTTCGTCAACTCTTCCAGTGGACTCAAATCTCTTAATCAATGATGGAATCGATTTCCTATCAATTGGTCTTCCATACGTGTCTTCAAAGCGTCGAACTACTTCACGATAAGTGCCAGTTTGATAATAGCTTTTCACAATGAACACGCGTTCCTCAATCGTGTGGCGACGTGGCATGACTAATTGTAAATGATTAAACATGAAGCAGCATTTCAGTTAGAAATTTGAATTTGCAATTATTGTTTGAGAAATGAAGACAAATTCGATGTCCTAATGATGGCATACACTGATATCTAACAACAACCCAAGCTGCTCTTATCAAGCCGAAGTCACCAAACTTCAAGTAAATAATCTTGATTTTGTGTTGGGGGGGTTCGCTGTGGGACACCCGGTATATATCATATCGCCTTATTTGAACTGTAGGGCAGACATTGCTCGTGAAGGAAATAATATTTCACTCCAATGCATTAGAAGGAGCATAATATGTGCCAATAATGTCTGATCTTGTCCTGCGTTAGACCAGATTAATTCTGAGAATAGGTATTTGCATTACTCGGAAAGCTAAATTTCTATTCAAATACCCCTAATAATCATAATCATATAACACCCCTAATATTCAATAAATGTAGACATTGGACATATCAGTCAAAATTATTCCTTGATCATCATAGCAAGTCGGCAAATAAAATTCGGGACGCAACTCGTGCGAAGATTGCTTCACCACATCACATGAACTCGCTAGACTTGAATGGCAATCATCCAACGAGCTCGGGCATTTAAGATATCTAACTCACGGAATGCTACAAATAAGCGATCATGCACTAGTTGTGTAAATAACCATTGTAACTTCAGGAGCATGAGATGACTCAAATTCTTGAAATTTTAATCCTGAAGACGTACTGTCAACATTGATCCCCGCAAACTATCTTGACAGTGTTCAGGAAGCGGAATAGATGTTTCGACAAACTTATCTATTGCGGAAATAACATGAGGTCAACGATTATGATAGCATTTTCGAACATGCAGATGATCATTGTAATCAGGATAAACTTTCGCTTTCGCCTTTTGCGTAAATTTTACTTCATCTGGAACACTAGATTTCAGTATGTTCGAGAAATTATCGCTAATTATTACTCTATTAGCCTATCACTTCCAAACCCTCATTATCTATGCACCGCATTCAGTGCAAGGACGTTTATCACTCTAAGAGCAATGAGAGAAATGGATAAACGAATCTGCTATTATCATGCATAAGTTGTGCCTAAATACAGGCATCCTCTAAGATCAGGGTAGGCCTCGACCCGGGTAAAATGAAAAAACCGGACGGGCGGGCTTAATGGCGGGTTTTATGGGATTTATGGAGGGATTAATGAGATTTAGTGCCTTTCTGTGTCCTTTCATGATTTCTGTGCCTTCATATGCGACCAAGTCATTTCGCACGTTACAATTATGATATGGTAATGAAGAACAATCATCTTCTATGCGTTGTCAACTTCTCAAAGCTGGTCTGAATTATTTGATGAATCAATCCCCTTTCATCGGATGTCCCTGACGTCATTCTCAGCGTCCACCAATATCATTGGCAATGGAAAGTCTGATCCACACGGGTGGCGATTGGCTGTGTGTAAACGCAGTTTTAGTCTATGAATTGATTTACTCGAACGTTGTTTTCATTGAGGGTTAGAACAATCAATCAGGCTTAACAAAGGGCTTAAGAGAATAAAAGGAAAATGTGAGGATATTATTTTTTGGTAGTCCTAGTTATGAATTCTGGATACAGTAATTATTCAGATGATTGAATAACAAGGAACGTACAATCGGAATTTACAAACATAAGGACAGTCAAGTCGCATTCCCGGATGTTGGTTATTTTTTTGTTCATGAAACACGTTAAATGAAATTTCAAAGTGCATACGCATCTCTTGATCTAAGCAAATGACATGTGCATCGAAATTCCCTGCTTATTACTTTTACATGTAATTCGACGAATGTTAAGGATACTGTTGCTAAGGTACAAAAAGTACGTTGATGGTCCGGAAATTCAGTTCTCACAAAAAATTAATCCCTCAAAAAACCCGCCAATCATGCCGCCCGGGATCCCACCCGCGGGATTAATCCTGTGCCAATCTTGAATAAGATATTTTGATAACGAGTGGTTTTTCGATAATATGTGTGCAGCAGTAAATGAAGTAGGCAAATGAATTCAGTGAATTCTTGTATGAATCATGAATGTGATAATAATATAAAAATCGGTCTTTTTCTCAATGACGTAATGAGGGATATTCGTCACATTGTCTTCTGTCTCACCTCCTCAATGTTTAAAGCAGCCAAAACTTCACCGACAGTTGGCTATATAAGAAACGAGTTTTGAAAATTCATTTTTTATCAAAATGTAAGAAGGTGCTCGTTTGATCTAAGCAGCATTATGCAGTTTTTTCTGCCTTACACCACTCTAAGAGTTATCACTTGTGACTGTTGCGTTACCATGAATTAGCAAAGTACTCACCCCTTCAGTCTTAGAGCTAGGCTGAAATGATGATTAAATGAATGTGATGTAATTGATTCAAGTAAATGGCCTCATGAAAATGTCATTTACAGCTGCCAATATAGTTGTGGTGCACATAATGATAAAAAGTCAATCAGTGAAATATATATCGGTGCTTCATTCGAATAAAATAAAAAAGAAGCTAACTGATGCCACGTAAGATAAAAGTTATACCTACCTATCTAATCTAACCTCACTTGTATAAAATGAATTCTGTTTGCCTAATACATGTAATGTATATATCATATCGCCTTATTTGAACTGTAGGGCAGACATTGCTCGTGAAGGAAATAATATTTCACTCCAATGCATTAGAAGGAGCACAATATGTGCCAATAATGTCTGATCTTGTCCTGCGTTAGACCAGATTAATTCTGAGAATAGGTATTTGCATTACTCGGCAAGCTAAATTTCTATTCAAATACCCCTAATAATCATAATCATATAACACCCCTAATATTCAATAAATGTAGACATTGGACACATAAGTCAGTCAAAATTATTCCTTGATCATCATAGCAAGTCGGCAAATAAAATTCGGTACGCAAAAAGTAGAAAAAGTACGTTCATGGTTCGGAAATTCAGTTCTCGCAAAAAATTAATCCCTCAAAAAAACCCGCCAATCATCCAGCGCGGGATCCCACCCGCGGGATTAATCCCGTGCCAAAATAACGAGTGGTTTTTTGCTAATATGTGTGCAGCATTGTAAGCAATATTGAGCATTTGTTCGTAGGCAGGTGAATTCAGTGAATTCTTGTATGAATCATGAATGTGATAATAATATAAAAATCCGTCCTTTATTCGATGACGAAATGAGGGATATTCGGCACATTGTCTTCTATCTCACCTCCTCAATGTTTAAAGCAGCCAAAACTTCACCGACAGTTGGCTATATAAGAAACGAGTTTTGAAAATTCATTTTTTATCAAAATGTAAGAAGGTGTTCGTTTGATCTAAGCAGCATTATGTAGTTTTTTCCTTACACTTATGACAGCCGGTAGTGGCGAAAGCTTATGAGGAGAGAAAATAGAATTTTAAGTAAAACAGCAACAAGGCTTATTTCTTTGACTAAAAAAATCATTTTTAATTGTCTTTTGTATGTATTGGAATTTTTTACAATTTGATCTACTTGCTGTTTTCAAAATGTAAGAGTCATGTTGACAACGGTACTATTCATGTGCACACTCAGAACATTCATGCTTAAGATCAATACACAAGGAAAAAACAAAAAATATTGCGAACTAGACTTTTCGCATTAAAGCTAGTATTATGCCTAGATGAAGTTAATGAAAATATGAAATACGAGTACATGTATAAAAACAAATGAATAAATCACTTCTACCCAAGAAGCTTTAACTACTTCGGCTGCCAAGGATATCCCCATTATTCACAATCAATACTGAATTCTCTCGTTGCGATATTGCTACAATACCTCTGATGAACATATAAATGCTTCATGTACCTACATCTGAAGTAGTTGGCTATTCAATTATCAAACAAGATTGAAATGTAACTAAACGAGAATAGCCGACAAAATCCACTGCACATCCAATCCTACACTGTCATCTTTGAAACACATATAAATTTGATATATAGTATATTGAATGCAAGTACCTACATATAGAAGATCATTTGCGAAAATAAAATAGGATGATGTCAAAGTGTATACCAATCTTATAATATTCTTAAATATGGATAAATTCATAGCTCTACTCCCTTTCTCCTCCTTCTGCAAGCTGGCGCATATTTCCCGCAGCACCCTATTGTGTACTGCAGAGGCATCCTTCCATAATTTTGATGATGTCTAGCGTTGTGTTGAAGATATTGCCTGCTTAGAATTCACTGAAAAAGCTTGGATTCAAACTTGGCATCCCTTATGGCGGTCAAGGTTTATGATATTTGGTTCGCTATGCTCCTGCGGTCTACCCTGCTTCGTACAGTAAATCCTATGAAAACTGGTCTTCTTCGTTTATCGACGATGCTCTTTCACGACTCAGTTTGTTTCAGCAAATGCACCAGTCTATGTTCCCTAAAACATAAACCTCGTCAGTTCCTCCCATCAGATGCCATCGAAGAGTTCGATTTTAAATAATTATTGCTGCATCTTTCTCCAGCACATCAAGCGCGATTGAAAGTCGCATCTGCAGCAAGAGCATGTTACTGGCTGATAGAATGCATTCTAATTGATTGGGTTTTCATTTGGATGCTCATGAAATGCAGATACTCTTCAAGTGGTGGGTCGGTTTAGATCTAAATAAGATGATCTCTGCCCAACCTGGCCATCAGAGAATCGTACCATCCTTGATCAGGCTGGATATCACGCTCACGCGCAGATCTTCAATCGAGGTCTCACATCGACATAATGCTTCACGGGATTGCCTATTCCACTAGTGCCAAAGCGGATGCTTAGCCTGAGCTTTAAAAAGGTGGAGATCTTGGGCAAGATAATAGCAGACTAGCAGACATTCTTCTGCCATCACGGCATCTTGGACGGACGGCTGCACATCCGCTGAGCCCAGAGACACCAGTGTAGCAGCGAGCATAGACGAGGAATATGTGGCCCTCAATGCTGAGCAGAGAAAATCCAGAGTGGAGAATTCAATTGGCATTGCAGTTCCCTTGCGGAATTGTCTACAACACTTTTCGACGTATCTGCTGCCGATTTTCCCTGCAAACCCATTCTTCGAAGGACGGAGTGGACAAAGGAATCTTCGAACGCCTGAGTCTCCAACGTTCGAATGCTCGGGCACTGCTGTTGCGTGCAGAGTCAGCCGCAGACGGCTTGGGTATTCCTGCAACAATCAAATTATATGCTTTCTAGGTTTTTTTGTATTTTTTGTACAAGTATTTTCCCTCAATATAGTTATTCTTATTAGTTTCCTGATAAATTAAAATTCCACTGGTGACTCAATAGGCATTCCGGCATCTGTGAACAGCATTTCTAACACATTTCTAAAATATGTAAATCTCAGGAAAGATCATGTAAAAGAGTTCCAAAATTTATGTCTGAAGCATCAGCGCATTTATCCATGCAGATCTCCCTCACTGCACTGAATGATGTCAATTGCGAATACTTTCTTGCGACAGATCATCACAGTACTCACCGCCTCTGCTTCAGAGCTACACTGAAATAATGATGATGGCATGTATTAGTTAAGCACTTCTTTTGTAAATGGAATTTGTTGAGTTGCAACTGTGAACTGTAAAATATAGCAAAGTTGCATTAATAATCGAATGTTGATTGTGACCACTGTTGATTAATTACAAAAATCATTTTAAATGCATGAATCTCACAACAAAGTAATCTATTCCTAGTTTCGACCCATATGTCAAATTTTGGGTCAGTGACTATGTAGGCTTATCATAAGCCAGCTTCAAAAGCTGGATTCATCCCCTAAGAATAAACATATGGGTAAATTCTGTACTTACTAATACATAGAAATAGTAATAGGTGGTAAACAATCATCTTGAATACAAGAGGGTCCACTAATATGAAGGCAAGTCATATAATAGCAAGTGCTGGTAGCTCTTACGATAATAGCTAACTACATGAGTTAAGTGTAGAATTTCTTCCGTCAGTGCATCACTTGCTTCATTTGGTGTCTCACCTCGTACTGTAGAACATTCATTAAGCCTCATATAGTCTCATGTTGTCTATAGCTAATCTATAAGTCCTACGTGTAAATATAATAGGCAAAATGCTAACATCGTGGAATTCCAAGTGGTTCAAATTAAGTTTACATATAATATCATGACTGCAATATGTTCGGTGTCACACACCGGTATATACTGGGTATACGCCTTCTTGCAACTCACGACAGAAAATACTAGATCCGCCGTTGAAATAAGATCATTATTGATTAAAATATCACAAATATTGGTGCGTCTCATCGAGAAATGCAAGCAATAACAATGAATAAATAGTTTTCAATCAATCATGATGGATTATTGTATCAGCAAACATCACCTTGTGACTCAACACAGCCTGTAATATTTGGCTCATTATACTGAGAAGCATTCAAAATTAAAGAAAATTTCTTTAAATCCTATGAATATTGTCAACAAATACGATAACATTTCCTTGCTGGCAAGATGACCTTTCTCTACCATCCAGCAAAGGCCTAATCCATTAAGCAATGAAAAAAGCTTTAAGGTATATCCATATTTATGTCTTCAGTCAATTTTTTACCCCCTCTCTATGTCTGTTGTGTCCGGAAATCTGAATATTGAAACTCTCATGCTCAAGCAACCAAGCAGGGATGAGAATGGAGGAACGGGGCACAGGCGGATATTCACGTTTTCAAGGTGCTCCGAATAGAAGAATATTAGGCAGTTTTATTGAGGGCCTCCGGAGAATTCCGCAGAAAATTCTCATCCTTGAGAACGTATATGCATTTAGTGTGACTAATTGTAAATTTCAAAGGTAGAGATGCAAACAACATTCCCATTAAATTCACCGATTGCAAGGTCCAAGCAATAAGTAAGAATCAAAAGGGGAGCGTCCATGCCAATGGCAGTTAGGAGTCCTCGTCAAGAGAATAGAGTCATCTGGATTCCATTACATTGGAATAGACAGACGCAAGTGCTGTAGACCCAATGTTTCTTTTTTTCGCAGCACAATATGTTTTATCTTTGATTATCCGATAATCTTAAACGATCTTCTACCATGAAGTGCGAATTGTGCGCCGTAGTCTGCAGACGTTCGGTATTCGATAGCTAAATAGAATCTACTGAACTAACCGGAACATGTTATTCTTAATATAGGCCTACTTGAGACATTATGCAGGTTTTACGGATTCTTCTAACACAATGGAGATAAAAATAATATATCATATGACAACTGTTGCTGAATTTCAACTAAGTAAAATGAAGCACCATTTTTATTCGTGACAGCAGAAGCATTTTCCGAAAAACTATCATAAATATCTTGAGCTTGTTGCAAAATCATGTTAAAAGTGACCTATCCTTATAGAAATGGAGGAGCCTGCAACCTAACCCTATCACAACTAAGCTATTCATCAAAACCACTATCTATCACGACACTGGTTGCCGTGATATTAATCGTGAGTGCTTCTTATCAACAAAATTCATGAAGTACTTACCTCCTCTATAACTGGCTGAAATGTAAATTTATGTTGAAGCAACATCTGGGACACTGTTAAAGATAGTTTAAGTTGTTGCAGATACGAGATCTGGTCTGCCAAATTAATGAGGGCGAAGATCAGAATCCGAACCTTCGGAATGCTGGGACTGACGTAATAGAAATCATGTAAAGCCAATTTTTAACATAAACTTATGTCGCAACACCAGTCTCAAGATCTTAAACAGAATTACTATCAAACGGATTTTCTCGTGTTAGGCACACTTTAATGACAAGACATGTGAACAGAAAAAATATCAACAATCGATGCAGTGGACGAAGACAAACTTTATTTCATCAAGAAAATCATAATTTCGAAAGGACAAATCCTTACCAGGTTTTTCAAGACTTCCGCTGTCATGACTAATCACAACAACAACATTAAATCAATAAACAGTAAAAAGTCCAATACACTTTGAGGAGAGAATTCAAACACATCATTAAATTTAAAAATCTCATGTGAATGCCTATATTTAGGAAAAAGGCGAAGTTATAGCCATATTCCGATAGCTTCGATTCTTGCGAAACAATGGTTTAAGAAAATCCACGGAAGCACTGGCAGATAACATGCATAATTGCCCTACTTCCATCAGAAAGATAGCCTAGTCTGCTGACCTCGATTTCGACTCCATGATACATCATAACTGTTTTTCAAACGACATTGAAATCCAATATATGCATGTGGCGTCAGTCTTCAGAACACTGCATTCATGAAGCTTTGTCATTGGTCTATTGGCATAGGACGGACATGTGATATTGACAGACATCAACGAGTCATGTAGAAGGCAACGAAAAACACGACCTGAAGTCTCTACGTTCTCCCATAGACGACACAGCCGTTACATGTCAAATGAACCCATGGAGCATGAATGTCAACTCGCGACAAAACAAGTAGAATCTTTGTAACAAACAACCATAGACATCGGATTGAATTATTGTCTATGCAAACAACTATAATCAACCTAATGAATTTGCTTAAAAATGATAAGAATGTTTCAAACATTTCTTTTGAAGAACCATATGAGCACTGCAAAACTAATTGCAAAAACAAGATGAAAAAAAGGTCAAATCGCTTACTGTTTAATTGAGCCAAAATCAGGGATCATGGAAAAATAGCCAAATTAACAAATCTGAGAAATTTTATCTATCATTTTGTTATTCTTTTGTTTATATCTTGCAACTAATCAACAAAAAGAACGGCGCAATCTTTAAAATAATGAAACTCATCAAAGCGTGAGAGCTGTATCGACTTTATATCTGCAATTTCTTCCTAGAATACTTCCTCTCCTTTGTTGGTATGCCAATCTCACTTTTCTCAGCATCTACGTGATAGACTTGACTATTCTCTAATCATTTAGGATGTCATCTGCATTCATTCAGTGTAATGATTGTCACATGAATTTTCGGACTGACAGTCAACTTCGACGGCACAAGGATAAATTCTGTATTGGAGTAGATGGTCCCATAGAAAAAAATGAAGAGCTGCTCACTAGCAAGGCTGACAGAAATGACATGGCAAGAAATAGAGTCAAACAGTTGGAAGATTTAAAGAAAAGGAAATCGCGATTACAGGAATTACAAGATGAAGAAGAAAGAGGATTATTAGCTGGTTTGAAGAAAGTAAATGCTGCTTCTCAAAACCTTTCAAGAAGAAGTCCTGATTTGAATCAAATTCAAGATCAAATTAACAAGGTAAAATCCGTTCAGAAGAAAGCTATGGCTGAGCTTGTTAATTTAGAATCGCGATCTAACGCCCCATCCAGAACGGAATCTGAATTGATTCTAATTGCAGATGACAATTCTAGACCAGCATCAGCTGTTGTAAATAACGCTAAAATAAAAAATGAGAGAAAACTTGCTAAATTGAGAGCTGATCACATAAATCAAATTCAAGGTTTACAGCAAAAACATGGTGAACTTGAAACTCACGTAAGTTGTGTAATTAGTCTAACCAGATAAACGGTTTGTCCTATGTTCATCACTAACAAGAAGACTGCTGTTCAGTAACGGATTCGTTTAACATTGTACAGGCAATGATTACCAGTTGTAAATATAAGATAAATTTGATTCCTGACTTGGATGTGATACGTAGACATTCAGTTGGTCTATGGGATGTGTGTTTCTTCACTAAACGTTTAATGCATACTATTTCAAGATCTTCAGTGGCTGGTTTGACTGCACAGACCTAAAAATCAAATCCCAAAATTATGCGAGCATGCCGAGTGCATAAAATTCCACATTTCACAGAAAATCTATGCAGTCTAAATACCGTAGACTTAAATGATGAACCGCTTACCGCATAGTCTGTAAGTAGACTGAAATCAGTGCTTAAGATAGTGCTTAATACATTTCGTCATATTTTCCCCATTTGTTAAACCTATGTATTTTGAGCAACAACATCCTTCAGGAAAATTTCGTGCTTTATCAAAAATATTTAGGTTGGAGTAGTGTTAAGTAAAAAGTTGTGAATTCTTTACAACTTTTCCGATTCTAGCATGACAAATCGATAAAACTCTAATTAAAGGTTTACCAAAATAGGTAGAGAAGCTAGGCCTACTATATTTTTTGTACGACTAAGAATATTTATAAAATTTTGCCTTAAATACTGACGATTACTTAAACAACTCTACTGAGACATGATGAATGATCATGGAATCAAAATGAAGCCGTACATTTTGCAAGGTAGGAGTTTGGAAGCTAGGCCATGCACATAATGCATAGGCCTACTGTCGATTCAATGATATGCTTGCCTGTTAAATCTATATTATTTTCAGAGCGAATGTGACTGCGGTGTTAGGGATCTATCATGGGAATTTCCAGTAACTTAGCCATGTAGTCTATTGAATTGGATGCATATACACGCCGCTAAAGGGGACCAAATTGGCTCTCAGCTAAAGCGGTATGCAGTTAAAGCCGCTAGCCGTGCATGATTGCCTCCTTGCAGCATTAGATATCTTAAATGCCGGATTCTGTAGGCTGAGGCATATAGCACTTGAACTGTCAGGCAAGCAGAATTCAAATTTTGCGCGCGTCTATCGGAGCCTACATTCTTTTAATCAGTTACAAAGTCAGAACGTTTGAAGAGAGAAAATTAATTATGAACCAGAAGCAGCTATTTGAAATGACTGCAGGGGAGATAGTTGGGATGTCAGTCGGATATATTATCTTTATAAGAAAGGAAAAGAAATGTTCTTTTATGGTCACTGACTCTTCACAAGGAATCCAACCAACAATAATAGACTTTTAGCGGCATTATTAAGTATTTGATGAACTTAAGATACATAGGTCAAGCTCTTGATAGAAGTTTATTCCTTAGATTACATAAGCTAATGACTAAACATTTATCAACAGCTTGGGTTGTGTCTCTTAACTTCCTCACACTATAAAGACTTAGTTCATTCAATGAAAACAGCTAATCTACAGATGTTTGTGAAATTACGGAGAAACGTTAATAAAATGTTCAGATGACATGTCTCTATGAAATATGCCCTCAGTCCGGCAGCCAGAACCAGTTTCTCCATGGAGCGAGGACGAAAATGAGACTTTCACAGAATGAAAACCCCATGCCTACTACGAATCTACGCGTCTGCCGAACTTTAGTTAGTTCCTATTCTTGTCAGGCAGGATCAAAGAAAAACACGTGTTGATCCATTGGAACTCAAATTGTAGTTTTTACTTAAATGAATTTTTTATCTTTTCGCTTATTACGGTAGCCAGAATTTTTGACATGTTATGTCTTTGAGCCATTTCTTATCACGTTCATGAACATTTATCTATGAAGCTACACACATTCAGATCTGGCAAGCCTCCCAATGTCGGTAAATACCAACATGTTGAACCACTTCATCGGCATTCTCGCATACATCACCGGTCAGAAGCATGATAGTTTAACATGCACATGATATGAAGTGACCTGAAGACATATCATGCCGAAGATGATGGCTCTAGACTTACCACTTTTCAGTTTATAAGAAAAAACATGGAAATTTTCACTTTGTACATCATTCTGTGAAGGTCTCATTTTCAGCCTCGTTCCCTACAGAAACTCGTTCTGGCGACCGAACCACTAAAAATGAAGAGATGGCACAGGTATCAAGAAATAGGCTGGAATTTTTCAAAGATATATATATTGGTTCTCTGAATTCAACTTCATGAAGTGAGTTATGTAAACATTTCTGGTGTTAGGTCATTGTTGATAAATTCTTCCTTTTATTTTCCATGTCACACTACCTTTTTCTTATTCATTTAGTTACTAGCAAAGACATACATAACACATATTCTTGCATTCCATCGCTTGAAATAAGTGAGTGATTGTAGCAGATAGAAAATGGAAAAGTGGAGACATACTTATAGTCCCGCAGCCAGGAAGATACTCTGCATGGAACGAGACCAAAAATGAGACTTTCACAGTCGTGCCTTCCGAATTTCTTTGATTTACAGACAAGATCAAAGAAAGACATTTTAATTGAAGAAAAAATAAAGTTTCCATCAAAATGTCAGTTTGATGTGTTAACTCCGACTGTGCGAGATCTACTAACTCAAGCGCCATAATTTTAGGCATTGTGTATCTTCAGGGCATGAAGTTTTGTAACCATATACACATAGCTATGTAACCAAAGTCACATTTTTAAGTGAAAAATGCTTTTCATGACATCTGAAAAATTGGAAGATCTCCATGATAAGAGTGAGCTTCGCTGGAACTTTGACTTGATTTTTTCATATTTGCGAAAACTGTTACTAAAATTCTGGTTCTTTCTCTGCAGCATAAACGAAAAATTAAGTTTTTAGTGTAAATATTTGCTGAGAAATCTTGATTTGAAACCCGATTAAGACTTTTGAGTCACCCTTTTTGTACTTTCCCTTACAAAAACAAGCACATTTGGATTCAGCAAACATCTTAGTAAGATAAACATAAAATTTTGATCAAATGTTAGCTGAACCTCAAGCATCTATCCACATTCTCGCAAATGTCGCGCATCGAATGTTTTTTTAGCACTTGATAGAACGCGATAGGAGACGATATGAAGACACATCATGCCAAAAATTATGGTGCTTTAGTTAATTGATCTGGCATAGTCGGAGTAAACACATCCTTCAATTAACATGTCTTTTTCTTTGATCTCATCTGTAAATCAAAGGAACTCGCTAGAACTCGGAAGGCGCGCATTTTCGTAGTAGTCATAGGGTGTAGAATACTCTGGTCAGTCCCATCTTTGGTCTCGTTCCATGCAGAATCTCGTCCTGGTGGTGGGACTATAAGTATATTTCCAAGTTTTCATAGTTTTTAGTACAATCATTCAAATTATGTATCTAAATTTATGTTCAAGATTATTGTGTCCATAGTACGCACCTGCTGAGATTGGACGACAGACCCGTGCTTATAGATAATTTCAACGAATTTTGTGACTTTCTATTTACAAAATTGTTTTATAGGGATTTTATATCATGTACTGAATAATGGTTTAAGCGTATCCGTAAACAATCATCAATTTTTGTTTGCAATTACTAGTAGAGCATCCATTATTTTCATGTGATATAGTAATTAGCTATTGAAAACTATCATAGATTATATTGCCTTGTTCAGTGTGTTGACACAATGCAATCAATAGCACGATAAACACAAATATTTTTGTTTTCCTTTTATGCAAGTGCCCGGTATCAAGGTCAATATTATATAGCTTAATTCGTGACCAATCTCGATTCGACCTCGACCTCAATTAAATTTTATCGAGGTTGCATCACTGATGAGAAAACATTCACGATATTGTAGGGAAGTCGCAGAATTGCTACATTTCATTGCTACATTGAAATGATCATGTTTAAGATAGATGTATGAAAACGGAGGGCATAAAAACAGGAAGTCAGGCTTGGGATCAAGTGCAAGTACTTGTACTTAAATATATTTTCGTGGCACTTTGTGCTTGTACTTATAATTGATCTATTTTCCTTTACTTGTACCTGTACTTCTATAAATGTACTTGGAATTTCAAGTACTCAAGTACTCAAGTACTTTTTGGCATTTCAAGAGTTTTCGAACAGGCCTATATGACAAATACACAAACGCATTTGCCTGAGAGCGTTGACTCCCTGTCCTTTTGGGATTTTCAAAATTGCAAATATCACACTCTGGCTAGTTTAGCATTAAAGTATCTTACCTCATCAGCCTCGTCTGCTCCTGTGGAAAGAATGTGGCCTCGGCTGCACGACTGATTGATATTTTCAAAATCTAGGCATGATTGATATATTCACAGGACAAGATACTATATATTCATTGAAGCAGGACAAGATCAGTCGGAATTTTCATAGATTATCTCCTGCGCAGGCAATGATCTGCTTTACAGGTGATAGCTACAAACCATAGATATTAGCAATGCCATGTACTTCCATGTTATGAAGTTATGAAAAAGGTCAGGCACAATTTCTGCATGTAATATTTTTTCAAAATAATATAACATGGTTTTATGACCGTGGGTTGTGAATTTTTCAAAATCTTGTTTTTATAGGTGGTTATGCTGTTCACCTGGTTTTTAAACAGAGTTTCAAACTGTTTTCAAAGTTTGAGATAAAAAGCATATTTTTTAGAACCAAGTTTTTAAACAAATTCTATGTAGCTTCCTATATAGCTGTAGAAGTTCATGCTGCCTTAGTTGACTATCTTTTTGATTTCCTTTGTCTTAAGCATGATAGAAAAAGTAGATAATCTCATAAATGGAAGTATCATATAACATAGTGACTGCAATCGTATTAACGGTATTTATAACCATTGTACATCTTGGAATAATTTTCGCTGTTACTCTTTTCTCATCCTTCGTAATTTTGCTCTTGTGCATGTCAATAATCTGACTCACATTATACTCACATGATTCATCTGAACTGAAATAAAGAAATGCTTCTGCAAATTTCTGTAGCATTCTGTGTTCTTTCTATCTATCATTCTCCAGTTTTGAAATCCTTTTGAATGTTTGATTATCCATAAATGTAATTACAGTCATTTGCCTTGAAGACATATACTCCTGAGGAAGGTGCGAATTTTTTCAAGATGATACAATGATAAATATGTTGCCTTGATTTTAACTCCAAGGATTTCAAGTATATTCGTATCATCATGTTCACTCGCACAGTTTCAGGAGACCGCACGCACTCCTGCTCATCATATTAGTTGAATTTGTCTGAATAGCTTCAATTTAAAAATTAAAAATGCTGAATTTTCATATACACTTGTATATCGCACTTGAGATAAACCAGTTAATGAAATGATTTCATCACTGAATTTGATGAATATTTTGTTAAATGTTGCGCTGTTGTCATTAACCAGAATTTTTGTCTTCATTGGTCTCGTCAAGGTTTTTTAAAGTGAGACAAACTTTGCAATTCATACTTCATTTAGTTTGAAGCTTGATTGATGAAGGCGAAAATTTGGGCAAAAAACATTCATCAATGACAACAGCACGGACTTCTACAAAATGTGCATCAATACTGATTCTTAAACTGAATTGTAATCGACTTAGTCTGCTTGTTTGCTTAGTCTAGTTTACCATTGAAAGTGTAGATTTTACCCATATTGTGAAAATTACCATGAAGAGCGAGTATTTATAATTGTATATTTAATTAATTTGTATTATTTTCAGAGAGTGAATAATCTGATCAAAAATTGAACCATAGTAATAAATGGACTTGTGCAGTCCAATACATCACTTTCGATTTTCTTTGTTTCCATCATCATGTCTAATAAATATTAAATGAGTTTAATGAACGTTTATGTTTGCACAAAAATGAAGATCAAAGCTTCTTCGTACGTCATCCGGAATACAGATTACGCATAAATGCCATTTTGTTCGTCAGTCACATGATTATTTGTAGAATAGAATGAGCAATTTAGTGAGAGAACAAAATAATGATTTTAGCGGTTGTAAAGAGCATTGACAAAAGGACAGAAGCTCGAGTGATACCGCTTAGTGCTACCTCAAAGTTCGTGTCCGAAGTTTTACAGCTATTAGAATAGAATGGGATAGATAAAATGAATGAAATTCGTGTCAATCATAAATAGTGCAGATCAGAAAGTCGAGGTGAAGATTTCCCAGTGTGTGGAATAAATCATCTGGAACAGTTGAGCTGCAAAATTGTCACTGTCACTTAAAGTGACAATCATCTCTGCTTCTGATGATGGCCTAAGAGGAAGCCGAAACTATTAAAGCGTTAGAAAATGCTTGCCATCTTCTGTACTTGGTTTCCCAACGAAATTTGTTATTGTCAAATAAGTCAGATTCAGTTACTTGATTTTTGAGAATCAACCACATCACACAGGTTCAGTGTGGAATATATCTGAGAATCATGGACCACTGATATAAAAGGATTATATTTCCGTCCATAGGTCATATAACTTCTAAGTTGCTAACTGGTTATTTTAATGTAGACTCGGCATAAGTAGAGAATAAACACATTTGGCGGTGAATGTCCTAATATCAAGAGAAACTATTCAGGCATTTCCATGAGCTTTTTAGCTGTGAAATGTTTTGTAGGGATTTCGCTCTGAGTATTATTCTGCTAGAAAACCAGCAACTGAAATTCAAATGCTGGCAGTGTTACTGGGGAAATATTTTTAACCAAGCAAATTGATCTGTATGTTATGCAGGATGTCTAAACTTTTAAGAATTCGCCTTCAGTTTCTATTTTTTTAATTGTGACACTTTTCAATGAGATAATTATAATCTGCGGAGATAATAAAGGATATTGGGTGATGGAAAATCGTAGGAGTGGATGCACCGGTGCATCGCGCACAGTCCTAGTGCATTATAATCTTATGATGATACCCTTCACCATGGGGTAACCACAATTACTTTTACTTCGCATTTAATGGTGAGCATCACGTCAAAGAAGCAGATGAAGTCACCAGTGACAACGTTTGAGGAAATATATGCATGCTTCGTAATGCATGTACGCTCGAATTCTTCTTCAGAAATCAATACAGATCACTTCGATACTGACTGATACTTTGTCAGATGGCGTGGGTGAAAAACTGAATAAAATAGTTGGTGGAATTCGCTTAGAAAATTTAGGAAGCCTCGATAGTAATCAAGATAATTTCAATTTCTGTAATATTTTGCATTTTATCGTAAAATGATGCAGACTTCCAACCCGTGAATCACATTCATTATATGGTTCACTTCGACGCTCTCCATGCTTCAATCGATTTTCATAAATGTCAGTGACAACTTCTAGCTTGTGTTTTAGTTTTCACAATTTCGATGTCATATTGATGTAGATAGACAGCATCAACATTCAGATATGAGTTCACAGTATCCTCAAACAGGCAAAGCACCAAGTAATTTAATCCGGAATGTCCACTTTGTGCTGGATATCCACTATTCCCTATGATTAGTTACTCAACCTTTTGCAATCCGCGAATATAACTGTTTATCAACAATTAGCTGTGCATCCCATAATTGCGATAGGCTAAGTTTTGTAAGCAATTGTTTTTCTCGCCAGGACCGCATACATCTGCCATCGTATCCGTTTGAAATTGTAATTGAATGTAAAAATACAATTGATGTGATATAATATATTGATTGTATGTAATATATTATAGCATTACATAGTATAATGTATGTACTATAATTCATATACTTCATCTTTCATCTTTAAAAAAAGAATAAATTGATGTCATCTAAATAAATCGCATTGCACGCTTTTTTCAAACATCTTTCATTACTTGTAATATATCGTGTCCTATAGCACAATTTTATGCTGCTTCATAAAGATGAAAATTCATTGAAAGTATTCCAAATTCACCGATAAGACAGCAATTGCTCTTGATCTAAACACTTTCATTCAGTAAAGAAGCAGAACTCTGCACAATATTTCACTTTCAATAACGCCATTTGCATGAATTTCTGAAACAGGGATTGCATATGTGGACGTTTAGAAATGCCTGTATACTCCTCGCATTTTCATTAAAGTGTTTCTCAAAAATCGGCTAAAGGAACTTGGACATCGTTTCAGGATTTCGATATTTTCATGTGAATATAATTTCTATAGTCTGTGGAAATGCATAAATTAGGAAATGAAATCTTTCCACAGCATTTTTATTTGAATCATTGCGAACTGCAGCCAACAAAAGATGATTGTGCTGACTTTCATCGTCAATACGGTGATCAAACAATGAATTCTTGTGGACAGTTGCCGAGTCGCTGTCATCAGACCACCAGTCCTGATCCGATAATCCTTCCGGAACTGTTGACAAATCACTCATTGAATGCTATGAACGTGTTAGGCACGACAGATAGAGCACTTGAACACTGAAGAATATTGTTTCAATTAATTCGTACACTTTAGATGAAAGGTCAGACAATCAATGCAACGGGAAAGCTGAATATCATATAGGAAGCTTTCAACAGAAGTAGGACTGCGCAGGATTCCAAAATCAGCTGGAGTTTTAATGTATCAGACAGTTGTTGGTTTATTATGCAATATCGTTATTTCCTGCTGTTCTAGTGAGCGTCGTAATGTTATTAATAGCAAGTTTTTTGTTCAATAGTTGACATCGGTCGGTAATTCAGTAAGAAAAAGGAAGATAATTGTCTTCGACCGAAAATTCTCTCTCTTTGTAAAAATAAGTCACAATAAAATAAATTAATAAACTCACAAAACGTTTCGCCGTCGGCTTGTTCACTTGTAAGAGTGTTAACTGGCCAGTTAACATTGTGACTTATTTTTACAAAGAGAGAATTTTCGGTCGAAGACAATTATCTTGCTTTTTCTTAGCAAGTTTTTTGTTTCCGATTTAGTATAAATTCAATAGTCATCGCAATTATGCGCATTGATACAAACAAGTACGGATGTGTTACATCAAATTTATCTTCATCTTGTGGCCATAGTGCAATATTTTAGTATATTGCTAATAAGTTCCGATAGGTCCATAGGAAAGCAGATGACAATGAAGTAAGCGTTCAATCCGCGATGATTGAATCCCAGCTAAGTTCACTTTACGGCAAGTCTTAGACAACAGTTCTCCTTGATAGATAATTCGACTGTTGTCTAAGGTTAATTCTCTAGTTGAGGGAAAATTGGTGATGTTTCAGTCATAGCATCGACATCTACAACCGCTGGTCGAATGATTAGGTAGTTACAAAGACATGGTTTTTGCGTTTAGTTGTCTTTCTGACTGATTTTTTATGAAGCTTTCATTGCAATTTGAAGAATTGCAACCAAGCCATGAATGCTTTTGCTTCTCATGGTACTTGCTTATTTATTTCATTTTGCTTTGCCTCAAATCCTTACATCTTATCGATTGTATCGCTGATGAATGTCCCATGATTTTGGTGCTTGAAATCTAAACGATACTATAGTTGTTTTTATAATTATCATATGAGAATATATAATAACAGTTGTTTAGGATTGCCTATAAAGCAGCAATCTCAGTGAGATGGAATCTCAGCTACTGTAGCAAAGAGCTGAGCTTGTGTTACTGGCATTGCAAGACATCTCCGTGTAGCTTCTTGTAGCATAGCTCTCCATAATTACTTTTTTGCCTTTTAAATTGAAAAGATTGTAAATTCTTTTTTTGGTATTGCTACGGGTGATGTCGAACAATTTCGAGATTTTTAGTTCCCAGCAGTTCCCTCTTCGATGCATTTCAGTCTCAAAATTATTTATCTATCATAACTTGGTAATGGCGATCGTGTAGATTACCGAAATGTATCGATTTTATCAATTATTTACTCTACTTGGCGGTCCTAAACTAAATAAGATATATTTAGTAAAACGCTATATGGCATGGCAGTTTCAAGAATATAATAGAAAAGAATCTTGATGCACTTTTTGATAATTTTTCTATTTTATTGCTGATTGCATCCTTATCCTTCGTGAATAGAACTTTATCGGATGCCATGATTATGCATTCTGGCATGATGCTGCGACAATCGCGAATTAATTCAGCGCATCTCATCTATGCGTTGATAGAAGTACTTCAAGACAGTAGTTTTACACGTAATTCGAAATGCAACGAACTAAGGAAATTGTTGACATTCCATTAAAAATCATTTCCAGTTGTGATACCTTGCGGGAGTCCGTGAGACATCATAATCCGATGATGCTGTCCTTATTCTGTGATCTCAGAACGTTCGATCTGACTTTCTCATTGCAGTACACCATCGGTCTTCGCCGGCAGCAGGTAACTTCACACATGCTTTCTTCAATCAGTTGATTTATCGATGTTGATTTTGCTTGAGCTATCCCTGCAATTGTGTCGTTGCATCCTCACCAAATTTCCCACAATCTTCCGACGTTTTTCACAATTCCTCAAAGAGTTGCGTGTTTTATTCGTCTTGTAGAAGGAAGTCATTCATAGAAGACTGGGAGATTTAGAAACACAAGGTCGCCTACGAGAGGCGGAGAAGATAGAACAATTGAACAGGATGATAGTCGATCAAGACAGGAGGAATCAGAAGGCATTGGAAGATATGAAGAATGAATTGAAGGAATTATTGCGTCAGGAGAAGCAGCCTCCGCCTCCTCCTCAACAGCCCGTCGTTCCTCCAAGCCTCCCTCCTACTGCTCCTGGCCAGTCTCTAGAGGCCATTTTGGGAGAAATCAGCGCGCTGAGGAAACAATACATGAACGGAGGTGAGAGATGATAGCGGCAGACAGAAAGTCTGTCATCGTTGGTTATTGAAATGAAAAGACCTTTCGCCCTGTCATACTATACAGTACTAACCAAAAAGTGAAATGTTCAAACCTCCTGAAGTATGAAGGAAATATGCAAGGGAATATACATATAAAGCTCAAAATGTCATTAGTTTCTCCTCAGATACGAATTAAAGGTAGAAATCGATTCCTGAGTGGTGTCCATCGAATGCAAGTTCTAAATGAACAGAAGAATTTACACGTGTGAATGAGTTTCACGCAATCTAGATCGTCTCTGGAGTCAGGCGTGGATCTAGAATTTTATTGTCTCAAGATACAACTCTCACTGTGATGAATTATTCAAAGACTAAGCGGAAAACCTAGCAAGAATAAAGAAAACATATGTTAGAGGCAAGGTGGGAAGTGACTGAACATCGTTAAATGGAAATGTAGAAAGTGTATGGCTCGAGTCTGTCTGCCTGAGGATGTATCACCGCTCTCACCAGAAGCTGCTAACCCAAACGTGAGATCAATTCTGTTTGAAGTTTTAGAATTTAGAAGTAGGTAAAAGTTGACCCCGAGGAAAGTGGACTAATCCACAACCTTATGAGAGCAAAGGTATGAAGGAGCTTGATGGGAAGCTTCCCGTGAGAGCAGCTGTTCCTTGTCAGCGTAATGAAGTTTCCTGTATGACTGCATCCATTTGCCTCCAAGGGTGGTGCAGGGCTGCTGTTAGTTTGGTGTTTGATGGATTGGTCTAGATTGTTGCTGTTCCGGTCGCACTTCGCACCTTCTGGTGTTCTTTTGACTTAGATGATGCAATTTGATATGAAAAAAATATTGATGAATTTTACGGTCGGAACTTATTTAGTGAATAAGCTTGCACTTTTCCAAAACGCGCGGACTATTATTCATATTAGCAGGCGAAAATGACATCTTAAACAGCTCTGACTTGGCTTCAAGCGATTTCTTCTTTTTCACACCCAAAGAAGTTCCTGAGAGGCAAGTCATTTTCATTTTTACAGAATGCTTGAAATCTGAAGTCAGTAAATTCCACTTTGTTCCGACGGATGGTCTGTCAGATGTATCTTACGTGTGAGAAACTTTACCCTAAATCCTTGCTTGAGGAGAAATTGATGACATTTCATGCTGATTCCATGTAAACATAGATGCTCTACCGAAAAGTGACTATGGCTATTTTAACCAGAAGCAGATTATTTAAGCCCTTCAGAACCGAGGACTGAACGGACTGTCTAATTCTGTGGCATCATGACTTAATTAAGAGCAATTTCGGGATGATAATTGTTTTCTATCTACACGTTTGAGTGACCGTGCGGACTTATTGACGTCACCACGTAGGCCTCATCTTTGATGTATCCTGACATCGATAGATCTTTGTTGTTATACATTTAGGTGTGGCTAAGACAACACTGAGGAAGAAACGTAAATGATAGAATAGATAGATAGAAGAATGAAATATTGAGTTACATTCTCTGTTGAAAAATGGAAACAGACCTGAATAGTTGCCATTTCATCCAATATCAGGAATCATCAGCAGGCCTAGTTCACATCTCTCAACATCGACACAACTCCCTATTTAAAGTTGCAGCCATGTCCGGGTAAATTTGAGATTTGCAATTAGCAAGGTAGTGAAATTTCGACGGGCATTCATTAAATACCACTACATTAGTGTTTACGAACGTTACTCTAACGCGGAAATGAGAGCTTGGACTTAGAGCCTATATGCAACATCATCCGCAGAAATCGTTTAAGATGGTTTGGACATGTGTGTACCGAATGAAGGAAGAAGGCTGGGTAAAGAGAGTTTGGAAGTCAGAAGTGACGGGAAGAAGACCAAAGGGGCGTCCGACGAAGACCTGGGATGAAACAGTGCCATCTGATTGCCGTCTGCTTACCGTAACAGCTGAAGCAGCCCTTGACCGACAGAATTGGGGGAGATCCATAAGTAGACGCAGACTCACCATAACAAACAGACTCAAAATGCGGAAGTAAGTAAGTAAGTTTGCAAAAAGCATATTGTCAGCGATGTGTTTAATATTTAATGAATACCAGTCGAAATTTCACTAACTTGCTAATTGCAAATTTCCCTCTTCTTGTTGTCATTTCTTCCAGGCGGAGATGATCCGAGGATTCTTGCTCAGATGACAGAGATGATGACCGAGGCAATGGGTTTGGAGAAGATGAAACAGAAATATCGTCGAAGACGAAGAGATCGACTTCAAGATACAGGAGAATACAACAACCGTGAGAGAGATTACGAACTACGAGCGATAGAAAGAGAAAACAATCGTCTTCAAACTCAATTGCTGCAAATGCAACAATTCCAGAATATACAGCAGCCACGGTTCGATATGATGATGCCTCCGTACATGTACGTACAGACCTGCTCATGTTTCATATGCATGTACCAGACCGCAAAATTGTAAAGGAAAGTGAATTATGGCAAAGATGATGCAGGATGCCCAATAAAAAGTCAATAAAGGCAATGTAGAGAGTAAATGAGAATATTAAGATATTTTTCACCAAGAATTTGCGTGTTTTATCCAATTTATTTTGTCGAACATTGTGACGCAACCGACAAGCTACTTTCCAAATTAATGATTTTTAGGTTGAAGCTAATTGAAGAGGTAAATTTTATGAAGCAATTTGTAAAACAGACTATCAGACAAAGGGTCTTTCAAAACGTACATGTAGTGTCATTTTGTCTAAACTTTCTCGGAAGCTATGGTCACATTGTGAGAGAAATGAAGAATGAACTGAGAACGCTCGGAAATGAAATAGAGGAAAAAAGGGCAAGCAAGATAGTTTGCTCATCTTATTCGAACTGCTGTTTTGTACAGACCATGACCATCACCGAATTGCATAATTTTCTGTATGTACAGTGGAATTGAATGTTTAAGAGACACTTGATAATATATTTTATCTAATACTTTTTACATGACTTTGAAATCGCATACAGACAATTTTGTTTAAGTATTCAATGAGGAAAACTATGGCAAGTGCGGTCGGCAATCCCCGCGGATATTCAATCTGAAGCAGTGAACCAACTCGTCATTTTGTCTAATCGGAGCCTTGATTTATCGTGACATACCATCATTTTGATTCGCACTGTGTTTATCAGACATTACTAAACTAGCAATGCTGATAAGGCTGTGGTGTCCACTATGCACCTTTCTCAAAACGATTACTACAACTCTACAATGTTAGATAGTCCATCTACAGCGCGGCAAGACTTGTTCTGTACGAATCCGGAATTACGGTCACATCATCTTTTTGATTTACTCCGGTGTTGTGCTAGACAGCTGGTATATTTTTAAATTTGTGCTGCAGATTTCAAGATATTACAAGACTCTTGGCCTTCCTATTTATCAGATTTATAAACTGTGCATGTTCCAAGACGGTCGTTGTGCTTATCGGATGATGACTGCATCTCTGTATCCCGCAATGTTGGATCTTCTACAGCACATATTTCCCATCCACTTCTATCCTCTCCTCATTCAAAAGATCTTTGAAGACGTACTTCAATTGTATTTGCCGATGCAGTGTTCTTCCTAATTGCAATTTTGTATAAAATTCGATCGGCGGAGACACGTGTAAGCAGCGCCAGACAGACACTTGCCTGTTAACCACCGCAAAGTTACAGTGAAATTATGCGTTGAAGAGACTTCATTCAGGTAGCAACAAGACTCGACAGGCCAGCAAATGAGGGGCAACAACATTCGAAAACAGAAAGTGTGGATGTTTTATACGCATTTTTGTCGATTCATTATTGAAATACTCGCTCATAAACTACATACGTTTTGAGGCAGACGGCACTATTCTAGCAATGTGGTCAGACCAGTTTCAGTGAGAGCATCATAAAGCGAGCTCCAAACAAGTCAAGGGAGTTAGCGACAGGTATGTAATGCGATTACTCATCCAAATGACGAATTGATGATGTCTGTATTGCATATGTTTGCCATCTTGTTGGAATGCAAAGGAAGTTCCGATGCCACTTTAATCATTGAGCTACAAACGAATCATCATAAAACGTCTGTTACGTTTAGAAAGCAAAACAACTTTGTGGAGAAGTTGGAAATAACTGTAGCTGTAGAGATGATCATAAAAGATAATCGCAGCAACAAATGAATTGATATCATTCTTCATCGTATTAGGTAATCAAATAACAGAATATTGTCTGTGGAATATTCGCGCTCACAACTGCAAAAATGTTCTTCACAATTCAAGCCTCCTGTATAAAGAGCAGTGACCAAGTTAGCACACTGTCGGAGTAAACGATGATCACAGGGAGGAAGCCATTCTTTTCTCCATGAATGCATATTATCGCTTCTGCTGTTTCAGGAATCCACAGTACAGAGATGTTCAGTCACCTCGCACTCGGGAGTTGGAACGGATGCAGCGGAGACGTGAACTTGAGCATCAGCGCAAATTGGCGGAAATTCAGCAAGAAATGGACCTGTTGAAGCAACAAACTATGTTGCAGAAATTCCGCAAAGATTTAGGAATCGGTAAGTGATGAACATCTTCTCGTATCTCTCTTAGTGTTGAATTGTTGTTTGGGATATTCCTTAGTGTTCAATAATTGAGATTCATGATGTTTAATGATTTCAGATCATAGAGTACGTATAGCGTATAGTAGGTAGATTGTCGACTGAAAGAAGTATCTGCATACAGTGAAAATCGTTGTATGAAAAGATTTAGTTTTTGCGGAAATAACGTTCCTGCGGTCCAAAAAAAATTTTTTAGCAGTTTTTGAAAAGCTTTGAAAATTTTTTCAAATTATTCCTGTGCATATACTACCGACATGAAGCCACTTTATAAGTAGTATGAAACATGTTGGATATCAAAAGCTGACAATAACTAACAAGCATCTTAATTAAGCGGAAATTAAGCTGATGATCAAGGAAATTTCATGAATCCAAGTAGCTGCAAGTCTTCAAGGAAAAGTTGAGATCCTATTGAGAACTTCTTAACTGATATTTCATGTATCAAATTCAATTTTCAGCGGCATGACTTTGTGATTCACAAGGCGGCATTTCTTGAATCTGAATAGTAATGACGACCCGTTAACATCTTTTAAAGTTACTTATGATCAGTTTTTTGATTATGATGTCTTGCTCTTTCACTGGCAGTTTGTGATATGATCACGCTTAAGAAAATGATCTTCTTATAACAAGACTGAGCTTTGAAGTAATGGTAGCCCATCAAATTGCTAATTTAACAAAGCATATTGCCTCTCCAAGGTTGTCATGACATGTAGGATTTGTAAATAACTTTTCTTTCTTCTGTATTGCTATCATAATCAGTCAAATTCTTCTAGGTGCAAAAATCTGCACATTTCACATGTAGCACTGAATCTCAACTCAAGTTCATTTAACAAAATCGAAACTGCAGACACATCGGGGATTTAACAGATGCTGAGTTTATACTCTATCTACTTACTCCGTTTTTCAGACCATGTTGATAATCAAGGTTGACATATTCTTAGCCGTGTACCGCCAATATCTGCTGCAATATTAACCACTCCATCTCTCTCCTCAGATTCAGACCAGCGCGCAGACTCGCAGGCCTCCAATCGGGATCGGGATAAGGACCGGAGACAAACTCCGAATCATGCTCCTGCTCTGGCGTACACTGAAGTGCCGGCCTTGATGCAGAGTAGAAATCTACAAAGCTCATACGCTGGAGATCCCCTTCAACCTGCGCCTTACGATCCTAACCATGGCTTCTACGTCTTCCTAGACTTCGTCACCGGCCTGGACAGCACTGTGACTGCTGTGCGGCTCATCGCTGGACTGTATTCCAATGTGCATGTGAGTGCAGATGCATTCTGGGAGAATCTTTCACGATAATCAGATTTAAGTATCAGGCTCATGATTTTAGGCATCTTTATAATTAAGTAATCATGTTTGATAGAGGCTTCCTCTCATTGAAGCAGCGCTGCCACGTTACACGACATGACTCAGACGTTGATTGAGGTGGACCGTAGTTAGAGGGTCACATGACTTGCTTCCGATGTCGAACAAGAAGGATGGCACCTGGTACGAACGCACCTAAAGTCTCAATTGAAACCCCCTGAAATCGTATTAATCCATGAGAGTTTGATGCTTGACTGACTTCTTCGTCTCTGCCTCCTTTGTGGCTGAACCGGCCGTTTGCTTGACTCATGATTGGCTAAGAAACTTCGATTTTCGAAAAAGACACGAAATTCACTACTTTGTTGAAAATCAAACAGTTACAATTGTCGCCTCAGCCATTCAAAATGTATTTTTTTAGAATGAAGAAGATTAAAGTTATCTCTAATACATTTTCCCTCAAAGGACCACAGGGCTTAATATTTTGAAATCATATTTTTCATCTCCATCATTTGACAGCATTTTTGATGAGTCGAAAGCATTTCCCAGCTGTTGTGTTAAAAAGTGTTCTTTCAAAGAATTGTTTGGAAATCATATTATTAAATCGAAATTATTAAACTAATTCCAAAGAAAAATTCGACCATTCTGACCGGCGAAATTATTATTCTGTTCAAATAACTTTTGATTATTTTTCTTGTTTCGTTGTAACCGTGCGTTGAATGGTTCTTCAGAATAAATAATTAATTTCGACTTAATTGGATAATTTCTCAGCTGCTACAAAACAAAACAAAGAGTTCTGCATCAATCTACAAATGTCTAGTTAACTGCTGTCTGCTTCTATTAAACTGATGAATGGTGGGAATGGTTATAACTGGTGATCAATGTATGCGTGCAGCTGTTGTATTCATTATTAATTTTAGAACATTCAAGGACAAATAATTGAATCAAGTTATCATTCAATTTAAAAAGTTTACAAACTGATCTCTGATCAATATAGTAAAATGTCACACACCTGCATTACACGAGTAATTTCTTTTCATTATATTGTTTTTGTCTTTTAAAACAAAATAATTCGAGTTTAGAAGCTATGTGTGCAGTTTGGATTCATATCTAAGTATATCGAATTTAGTGTGTAACTTCGAACTGACCAATGTTTCTTCTTCATCAGCGTTATCCCTTCAATGCACATATGATGAGGAACTTTGAATGCCTTCATTGAATGAGAAATGCAAAATATTTGTTAACTGAATGCCGCATGATCGGTGCAGTGTGTAGCAGTTAGAAACAGACAAACCAATCCTTTAATGTATGAATTCCTGATGAAGTATTCTCAGTTCAATTTTCTCTCATCATTCCGGAGCACAGCACCAACAGGTTTGTAATTCAGTGTTGCTATGTAACTGCAGGAAAAGTAATGTCAAATCTCAAATGAACTCATAATTCAGGTGGTAGACCATTAGTGTGAAAGTCAGGATTCACATCAAATCTTTGAGTGTCTGAGTACCGGCAGCCATATTCATCAAATGAGAAATCGAAATATCCATCCGATGGATGACAACTTAGGATCACATGGCAGATTTGTGCTGATCTGTCAATGTTTTACAACAAGATGAATCGTCGTCTTAAGTAAGGCATTATTGAATTGTTGATCGATTGTTAATTTTAAAAAATTTAAAGCAGCCTTTTCTTCCAATGACTTTAAGTAAAGAAAATATACTCATAATATAATGTATTATCTTAAGCGCTTTCGATGACTCTAATCATAAGATAGCGTCATGATACAAAAGGATTCAAAATAATCTTACACTGAAAGCTTTTGACATTCAAAATACATAGCTATGAAAAGATTAAGTTGGTAAAAAATATGCATGCATGCTGAAATCGAGACATTGGACTACAGAAAAATAACATAGAGAAGATAAAAGTAGAAAAGGGACTAAGTCCACGACAGGAGCAAATCACTAACATAATCTTTTCATAGCTATGTATTTTGAATGTCTATAACTTTCAGTGTAAGATTATTTTGAATCCTTTTGTATCATGACGTTATCTTATGATTAGAGTCATCGAAAGCGCTTAAGATAATACATTGTATTATGAGTTCATTTCGATTGTTAATTATCTGTGCATTAAAAGTCACACATAAACATGGAAGGAGAATAAATTTCAGACAACATGAGACAGTTGAAGCAAGAAGTAATGAATGACACATTTTTTTAAAATATTTGGTGCCTGACAATGCTGATGAATGTACATCAAATTAATTGAATATTTCAGTTGCATCCTCAGTTGAAAAATGGGAACAGATCTGAATAGCTGCTATTTCATCCAATATCAGGAATCATTAGCAGGCCTAGTTCACATCTGCAAGCATCGATACAACTCCCTATTTAAAGTTGCAGCTATGCGCGGGCAAATTAGAGATGTACATGTATATTGGTATATTTAGCGATTAAAATTGAAGTCTTGCGACGATTGATTAATTGTTCCAACTTGAGAACGCGCAGACAGAGGGCCCAGATTATCAAAATGTGTGTCTACAGGTAATTATGACAGTAAAATAAAGCGTGTTATGTTACAGCAAAGAACTCCTGACATTATGAAATCAACATTAAAGAAACGAATGAACTTGTGTTTATTACAGTATGCAGTCTTCAATATGAATATTTGAACGATCAATCCTGACTGTCACAGACATGACAATTTTGATTAACTTCAGACAAGTAAATCGAATCAAAAGTCATTCAAAGTTGATGAATCTAAATCACCGCACACTAACTTCACTTGTGTATGTCTTGTGTGTCATAGCGAGAACTTGCTGAAGAAGAATTCAGCCAATCGGTTGTGTTTCTTTCCTGAATTCTTCATTTCATTTCTATAAATTAATTTTCAGGTCACGTAACTATCTCATTAAAATTCTCTCTCCGATGAAAACATTTGAGTTGTCACACAGTGTACAGTGCGGCGTCAACGGTCACCTGGCAACCCTTAATCCGCTTCTGTCTTGCAGGAAGTTGGTGAACCAGCCATTCTACCGATGGTGCGGACAGACACAGCGTCCGGGAATCTCATGACCGGCCCAGAGACCTCCGCTGTCATCGGGGCGAAGCAGCCGGTCCCGAAATGTCTCCCGAATCCCAATCTCAGCCTCGTGGTGGAAATGCAGACAGTGGACGGCAGCAGTCTGAGTCTGAAGTCACGAGCGTGGACTAAGATCGACCTGTTTGATGAGCAGAACCGGCTGATGAGCGGACGATGGAAGGTGTGTGGCATTTTCTCCTAAATTAACTGAAAATTAACTTCACCGATAATGTCATTCATTTCTATGATATAAGAAGCGAAATTGTGTGAT